>CM020246.1:43065051-43510051 GCA_009819775.1 Phoenicopterus ruber ruber | reverse complement strand
TGTGGTCTGTAAGTAAAAAAAACATTAGAACATGAGCATCAGCATTTTAATCACCGTAACTAAATGTATGAAATAATCCCTATGTTTCTCTCTCTATAATGATATATTATTATGTAAATACAGGATGACATGATGACAGGAACTTCTTCTGGAGTTTTGGAAATGTTCGCTATATCCTAGGCATTTTCTCCATTTGAAACAGAGTTAAGAGTACAATTTATCTTCTCTATTCTACAATTAGAACTTCAGAAAAAATGAGGCAAACTGTAAGGACAAAGAGTGTAGCCATCCACTGCCATTAACAAGAGAAAAGAAGAGTGTATTGTAACCAGACCCTTTCATTAAAAGTTTCCCCATCTCTCCATGCGTGCAGAGGTTACTGCTCTTCTGCAGCACTTATTGACAATGAAATGGCAGTTTGGAATATGGATTTAAAACACTCCTGTCTTCCTAAAAGCCAACAGTTCAGCGGAAGGCTCTGCTCTTCTTCATCAGCTTCCTAAATGCATTTGGGGTCAGCTTAGTGTCAGCTATGATTCATCTTGGAAAGCTTTATCAGTTTACACTCAGAACAACAAAACTGCGCGCCTGATCACAGTGACACGCTAAGCTTAGTGACACCTTTCAGTCAGGTCTTTGTATGAGAGGCGAGCAAATTAAAAGTTTTGCCCTATCCTCTTCTTTTCGCAGTTTGAAGTTCTTCTGGTCACCGTCAGAAATCATTTCTGCACTTTGTTTGCGCTGGAGTTCTGGGACATTTTTCACAACCATTTAGGGGGCCTTAAGCTTGTAATAGGAAATTTGCCTCTAGCAACATAACTAAACACAGAGATATATTTCAGCTTCTTATCAGTTCAATTAAACTTTTTTTTTTTGCCTTGATCTCTTTTGTGAAAGCACTTCATGTGTGCAGAAGAGACAATTATTCGACGCAACAGTACAAAAAGGTACAGAATTTGTGAAAGAGAAGAAACAAAGCTTACATCTACATCAGACAAAAATGTAATCTGCCAAATAATCTCGCAAGATAGCCCTTTTGGCAAAAAAAGTTAGTCATATAAGTGACCACCTTAAGTAAGATACAACTGGGTCTGAAAATCAGGATAATATAAACATCTTTAATGTGATCACCTACTGTTTATGTACATCATTTCAATCTCTCAGCCTACTCTGATGGTTTCACTTGTTTAACTTTCATCTCTGTTTAGCTAAAGCATTTCCCTTATGATTTGTCTTTCCTGTACCTATAAAATAGTTCAGATCTGCTACAATTTTTTGGTCTATTTTAGGAAAGTTATAAGAATTAATCAATTCGTAATTGTATCAAGTAGGAAAAATAGCCACATTAAGGAAATTACATATAAAGGAGGAATGGATCAAGAAAGTTTAATATTCACCTCACAGAGATGAGATCACCATAGTTCCACTGAAACTATAGAAATGAGTGGAAAATATTTGTACAGAAAAAGCACTAGCAATCAAGATACAGTCCTGATTTTGAACAAGCAGTTCATCTTATGAGATATAGGCACAGAAAGCTCTTGAGAGCAATTAGGTTTAGTATGTAAAATAACTTCATGCATGATATTCTGGAAAAAAAAAGACATATATTTGAATTTTTAGTGATCTATCACAACTGTATCTGTGTGATTCAGTCGAGAGACTTACTGCTCCTCTTGGTTATAGTCATCACGTATTCATGAAACCTGAACCTTCAGCTTTAGTGCAGGTTATTTAGTCTTTTAATTAAAATATTTTGTAAGCAAATTATGTTTAAGTGATGAGAATTAGGCACTGAAAATATAGTATTCCTGAGACAGAGACACAAACTGTAAAGAAATTAAAATTAGATAAGTATTCCAGATTAGAACTCTGCATCTTAAGTACACAGAACAAGCACTTCTTTTCCACTAGGCTAAATGGACTCCCAACACCCTATAATGACTCTCAAATATAAAGGTATTGTTTGGGCCCACCAGAGGGAGCCCATAATATTTCATGAATGCAAAAGGAACACACTGACAATTATGTAGAAAAAATAAATGAAAGCTATAGGTACAGTACATATATATCTGTATGTGTATTTACATGTTTGCTATGCATTGCCTAGCTCGCCTGAGATCCTAGCACTCATGACAGAGCATCATGATTACCAGGTCAGTAACAAGTGCATTTCCACAAAATAACACCAGGGACAGATACATACAACTGTATCTTTAGATGAAGACCAGAGAGCAGTAATATGGTCAACGGGAACAAAGACCAATTTGACTTGTATTTAATATCAATATAGAATACGGATGAAATTTTGGATACATTAGAACTTACTCAATGAAAATAGAGGAGCTGCCTCTGATAAGAATGTTGCTTTGATTTTGACTTTCCCAGAAATGGCATAGGGTTAGTTTGCCTTCCAAAAAGGTGCTATGTTTGCCCCCCGAAAAAAAGGTGTAATCATGTCTCCGTTGCTCACTTTTTCTTCCACAAGAAAGACAGGCCGTGAATCTGCCGTAACAAAGCAGGACAAACGAGAACTGAGACTTGCATGTGCAAGGGCAGAATCTAGCTGAGATGCGTCCTCCTTACCGATGAGTGGGGGAAAGAGCTTCGGTTGCTTCTTACGGACTCTGTAAGGTAGCAAGCAAGGGAGAGTCAGGGGCACAGCAATGAAGTGCTGCTTGTGACACCGTATTAAATATCGGCTGAGAAATCTCATTCTCTTCAGTTGCTCCTAATAATGTCACTGCCAAAACCTATCCTTCCTCCTAAAATAATTTCTTATCCTTGACTTTGTCTTAGTATTTTCCTTACCATTATTTTGCATATGCAGAAGAGGCCAAGGACAAAGTATTTAGCATGAATTGGGACTAGTTTTGGATTTCTGCTTTTAGATATGTATTTTACTCTGCAATCAGTATGACTTAACTATTTCCAAAATCCACAAGTAGCTTTTTTCATTTTCTGCCGTCAATTAGGAAGAGAGTGACATAAAGTGCTCTAGCTTTTTGGTGATTTGTCAAACAAGAATTCCAACAGTTTTAAATACCCAGAACTTCCTTATTAACAGACTATCAGCTCTTTGTAATGCTGACATTGCTGTTTTCTATAAAAGTTAGATTAAATATTGTATCAAGCAAAACTCCTAATCCCTGTGAAATACAGTCTTCCACTTTTCATCCATTAATGTATCAAGATCTTCACCATTTTCCGCCAACAAGCTCCACTCCAACTTGAGAGATGAGCTGTCAGGGTAGAAGAACACTCCAGTTTTGAAGCCTATTCTCTCCTCAACAGCATGAATGCTTTTTTGCTATTAATCGTATCAAAAGTAAATAAAATTACTATTTAATTCTTGTGGAACTGAGTAAAACATAAAAATATTTAATAGAATTTTTATACTCGATCTTTTAAGGATTTCTTTGCC
This sequence comes from Phoenicopterus ruber ruber, assembly GCA_009819775.1. NCBI lineage: Eukaryota > Metazoa > Chordata > Aves > Phoenicopteriformes > Phoenicopteridae > Phoenicopterus > Phoenicopterus ruber. The sequence goes on along the minus strand of CM020246.1, from coordinate 43,506,627 downwards.
TTGTGTCTTTGAGTTTAATTTAAATGCATGCTTAAATGAACAGTAATAAGAAAATTGGGAAAAAAAATCCAAACAAAATTTGAAAATATTTACTGGAGAAAAATGTAGGTCTCATATATGACAAATTTATTAAATTGGATCTAACGGTGACACTCATCCAATCAAACCACAAGTGACACCATATGTCCAACCAAACTATCACAGCTTGAACGTTGTCACAACCATTTGATAACAAAGACTCTAACCTCTCCCTGTAATAATTCACAGAGAAATAGTTATATTTTCTTAAATATTTTAAGCTTTTTTTACAGATTCGCAAATAAAAAACAAATCTTATATACTATATTGCACTACACTAAGTTCCAAAACCTAGAAAGCCATTTATTTGTGACTAAGATATTTTACAAGAACACTTAATCTGCTGGAGAAAGGAAACTTCTCTCTTTTTTTTTTTTTTTTAACCAGATGTGACAAAAGTGAGCTAGATTAGAAGGTAAATGATCCTACTGCTTGCTACTGACTCTCTTGACCAGCAGGTCTGGCTAACCCCAATTATCCTTTCCTACTGGTAGACAAAAGATACCAACTGTATCTTTACAAGTTATAAATAATGAAGAAGAGTTGAAGAATTCAGGAGATTAAAACAGATTCAAATAATTAGTGGTTATTGTCAAATAAACTCTCAGAAGATGTGTTCTGCACCAATTCATCACAAGATTTAAATAATACTTCTTACTCAAAAATTATTCTCATTATGACAAATATCTGGTTTGTTATGCTAACGAATTTCAGGCCGCTCACGGTGCCTCATTGCCAGCACCACTTTTAGGCAGCATTAGATGTTGTGCACCATTAGCTAGTCATCAAGTCTATTATTAAACAAATATGAAACAGATGTGGCTCTCAAAGTGTGATTACTTGTAAAAGCCTTCAAATCCAAACTCACTTACACAGTGTCCCTATAGTTTTATTCAATTGATTAACTCCAACCTGTTTATCACTAAACCACTCATTTAATTTAACAATCCACTAAAGCCTCAGTTAAAATGCATCATGTATCCCCTTCTTAGGCCTTAAATAATTACCTGTGTCTACTATGTCTTCTAATCTCTTTCTTAATGAACATCTCTAGCCCTTAATAATTTAAAAGGATGTCAAGATGAGTCAACAAAAAAGAGAATGTTTTAAAAGACATAAACAGTGGCACATGTTTAGATAGTGGAAAATGAACAGCTACTTTTCTGCTACCTGTCAGACTGGTGACTATCAGTCGTCAAAATTAAGAATGCAAAAAACTCACAAAGCAGGTGATTGAGCGCCAGATCTAATAAAGAATTTGGTGACACAACAAGCAACTTTTCCAGACTTGAGGATAGACTGCAATAACTGGCTTACATGCTGCAGTGCTGAGCATCACAATATTTCGTGTGAGGCGGCTGGCTCTCAGGCTGGATCTAATCTAATTGACTCACACCTAGGCATCCCAGTTTGGTAGCTTAAAACGGGATTCATAATAGCCAGTACATTGACCTCATTACAGAGATCTTAACTGATCATGGCAGTAGTGCATGCCTGGAGAGTGCTTACACAGAAGCCTGATAGGAGCCATGCAGAGAAATAACTATTTCTCGGTAATGATTGGACTTAGGCTGCTCAGTCTGTCAAGATAGAAGCAACTCTGGATACGTGCAGAGTGCACATTTCTAGGCATTTTTGTAGGCATCTGGGTTATTTCTAAGGAAGAAGGAAGGTTTTGGGGTAAATTCCATCCATCTGAACAAGCATTTCCAGGACAACGGTTTGGCTATAAGCACCGTATTCTACTAAAGTGCAGGCTTAAGTATTTACTTTTATGTTGTTGGGTTTCACCTCCTTTCAGGAAGGAAGGAGTTTGACAGAGAAAGATTGATTTGAGTTTTAGCACATCTGCTCACCAATGAAAGTTCATTTCTCACAGGGAGTCCTGGAAAGTTTTGCCTAGTCCAGAACAGCCATTGTACAGAGAGTTCTGCTCCTCAGAAAGTCTCATTGACTCCTCCTTCTCCTGTTCTGAAATTGAATTAATTCTTTGTGCGTATATCTAGAACCATCATCCCAAATAAATTACCTCACTTTTTAGGGCAACATTATGACCATCTCTTGCATCCCGTGCAAGGGAAAGACTTATTGAACGTAAGCTCTGCTGTCTGGGGAATGTTCTTTAAAAGAGCTATCAAGTACAAACAATTCTGCTTATCTTCATATCAGCTATCAGAGAAAGTCTAGTCCATGACAGGAGTAGGCTGTTTTTCTAAAGGTCCTGGGTAAGGAGCAGGACACAGATTCCCTACTCTTAAGTGAGACACTTAAGCTGGAGAGAAGTCTTAAAGGATCAAGATGGCCTGAAAGAAGTACAAACCATTTTAGTAACTATAGTACTTACTGCAGGCCACTTCTGGCAGTGTCATCCAAGTGGATTAGTGATCCTGGCAAGCTGATATTTTTGTCTGAAGTGGCTTTTTTCTTGAAACTGTCATTTGTTCTCAAAGCAGGAAAAACTGCACAATGATTCCTTTGTTTAGTCGGTTCTGTGCACATGAAGGAAAAAATTACAGTTGCTGTATTGCCAGAAGAAGATGCCAAAACGTGACCTGGTGGATATTTCACAAGCCTTCTCATAAAGCTTCACAGTTTCTTCTTTGTTCAGGTACTGCACATTGCACACAGTAGCAATGCTTTGTGGTTTTAAAAAGCCTAAATGTTTTGTACGTTGCACAGAGGTATATTTGCTGTAGGTACTGTGGGAGACAACATTAAGAAGACAGTGAAATAACAGCTTTGCAAAGACTCCAGGCAGCCCCATAAGAACTAGGATTATCTCTTTGGATCACCTCAGCTGGAACTACAACTTTGGGAGGCTGCAAAGGCATCTGGAAGCCTGTTACATCAGTCTAACCCTGGCTGGTGAGTCTTTTTCTAGTCTTGAACCCCTTCCCTTTTTTTGTAGTGGCAGGAATAGGCAGAGCCAACTAAAGCACTCCTTGAGCGCTTGAAAAAGTGGCAAAGGTTATCCAGTTCACATAGTATGTTCAGAGTTCCAGAAAACTCCTGGCAAGGTCTTTCTCTAAAAGCTATTAAAAAAAACAAGCTTTTGGAGGGCATGAAGGATGGTCCTCTAATGAATTTATGACTGTTCAAATGATACTAAGACAAGATTAACAATAAACAGTCAACATTCAGTATAGATAAAGGCTACCAGGAAAGTCCATCAGAGAGATCTTTCCTAGAAACTGTGTTCATCGTATTCATAAATGATCAGGAAATAGCAATTTGAAAAAAAATAATTTATAATGATATACAACAGTTGACGGAAGAAAATCTGAAATTTCTAAGGTTTGCATAAGAATTTCATAATAGAGAGTGACAGGGGAAAACAGATTAAGTGGTGCTAAATTAAAAATAAGGAACAAAGAGAAAATATGTCCTCTAAATTAAATCTTATTGGAAGGAAAATGGATTTCAGAGCTATCATGGACAACTCTCTAAAGTTCTCACCAGAAATAAAAAGTAAAACCAGAATGCTAACAACTGTTAGGACAAGAATAGCAATTGAAACAAATATGTATAAACCCTAGTGACAACACAGTTTTAGCTGTGATATACCCATCCCAAAAGAGATTAAACAGTACTATAAAAGACAGGAAAGGACAAGAAGGGTGGTCAGGAGTATGGAATGGTTTCTGTTAAAAGAGTAACCAAAGAGGCTTTTCAATCTAGGAAGGAGATGGTCAAGAATTTGACAGCTATCTGTAAAATCATTAATGGCATGAAGAAAGCAAAGAGGTATGGTTATTCACCATTTCACATACACACAACCTAGGAGGAGCCAAATAAAACTAGCAGTCAGTGAGTTTAAAATAAAAGGCAGCACTTTTTTAAACAAAACTTAGTTACATTCTAGTGCACACTGAAAAAAATAAATTAATATAAGAGGAATAATGGGGAAAAAAGTGTGAGAAACAGCCCTGCAGACAATTAGGTCATTGAAGAAGCAGGGGGAGGCGGTGCTGCATGCACCAGAGCAGAGATTCTCATGCAGCCTGTGGGAGAGACCACGACGGAGAAGGTATTTCCCTGCAACACATGAAGGACCCCATGGCAGAGCAGGGAACAGTGTGCGGAGGAAGGAGTAGCAGAGAGGAACTAACCACAACCGCCCATTCCTCATCCCACCTTGTACTGCTTGGGGTGCAGGGGCAGAAGGTAGAGGAGCCAGGAATAAAGGAGTGAAGTTGAGACTGGAAAGATGAGGGTGGAAGATGCTTTAGGTTTTGTCTTTGTGCCTCACCATCCAACTCTATTTTAATTGCTAATAAATTAAGATACTTTTCCCTAAGTTCAGTCTGTTTTGTCCATGATAGTAATCAGTAAACGATCTGCCTGTCTTTATCTCAATCCAAGAGCTTTTCCATCTTATTTTCTCCCTTTTGTCCACCCTGACGAGGAGGGAGAATGAGAGAGTGCCTGGGTGGTGTCTTGCAACTGGCCAAGGTCAACCCACCAGAAGGCTTTATGGAGGTCTACTAAAAGCCACAATCTAGATGCACTTTTCAGCTCAAAAAAGGTTCCTAAATTGCAGATTTCCAGAAAGTGAAAGGTTATAAGAGTGGAAGGATCAATCCGTATTTCCCTCGTTCCATTTCTTTATCCATAAGCAACAACTACACGTCATATCAGAGTGGAGTGGGCAAAAAGGGCTTGCTGGACATCTGATATGACTCAGTGAGACAATTGTTAGGTAAAGACCTTGTATCTCAGCCTCATAATATATGAATTATAAAATTTGCCATGCTATTTTATGCAATGCAAACTAGCAAACCTCTCTGTCAGAATTACTGGAGTTTGACGGAGGTTCAAAAAAGTAGACAGATAATATCATGGATGAGTACAGGCAATATGTTTGGAACTGACTGTCTGTGATGGAGACTAGGTGATAAAAGATGAAAGCAGTTCAATAAACTGATGAAAGAGTATATTATGTCCTCAAATTGGTCTTCCTAAAGGAAGAGATACCCTGACTCAGGCTCAGGTTTTTAACTGAAGACATTTCCCCTCACATACCCATTTTTCTGCGTAGCATGGACCACTAAGGCACTACGCAAGGAAGCACTGCACTGCTACATTCAGCTTGTCCACAGACGTAACATGGATCTGAGAATCCAGTGAGGGTAACTAAGGGGTTGTCAAGAAAACCATCTAGGTGAAATACAAAGAAATTCTCTCTCCTCTCTTAATAAAAAGCATAAGAATTAAGTCACTCGACATTCATACATAACTCTTCAATAACTCATCCACAAGTACTTCCAAAGAAAGGAGAAAATAAATCAGTAAGGAAACAGATTTCAATGTCAAGCATTAAAGGGGTAATTATAAACAATAGCGAGGACTTTTTTAATTATGAAAAATACCATGACAGTATGCTTTTAAATTATATATAATGGAAAACAAGGTGAGTCACATAATCATACTCCTTTTGACACATAACAATCTTCATCAGCAATCTTCATCCTGCCCCCATGTCAAGACTGTATAAAGGGGGCAGGCTCCCTGAAGTATGTGAACATCCATCTAATCTAGTACACTGAAAATCCTTATGCACTCACTCACAAGAATTGCATCTTTTGAAACCACTCAACTTACTGCAGAGCAACTGCTGGTTAAGACATTATAAAATATTCATTGAATATCTCTTAGTATATTTAAGAAACTAGCATACAAGGTTGAAGACCTCACAGATAGAATATTTATGATAAAACCTAAAATCCCTTCCGAATTTGTCAAATGTAACCTGAGAGAGCTGATGTTCAGTTTGGTGGTGTTCTGACTAGTTATACACCCTGTAAAGGCAGCCAAAATATAATCACTGGGGCTGAAGCCAGAGTATTAACTTTAGGTTTAGGGGTTTTTTGTTTGTCTGTCTGTTTGATTTTTTTATTGGAACATAGATAAATTCCAATAAACACTCAAAAGACATTTACTTTTACATGCATTTTTGTCCCAAATGTAAGTCTGTGATATAGGAATGGGCATTTATAACCTGATTTGGATTTTCCATTGGGTTTGGATTCTTCTGCTAAACATATAGAGCACCCCAAGAGCTCAGATCTAAAAATGGAATTTGCTGAGAAATTTAAGACTCCAAAGCAAATATATATAATAAATGACCACTACTTCTTTGCAACATGCACAGGAAACCAGTGGAATATAACAGGAGAGTAAATGGAAATAGATTGCTTTATATTTTTCAGGAACATTGTTTATTATGCAAAATTAGCAGTATAATAGAATTTTATTTTTCAGGATACAACCCAGCTGACATTTTTTCCTTTTCCTGATATCTCAGGTTTAGATGACTGACATTTTTACAGGTGAATGTCCCAAGAAAAGGCAACCAGTTACATTTTCCTACCACCATTCCACCTGAGAAACTGAGAAGAACTAGAAGCAGCTCTGAAATGCTCTTTAAAGGATCTGGTTGGAAATTTCACCTACTTTGGGTGAGGCTTCAGGTCCTAGCCACACAATAAAGGTAGAGCCCATGAGCAGCACAGGTGCGATGGTGATAATCTTACCCTACTGCATGCTTAGAATCTCTGATTATTGTGTGCTTTAATGGAGAGACAGAGGTTAAATTAATGATTAACTAAATGAAGGGAATTTTTATTATTATTTTCCTTTTTTGCTGTAGCTTCCATGCTAAAAGACAAAATAAAACATTTTCCTTGAAACAGAGGTAACTATGAGAAATAAGCAAGGATGCTAAATAAAGTTAGTTATCCAGATATAAAATGTGTCCTTGGGAGAAAACAAAAGGGAGAAATAAAGGGCAAAATGAATTTTGCAAAGACTTTTTAAAAGAATATTACTAGGGCAGATCCCTATTTATTCAGAACCATATCAGTGTCAGTGTCTGAGAAACCATCTCAAAACTTAAAGGAGAAGAGACTGTCAATATAGGAAGAAACATTAAGCAGATGGATGTCATGAGGTGAAAGTCAAGGTACTCTGGACAGCGATGGTCCTAAAAAGAAATTCCACCTATACCTTCTGACTGGATTGTGGTTTAATCAGATTGACATAACTTGCTCAGAAATGCAAACTTTTACAATATAGGATATTTCTTGCTGCTGGTAAAGGAATCACATTCAGAGAACTGGATGGACCCAAAAGCTTACAGGGACTTCACAACAGGTTCATGAGATCAGTGGTATAAGCAGCAGTGAGCAGTTTCTTCACAAATGAGAAAAGATCTTTGTCAAAGGAAAAATATGACCAGCCTCCATGAACTATAACTTCTGGAACTTGAAAAACTAAATTTTAAAAAAGATTTTCCTAGAAAGGGTCATCTGTGTGTCAGTGTCTTGCTTTAAAGTCTAAAATCCTATCCAGCATCTTTTGTCTCCTCTTCTTCTGGAAGTCTATTTTACAAACATTGTCCTCACCTTCCCTTCTCCATCCTTCCCCCAACTGCTCCAACTAAGGTGGAATTCCAAACATAGCAATCAAACTCCCAGATGAATCAGATTTGCTTATTGTATTGTACTCACATACGTAAAAGAAATTATGTCATCTCTGTTCTCATTATTAATGTCAAGAGGTGCAATTTAAAATTCTGCTCTTTAATTTTTTTCTATGACTGTCAGAGAGGGCTTTTGGGGTTTGGGGGGTTTCTTTTTTTTTTTTCTCCTACAGCTTACAAAACATTCTAAACACTAAGGTATAATAATTTCTCACCCTGTAGCTATTTAGAGAAATCATTCTGGCTTAGTATGTTAGCACTTATTTCTGTCTTTTGGAAAGGAAAAAAAATAAAGTTATATTCTGACCATAAGCAATTCTCAGAATTATCAGGTTGCATTCCAGAGTAAAACCATGCTGTCTAATGCTGGAAACAAATTGTTTATACCCCTTTGTGTCGATTTTATTATTATTATTTTTTATTATTATTGTTATTATGTATTAAGTTGACATAACTTTTACAGTGTCTAAATAATTTAGGATCCTAAATCCTGCTTTCAAAATCACTTTGAGGTTAGTCCTACAAGGAGATTTAAGTATTGCAACAGGGATTTAGCTCAGTGTGTACCTATTGACACAAAAATCACAAAAGTAAGATAAACGTACATTTAATTTTCTTAACTATTTGAGATATAAACAAAGTTATGGAAAATCGCACGGTTATTCAGGAAGTAGAATTAAGAATGTGAAATCTAAAAGATTATGGCATTGATTCCAACAGGGTATAGAATGTGCTGAAATCTGTTCTCTTTTGGAGACTGCCCAGTTCTGAAAGTGTCAGAGAAAGGAGAATAGTTCATTTTTGGCAGACATAGAATAATTTGTATCAGTACTCTATGTCCTAATCTCTTTAGTTAGGTATGCTCTTACATCCTGCAGAACGCAGTTTTAATACCTTCCAAAACATTTGGCTGTAGTGATAATTAGAATTCTGAGCATATCTATTGTCTTATAACTTCCAATCCCTTTTTAGACTTATGCAAAATTGTTGGCCACAAGGATGTTGCGTGGACCACTGCATTCACAAACATGCATTACTGGTTTTAACTAGCAGATTTTTTTTCTTTCTTGAATGATCTCTTGTTTTTGAGCTGTGCAATAGGAAACTGAATGTCCTCTGCTATTTCTTCTCTAACATTTACTATTTTTTCAATTTTTATCCTGTTTCTTCTTCTTTGTTTCCTTTCTAAGAGTAAAAAAAAAATCCTTTTTCAGTCTCTCTAAGGTGTTTTTCAACTCCCTTAACAGTCTCCTCTTCATAATAATTTCCTTCATCTTTCACTGAACACTTCTAACTTTTGCAATATCCTTTTTGAGATAGGGAGACCATATTGTTAGAAAATTGGAATTTTTAGTTGAGGGCCCTACAGTTAATTTTTTACAGTGGTAACATGCTATCTATATCATCCCCTTTATGGGATTTTAAAGTTTTTAAAGAGAAAAACAGGGTAGCAAGTGAAGGTTTTCCTTGGATTGTCCCTTCTTAATCGCTGGATTTACTTAGCACGATGAGATAGCTCTGAAGTTTCTCACAGTCCTTAGAAACACCTAGAGTAATTCTTATGACTCGGAACTGTGCTGTTTCATTAATCACATTCCCTTTTGACTGTATATGTGCTTAAAGCATTACATAGGACCTCAGCATGGAATCCCAAGGTGCTGTGCTATCAACACCTACTGTCAGTTTAATCTCACTCTTTTCTTGCTTTCTTTTGACTGGTATTGATCCATGATGTTATATTGTTTTTCACATCCTAACTCCCCTATTAGAGGATAATTTTCAAAGTGCTTTCACTACCAAGGTTGGTATACAGGAATGTAAGAGATGAGGGTGAGGGTAGGGGAGTGTCACAGAACGGAACTTCACAACAAACAGCACAGATTTTGAGTATTTGGCTGGCTCAGGTAGCCAGCAGAAAGTGCTTCTGGCAAAGCCGTTACAAATCTCATCCTTCCGTGGCTGTTACTCCATGCCGGTGGACTTTCATAGCACTAAATCGTCTTCCAAAGAAAAACATCTATACTCCTGATTTCAAGGATCAGGAAAGGTCAAATCTCCCTAACAAAAGTTGGAGAAAGAACTGCTTCTCTACTCAATTGCTTGTTATTGAATAGCTCGGGGAATGTGGCAGATGGTGAGGTCTGGGGGAACCCTCCGGTGGCATGTGGGAGAGAGCCCAGCTTGAATGAGCAAAAGGCGGACCTGCCTAATAGCACCTACTCATGTAACGCAGGAGACCTAGCACACTTCTTCTGGCGCACTCAGATACTGAGTGCCGCCAGCCTTAAGCAGCAGGTAAGATTCAAGTCAAATGAGCAGATTCTGTGCTTTTGGAGCTCCAGCCTGGAGGAAGCAGCTTAATAACAAACAGAAAATTTCCAGTGGAGCAAGGAACCGAACTCTTATCACCACCTTATCTTCTTGTTAGGATTCCCTCAGTACACTAAATGCTTTTATATCTTGTCTTTTAGGAATGTGAAAATGTGACTGTTTCTCTCCAACTAGTTTCAGGAAATTCCTGTGCCTTAGTAGCTAACATTTTTTTAACAGATCTCGCAGATTTTCTTGATTATTTTTAAGCAATATAATTCTGAAGTTAGAGGAGGGGTATGGCCAGAAGATGCTGAGAGAGCACTCCAGTGAGGCTGTAATTTTAAATAGTGTGTGAAATGTCTAGAAGAAGAAAAAGGGATTGGGGGGGGGGGGGGGGGAATTTCCTCCAAATAAAGCTCAGCTCCGTTCCATGCCTTTTCCGCAGTACTAACTTTTCATTTGTTATGCAGTCAGCTCTTTAGTTAATACAAATATTGCTTCAGGATTTGAGAGCAGATAAGGCTGACATTGGAGAACAGTGCAGGAAGGAAGCACATAGGTATCCCAGCGACATTTTGCTTTGTGAATAATGATGATGATGGTAATTAATAATTATTCTGTGCCATTGGAGAATTCCACTAATTGGTAATCTCCTGCTTTAAAAGTCCTAATATTTTATTTCTGCATATTGCTAACTACCAAGTAGAATGCTAATGGAAATGTGGACGACTGATATTTTAATAATCATAACTGTAGTAACACGAACTCTTATATAGCTAACCTTTAATTACAATGCTAGATGTAGAAAACTGGTTGCAGTCAAAAACATAAGTTATGGTGGGAATTATTTTCCAGTATGAAACCTGAGCTTCTAACATTTCAAAAGGAATAGGTATAACAGATTTTATCTTGAACAGGAATTAAAATCCTTGGGATTCTGAGATGGTTGGTGCTGTATTAATGCGAGAGGTAGGGTTAGCAGTGCATGAGTGAAAGAAAAAGGAAGTAAATTACTACGTTTACAGAAGTACACAATCCAGTAATCAAGTAACCAGCTAGTCTTATTGTATTATTTAAAGAGCAATAGTTAAAGCAAATAGATGCTTTTGAAAATCTTACTCAAGCAATTTGGTAAGGCAATTTCCTACTCAATTTCATTTAGGATCAGGTCTTCAAATAGAGATCATGTATCAGGATGTGAAAGTCCTTTTGTCTTGTCTGTTTTAGGACTAGTTGCATGAAACTCAAACATCTCATGCAGTCATTTTTTCAGAGATAGTTATTTTCACTGGTGTATTTAAACACAAGATCAAAGCCATTTATGTTTACTTTTCTATCCATTTTAGGTAATTTCTAAAACAGCTAATATTTTTGTCCTTACAGCAGAGTGTTTAGAAAATAAGAAAGATTTTTTTTTTCCTTGCAAAGTTGCCATGTACATTGAGTCTGTTACATAAATACTACAGTAACATTTCAGGGTCTGTATTTATTAAAGCTTTCTTGGCAACTTTCAAGTACTTGGTAGCAACTGGCTGTGTCTTGTTTCTGAACCAGCATGGTTAGGAGTGTTTGCCAATCCTTGTAACAACGCATGTCTTGTTGTATATGATGTTATTGATTAAAGGCCACTCACTAAGTGCCTTAATGAAACAGGAGGGAGTGCAAGTTAGGAAAGAATTGGAAAACTAGAAAAACAAATGTACCAGTGACCTCATAGTCGAAATTTAGGGCATAAGATAAAACTAACTGGATAGATGAATGGAAATTCTGAAAACAGTAGCATCTTCACAAAGTAGCAATTGGTGTAAGTCACTAAAAAAACATGTGTGAAGTTTTAATCTTCCTGCTCTCCTCACTCATAGTGCCTCATTTTGAGGCAGCTCTTTATTTTTACCCTGGAGATCATGCTGAAATAAACTGCCAAACATCCCCTACACCTCCATGCCATCTAATTATAGCCTGTAACACTCGAGAATGCTGACAGTGCTGAGCTATTGACTCTTGACACTCTCTAAAGCACTTAATTATCTTTTCACACAAGCCCCTTTCAGACCTGTCAACTTCTTTGTATTGTTTATGAAAAAAGTTGCATATTAAGATTTCAGGATTACGCACCTGAAGTCAAACTTGTGCATACACATGGACCATTAAAAGGAGAATTTAATAAATGACAAGAGGAGAGATGAAAGAATTTGACTTGATAAGACTTCTCAAATAAGTAAAGGAAGAAAAATTTGGCCCTTTACAAAGATTCCTGGGATAAATGGAAACAATTTGAGGTTTTTGATTAATTTTACCAAATACTGAAAGGAAAAAAACACCAACAGGTAAGTGATTTGTATTATTTATTCTTATTCCATGAGATTAGGATCCAGACTTGGAACTTTTTGTCTCTTTCTAATGAAAACTGCATTTAAGCATCCCATGCAAAAAAAAGGAAAAAAGAAGCTAAATTTGTCAAGATCGCCAGTGTTGCCTGGAACCCTACCAAGTGCTATTAAAATGTAAAGAAAGATTCCTTAGTTGAATGAAAAACTTGTGGGTAATGTATTCCAAATTCTATAAGTGATATAAGTGATTTTAAGCATTTTGGAAGCTTTTCTACCTAAACCTGTTGAGGTTATCCCTTAAGTGTCATTGGGAAACAAGATGTCAATCACAATGTCTAAACTCAGGTGAAACTCTAATTGTCACCATAAATTGCGGTCACTCACGCAGTATTTAAAGTAAGATAGCCTTAAACTACAACGGCTTGATGACTAGACGGTGTAAGACAGATTTTGTAACACTTGTGATTTCCTATAAAATCTGAAGATTTAAACTCTTTCATGTGATTCAGCATGATTCTACATGAATATGTAGAACTGACTTAAAATGTATGTTGCCTTTGTATAGTATGTTATCTTGAAGACAGCTACACGCATGTCACATTTAGTAAGTCATGTACTCACCAAGCTAGTGAGTTAACTAATCTAGTAGTGACAAGACTCTGAGTCTGAACATCAAATATGTCTAACTATCATTTGTTCTCTTCTATTAAAGTAATTTTGTATAGTCAGAATACTTGTAAAAAAGCGAATAGTTCATGAGCGTTTTCCAAATGACAAACCCAAAAATATTCCTGAACAGCCACATTTTTAGATATAGGGAGTTCTTTTGGAACATAAGCACTAATAATGAATACAAAAAACCATGATTTTGAGTTTAGAAAGAAGAAAATTCTGTTCCAAGGATTCTGTAAGACATATTAGTATTTTCTTAGCTATAAACGAACCGATCTATTGGAAATAGAACATACTTGAGAAGCTATGGCCTATCATACCATGCACGTATCAACTTCCTTTCCTTATCACAAGACTTACTAATCATGCTAATTATGTATGTGTGAAATATTGTCTTATGACTGAATGTGGAGCACTTAAAAGTTGGCATTGAGAAGATTAACAGAAATAGCAGCTGCATACCTCACATGTAGGAGGTGTCAGGGCAGCAAGGTTATCCTGTGGTAGCGAAGTGACTAAACGTGTATGCAGACAATCAGGGGCTCAAGTTCATTAAGATTTTTGCTAGGTGACACCAAATAGTACATCCTAAACAGGAAGAGGTGGAGGACATCAGCTAAAAAGGTTTTGTTTGTGTTTTTTATACTGTCTTAAATTCTGTATGTGTCAAGCAATCCCTTCAATTAAGTACATTTGGACAGCAAACTACACAAAAACAAGTGAAATTCTTAACTTCAAATACTGATCCCCAGAAAGGGGGAAACCAATGAACTTGAAACATCAGTGTAACTATTTCTAAGCCAAATGCTCCTCCCCGTACTTCATGCTCCTCAATTTATTTGCATTAAACATGAGGCAGGAAGACAGATAAAGATATAAGAAGCAATTTTATCAGGACGTTCTAATTATACAACAAAATAGAATATGACGTCCACAGCACCATCAGTAATTATAGTTTCTGCCTTTGTAGCTATTTTAATTGTGTTTTGATGTCATGACTTAATGGAATCATATGTGCTCCATAAAATTTATTCCATCTCTACATCTTACAACTGCCTCATTCTTGATCATGAACTCTCACAGAAGCTTTCTATCTTTCCAGCCCACTTTTCCCTCACATTTTCTGCAATCGCTTCTTAAACTGCTTTGGTGACTTGGAAGGCTGCGCCTCTTACTACTCTAATGATTGCTCTCTTGCACTGTTTCAGAGATGTACTCTACTGCTCCAGTGATTTTTTCCCCTTTAGCATCACTACTGTGGCTTTACCTTTTGCTCTAGCATCAGCGACTGCTTGAAACCTGTGCAGTAGCACACCACTGAACTATGAGATTTGCTTTACCTGGCTTGTCAGGCAGTAAGTGACATTTTGTCAATCAGAGGACCTGAATTTCTAGACGTTCCAGGTTATAACAAGCAGCAGCCTGTACAGGGCATGGATATGTGTATTATACGGAATGGACATGCTCATTGCTTTCTTCAAACCTTGATCTCATCCAGATGAAACTTGCTTACCTGCCCAAGCAAACATAGAAATTAAGAAGGAGAGAAAGGGTTGGGAAGGCTTCACCCAGTGTACCAGGAGAGGTTTTCCTCTGCAGAAATTTCATTGTAGTGTAATTATATGGTTCCTAGAGTTCCTTATAATTAAATTATAAGATGTCTCTTATTTGTAGTCAAGCTGAGGGGGAAGGGGGGCTTGGGGGGAAGCTTGGCTTTGTTTTATGGTTCTCCAACCATTCCTAGTGTCTATATATCATAATTCAATTATAAGCAAGAACCACAGAGTTACATATCACAAACATTTGTTTTAGAGGGTTATACATTCTCCATAAATATTTGCTGTGGGTCAAACTTAGAACGGTCTATTTAATTATTTTTCTTCCATAATTGCCACGTAAGTTCATCCTGAATGTGAGCCTTAGGGAAAAAAGAAATTGGTTACCTCTTTTCCTGTGTTTTGAAAAGACATTTAAGATATCTTTCCCCCATAATTAAATTATCCCCTTTTTACTTTTCCATACTCTGTAAGTCCCTCTAATCCTATTCGTAGAGTAAGCTCAAAGAGCAGTTAGTGACAATGTTCTTCCTCTTTGAGAGAGAAGCAGATTGCATTTGAGGCTATTCTGGTTTTTATACAGCCCAAATTAAACTTCTCAGTCTTCCGTAAAAGAAGAAAAAAACTCCTTTCAACAGCATTTCACATAAAATTTGTTGATTGCTTCTTGTGGTCATTTCAAAACAAAAAATCTGAATGCAATAAGTGTTCCTCAAGCCTGAAAGACTCGCTAATGTATTATAGCGATCTCAGTAAGATTCTTACTATGCATTTAGTAAAATGAAGGCAGAAGACACAAATTCTCATCAGTATTTCTAATGTTAATTCATAAAGAGAAATACATTCTTAGGGACTTAAATCCTATTCTGTGCTGTATAGCAGAAATGAGACAGAGGAGAAAGAATAAATGAAAATTGTCTGCACATCTGTGTAAAAGTATTACACAAGTTTAAAGGCAGAATTATATTAGAATAGCAACAACAAATCATTGCTTTACCCATTTTTCCTAAAATTTGAAACACTATCTCTCACTCATTTCTAAGAATAAGCTAATCTCAACATGATACATAAAGTAAATAGAAAGAAAAAGGACCACCTTGCCCTTACATCCAACGGAGATTTAACCAAAGCCATCATGAGGAAACATTTGTCTTCCCTACGGCTGTCTACAAGCAACACTCTATCCTGCAACATGCTTACTCTCACTTTTCTGCTTTCTCAGCCCTTTTCTCCACAGCTGCAACCCATCTGGTGTAGAACAAGAAACACTGCACTTTTTTGTCAATCCTAAAGCCTCAATTTGATCTGTATGTCAGGAGATGTTCAGCTTTTTCATAGGTTCACACACTGTCTTGTCTTTACTCTCTGCTGTCCTCTGGTAGCCTATCGAGCTGTTCATACCTTTTTTTTAAAAAAAAAAAAACAAAAAAACCACCAACAAAAAACACATTGGTAAATTGGAAAGAATTGAAATACAAGATAGGGATGAACTTAGGAATATATGTCTCACAGTAAAAGACTAGAGAAGCTCAATCAATTACAGTTCACTACAAGCAGAAGTGACAATTCAGCTCTAAGTAATCAATGAGAAAAAATATCAATTTTTTGAAAAAACAAAACTACCAAAAGCATAACAGGAAGTGGAAACTGGAAGCGAAAACTACTATAGAGAAAGCATTTCTATAATGGAGGTAATTAAACAGCAGAACATTTTACATTCTTTGTCAGCTGATATCTTTATATTAAGCCTTGATGCTTCTTCTAAAAGCCATGCTCTGGTCCAACAGGAAATTACAAACTTCAAACAGAAACCACTTGAGAAAATTCTGCAGTTTATCACTGTAGCATCTTCTCTCTTTGAAATCTATTACTTTACTTGCCATCTACTTCCCTTAACTATATTATGTTGCTATACTTGGGACAGCTGAACAATACGTTTTATGAAAAGATAATATTAGCAATGTATTAGATGCATTACACATAGTTTGATATAACTATGGGGAAAAGGAAAGGAGTTAGCAAATCTTGAACGAACACCTCACAGAGCATAAACAGGATGCCCTCAGGTGTTAGAATAGTCCATGTGCAGTGAGTATGACTGTGCAGTGGAGTTTAGGAGAAGGAGAGAATATAGATAGAGATGCTCGAGATCCGTATTTAGACCATCTCATACTCTGCATGGTTAATACGCAGAGGCATGTGGCCCTCAGAAGGTTCTGCATTATATCTATCCCACAAATAGAAAACAAATGTCATGAGAAACTTCAGGTTTCCCAAATTAGTTTTCCTTTGACCACTGACAATGAGGACCTATTTTCACATAAATTTAAAAAGAGAAAAGATTAATCCCTTTAATATCCTTACATGAACAGTAACTCTGTACATTTCTCTGATGTATTTTATTGCATTTCTCCTCCTTGTATAACATTCTTCCTTTGATTCTCTTAAACATTCAAAACAGCCCAAGAAAAACAAATAAAGATGAATACTAAAAGAAAGAAGACGAAGACCAGACTCTAAGCATGGCCTTGGTTTGCAGTTTAATGAACTTATGAAGAGGATAATTGTCTATTTCATCTGGGGTCTGTTGCTTTTATGTTATATTTAAATTAATTACATATGGAAATATTGGTACTCCAAGACACAACTCTGATTTTCCTAGAGCTAAGCTTAATAGAAACTCAAGCTTTATTAGTACAGACATGGGGACAAATGTTTTGCAGCTTTTCCTCATTTTTACTCCAAATATTGGCCACAGAAAAGAAACATAATTCAGTTTTCATCAGACAAAAAAAATTCTTCAGGGAAGCTATTTGAATGCCAAGTTTCAAAAACATGCACTTCACTCATTCATATAATATATTAAAACATGCAAAAGAGGAACACAGTCATTCATATTTTTGTTTGCTTAAACAAATGAATGTTAACATTATTTTGTACCTTACATTGCATTTTTTTTTGCTTTTCATTCCTTAAGAATATATTTTGTCTAAACTTTGAATTACTACCTGCTATATTCATTCATGCAGTTACACCAGGATAGAAAAATTTTAAAAATTATAATAATAAAAATAATTAAATCAAATCACAGACAAGGAAAGCTAGAATTTGTGAGGGAGATTCCTGTCCCAATTCCAAACAGAAAAGTTTGAATAAACCCACCTTTCCCTCTCTGAACTTGATTTTTCTTTAATAAAAATATCTATAAAATACTTACCATTTTATCTGTTCTTACTCTTCAAACGAATGACAACATTACAAGATATAGAAGAAGATTTCAAAAAATTGGGCCATAGGCTTTTCTGATAAAAATGAAATACAGGTTAGCACATGCATCAGATGATATATTTAATACATAGTTTTGTGGCTGTGGTCTTTGAAAATTAGATGAGGGGTGGTGTAAACTTTAACAGGGTAGTCGTGCATTCTGAGTGTAAAAAAAGAACAACGAAACATTGTCCTCGTCCTTGAGTTGATTGCTAATTCTAGAATTGACATAATTCAAGCTGAAATACCTGGAGAGTGTCTGTTAACTACTTTTAGTGCCAATACGCCTTAATTCACTGAAGTGTCATGCTTGAAATGGAATTTATAAAAGTGAGTAATATTAGAATTCATACAATTTTTTTTTTCCTTTTCTAGAAGCAGAACATTCTAGAAATACTCCAGGAAAGACTACTCATGGCAAGAATTTCTTCTATGTGCAAAAGGCTATCGCTACACTTAAACTTCGGTTCAGCCTTAAAAATAGACTACAAGCAAAGAAGCACTGTGACCTGCTTTGCACAAGCAAGTCAAATTCTTAAGTACATGTGTGCACATGATGGCTTTGTAAAGGTTTGATTCTCCTTATTTTTTGTCTAATCAACCTCATTTTTTAACAGGAAAATGAACTCACCGTGTTTTCTAGAATTAACTGTTTTCAGTCTTTTAATTAGGTAATGACACTGCATAGGTGTGTCCTTGATTGTAATACAAAAACAGCAAAGTAAGTTTTTGGTTTCGTATGCACTAAGCAAGAATTCCTACCATAGAGATTTTTGCAAAGAATGAAATTATTGGATAGTGATAGCAATTTTCAAAGGGATTAAACATACTGCATGCTGATAGCATGCAAGCAAGTGAAGATCATTGTTACATATCTTTTCTGTCAGCATATATATGTTTATGTCACTTCCAGTGAAACTCTGGTTGAAAAACTGAGAGGAAGTGTATTAACTGGAGAGGATGCTTACTATTCTATGATTTACTAGGATATTTTGGCATTTTCAGTCATGCTAATTCTTAATAGGAAATAGGCATTCATTATTTCTCTCTTGCCACTCTGCCCCAAATTTGATATTTCAAAAAATTCAGTGTTTATGCGTCAAAATAAGGTCTTCAAAGGGTCCAGAACAAGCAAGATAAGATATTCCTAAAATCTCATCATTTGTTTAAGAGATAAAATGCCTTAGTTTCCAAAAACTACCTCAAATTTTGAATATACTGATCTATTATTAACAAAATGTTCTTAACATAGTAAGTGTAATAAATTGGAAGACAGACGGTTATGAGTACCATATGTAGTTGCTATGAATAACTACAATTCACATCATCTTTTTAATATCATGACCCATCAAAAACAAATGAAAACCTCTATATATAAATAATTTTGTAACAAATCCCCAGAAATATGCCAATTTAACACCATCTGCCATTGAAAGTACTTTACATTAAATGTAAATTATTTATTGCCTTTAAATACTGTATTTAAGTTGAAACACTTCACAAATAGATATCTATATATTTTCTATAGAAGAACCAAAAACTACATTCACAAGCAGCTCTTTTACTCATAATGTATATAGTGCAATTATGCTGAAATACATGCCATACAAAATAAGATTCTTTTTTTTAAAGCAGTGTTCTTTTAATTACATTTATTAGAGTAGTATTTGATAATATAAAACACTATAAAAATCAGTTTCATGTTTTATTCTAGTTGGATAATTTATACATGCAAGTGCTGTGGAATGAAAGGGAAGAACATTTTTTAATCAGAAATTTTGCGACACTGGTGAAAACTGCTGCAGCAAATTAGTATTACCATTAAGAAGGCCTAATTCTTATTTATGGTACTAGTAATTAATTAGTCTTTCATATTTTCAAGTTAAAACATATACATACAAAACCAATGTAAGAAAATCTCTTTGGCAACTTTGAGATACATTGCTATAACTTCACTGACCTGAAATAGTTACATCATCTTCAGAATCACTCACAGAGCTGTCCATTTCCTGTTTCAAAACGTGAAACTGAAATGTTTTGCACATTTCACTGTACCATCTTGCACACTGAGATGACAAAGACTTTCCTTCTCTTTATTAAACTATGACAATTCACAGCTAGTATTAATCTTGGCTTGTGCATTTGAAAGTATGTAACTGCTGTGCGAGCATTTGATTACAGCTACTGTCAACCAAAACCCATTTTTTTGAAATATTTGCCTCATAACATCATGATTGGTTTGCTCAACTGTGCCTTGCACCCTATTGTCCCCAAAAGCCATCTCATCTCCAGTTTCTATGGCCCTGTTGCATTTCAAGCACAAAAAAAAAGGGCACAAAATACCCTGATACTACTCTTACTTCTCCATCTGTATTTAGTGGATATATACTGTTACTATGAGAAATTTGCTGCTTTATTTCGAATTATAAGGCATGTAGTATGAATTAAATAGTTCTTGGAAATGATGATCTGTAAGCAGAATATACAATAGGCTGACTTTTGATACGTAATTTATGCTCACTTATTCCAAATGACCTTTGTAACTCAATCATTCTGCCACTCATGAATTATGGAGTCATTAAAGCTTATGTAAATAAGATATTTTACATGCTACTGTTATATATGCATTCAAATGGCAACACTGGATTTAAATAGCAAGGTCTGGATTCAAATTTCAACACTTCCATTGCTCATGAATTTTTTTGACCATATTTTTTGCAAGGGAAACTTACAAATTTCAGATCACAGTCTGTAACTTAACCAATGTTCCTTTCCACCCTGCCTGTTCACTCAAGATTTTAGACTTTGCAATCTATCAACATGCACATTCTTAGATGTGTGCAGAGGTGCACTCACATGAGTCTAAGTTTACTTTTAAAACAGAAAAAAAGCCCCACCTTTCAAGCCTTTGGACTGCATCATTTTTGTCTCCCCAGAATTTGCAATCCTGACTCTAGGAGTTCCATGAGACCTCTGTAAGGGATAGATGAGAGGTTTGTTTCTTGAACTGCCCTTAGAGCTTTTGACTTTCAAGATTATGGTGCTCAAGACCTAATATACCACATGTTTCAGCTACTAAAAACATGTCCGTGTTGCTTAATGTCTGGGGGGTTTTTTAATCTTAAAACAACAGTGGGCTTGGTGGTTTTTCCTCTGAGTTCTAGCTTGTATGTGTCCATGGAAATAATCTTCTATACTGCAGTGAGGGAGAGCAGAAAATAAACACTTAGAAATCCATTTGTTTAGCTGAATTACTTCCAGATTGTCTGAGAAACAGTAAAAGGACTTCTTCTTTGTATTTATGATCCCATTTCCTGTTATTGTGCACATGCATCTAGATGGTTCCATGATGATTGCAGAAAAGGACCTTGAACAGTTTGTACTGATTATATTATGTGAGAGAAGCAATTTATTATAACAAGAGTCCTTCAAGAGTTGCTCTAGGTCTTGTTTTATTGATCAATATATGAATGAGCTTGATTTGTATGGAGAGGGCATGTCTTTTTAAGCTCATTCCATTGCTATCCCTAAGAAGATATACAAGGTCATGCAGTTGGATACTACAAAATTAATTTACAACACAAAATACCATTTTTCTGTGTGTTTCGTCTCATTTGTGTTATTTTAGCTCCCAGTTCTATAACAGCAATGGAAGCAAAAAGCGTGTATGTCATTTTTACGTATGTGGCTTTATTTCATATGGCTTTAAGTCCATGGTTCCTTTTAATTTTAAACCAAAATTTCATAAAATATGTCATCAAGAAGCAAATAGTTATCCTTTAAAACAGATCCTTAATTGATTCTGCTTTGATCTTGGCCAAAAAAAAAAAAATAATTCTCCAGAAATCATATAACTGTAAGGCTGTTGGCAAAAAGTGTCTTGCTATATAAAGTCACATAGCTAGAAGGAAAGGTTGAAAGGCATCCGTCTACGGACTTCTTTGGACATTTCTGAGGAAGGAAATCTGGGTACATTTAATAAAAAAGAGAGGGGGGAATAGGAGAAAACTAACTCCAAAGAAGGAAATCTCATGCAAATTAATGCTCTGGGGATTTGAGACGTTATTTATAAAAGTTGGTCTTTTCCAGTGAGCACAGGAGAGGAAAACCATCCTGTTTTCTCTAGATAATTTCAGAATGGTTTTGCAGTATGATAAAGTTACTATCTTAGTTTCCTTTGGCAGATGAAAAGCGATTTACTGCAGCGGCCAAAAGTCCCACTTCTTCTGGGACTTTAAAAAAAAAAAAAAAATGTAATACACTTCATTAAATTCATGCTTGAGTAAATTCCTGTCGTGGTTTAACCTCAAATCGTAACCCAATACCACGCAGCCGCTCGCTCACTCCCCCCTCCCCAGTGGGGTGGGGAGGAGAATTGGAGAGAAAGGAAAACTCACGGGTTGAGGTAAAAACAGTTCACCAGGACAGCAAAGGAAAAATATAAAAATATATTAATAATGATAATATATATAAGGATAATAAAATATATAAAACAAACGATACACAATTTCTCACCACCCGATGACCGATACAGCCCGTCCCGAGCAGCAGTCAGGGAGCAGGGGTATCCCCCCCCCAGCTATCCCAAAACAGCAAGTTCCAGAGAGAGCAGGCGAGGGAACAAACAGCCAAATGAACAAACAAAAAACAAAAAGGAAAAATAGGGAAACAAAAAGCAACCCAAAGGGAAACTTAATGATTAAGGCAAGTTAAGGGTCTAAAAGCCTAGTGGCCCACTGGCCGACCCTCACTTATACCGGGCATGACGTCTATGGTATGGAATTCTCTCTTTGGCCAGTTCAGATCAACTATTCTGGCTCTACCCCTCCCAAGTTTTTGCACCTGCACGTTAGCAGAACCTGGGAAACTGCAAAATGTCCTTGGTCGTTCAGCAGCAACCAGCAACATCAGTGTGCTGTCACCATTCTTCTCACACTAAATCCAAAACACAGGAGCTGCTGAAAACAAAACTAGCTCTGTCCTAGCCTAAACCAGGACAATTCCACTTTAAAAATAGCTTGTCTCCAAATATTTTTGCCAAATTATGGCAATATCCTATTTAAAAACCGTGTGAAAAATTATTTTCTAGTGCAATTATACCATAAAACAGTTATAAAGAGGGTGGAACTGCTGGAAGCTTCTATCAGACTTAAGTATTTACATGTCACATTGAGCATGGCATACTTATTATATTCTTCACAAAATACAGATGTGTTCAGCATGATTTCTAGATTGCTATTAATAGATAGTTAACAAAAGAAAACTTCACTACTATATATCCAATTTTATATTGTAACTATGAGAAAATATGTGGAAAGAAGTCTGAAAGGCTCTCAAAGCCAAGTTTATTTACACAGAGAATGTGTCTTCTTTGTTTAAAGCGTGTGGCCATAGCTGATAAATAGCATGGACTGGGCACAGTAGTTAGTTCAGTCCTGTACACTCAAAGGCACATTCCTTTGATCCCACTTTTGGTTTTGATAAAAAGAAAAGCGTATCTGAAAAATCAAACGCAAAAGCTAGCTTCATTTCTAACCTCCTCAAATCTGTGAAGTTTTCTTATTTGACAAGGAGAAAACAAGTGATCACTATTGATCAATCACTGCAGTTGAAATGGATTTTGAGAATGCCACCTGAGAAGTGAAATTGCTGGCACTTATTTGCTGTCCAGCATAGAGTCTGGGTACATATCATTTATGCAACTACTGCTATGTATCTGGGCAGCTTGTTGTGCATGACAAAACAGTGAGATTAGTTTCAAAAGAGTAAAATTCCCCGATCATTTCTTTCCTAGGTGGGGGTGGTTTGAGGAATTATAAGAGCTATCTTAGTAACAGGAAAGGTGGAATAGCAGTGATTACACAGACCTGCTGTGTAGAAACAGCTTCACGTGACTTACTGCATATGAAAAGCAAATCTTGTTTTAAAGAGCAAGTAATAAAACTGAGTTGGTTTAAATTACAGAAAGCAATTCGTTACAGATCAAAATATGCAGGTGTGATAACTTCCAGCTCAGCTTATGCTTGGCATATCTCAGTCTTTCTGCCAGGAGCTCATGGCCAACTTCCTGATTTATCATCAAGTGCTCTGATTTGAAGAGCTAAGTAGAAGTAACTAGTTCAGACTGTCATGGATGAGGAGCAATCAGTTCATAAGGAACAGCAGGACAGCATGGATGCGGTATGTATGTGATTATGAATGAACTTTTGCTAAATGCCAGCATCTAGGTTGTGATTTTATAGATGAGAGGAAAATAGAGCTTTTTAAATGCTTATTCAATGAAAATGTTTAATCTTTTGCTTTTCAGTGTGAGAGCCTCTCAAAGACCGTTGATGAATGCTGGCAACAGACAGAATGGAAAAGAAAACCCACGGCAAGTAACTTTAATTAAGCCTTCCATCAGCTTGAAACTGTGGCTTGCTTAGAGACCTTTTTCCTTGTTTAATATTTTATCATTGTTCAAGCAGATAAATAATATTATATCATAAATACATATAATAGGAATTACATAATAAACAATGTATGAGATCTTGCTTGCCAAGGTTTTCCCATCTCTCACAACTTTGTTTATCAGGCTTCATACTGGCATGTTGGATAAGCCAATTAATTTCAGCACAATGTTTGCAAACCCCCTTCCTGCAATCATAGTCTTGAGATGTCTTTTAAAAATAAGCAGGAATGGACGTTTCTGTCTTACAAATTTTCACTAAGATTCTTCCTTAACAAACCTCCAGTAATTTTCCATAATCCAGTTGAAGCCTCTCTTTCAGTATTCATGCATGGCAGTGGGACCCACAGCCCACCAGAGAGCTCTTGTGGTTGTAAACGGCACCTTGTCTGGGAGGCTCAGTTAACAATCAGGCGTCCACACACCTGCAGCCAGGCTCACCAGATTTCTAAGGACCACCAAGAAGCTTCAGCACACAGTTCTGTCCCTCCACCCTTCTGCCACCAGGTCCACTGTACTTGGAAGTATCTCAACAACCACTGTGTTTAAACTAGTGTGTCATCCATCAACTGTTTGTTTAGTTGAGAAAATAAGTGAAGCTACACTCTAGGGATGGCAGGAAGGGAATTAATTTATTTACCTATGTATATTTATTAGATTATGATGGGTGAATAAATGCTGCAGCTGTTTTCTGTGAATCCACCTTTCATCACCATATTGTTTTTATACCTGTGTGTTTCTTCTCAATTGCAAAAAAAAATCATTCCTGGGATGTACCACCTTGCTGAGGAAGAAAATTAACATTTATCATCAAAAAAAGGGTAAATGTTTGAACGGAACAATTAATAATAGAAAAAGTAAAAATATTTTTCATACTGGCTACATACAGATGCAAGAAAACTCTTCTAATTTATACTAGCTCAAAGATCAAGCTGCAACTGATGTTTAATGACAGCATTGCCTCCACAATTTTATTGATTTTACTATGAAGACTGACAACAGTAATCCTCACGTGGCTACAGCAGAATTTATCTTGGAAGAAGAACTGTACGGTCTAATTGTTTTCACATAATTCACTGGACTACATGAAAATCTGCGGCAATGACTACATAAAGATCATAGTCCAAGCTTAGAGATAAGACTAGAAAACTCTTTTTTAATAATAAATAGAAATTATTCTCAGAAAACATAGTTTGTCCCAATGGATTTTGACTTAAAACACAAATAATAAATCTACTTTTACTCACTCCCCAATTCTTTACTGAGCCCAAAATAACGTAAGAAATGCTAGAACATAGGAGAACATATAAGAATACAGAAAATGCATGTCTTTATTAACTCTACTAGCTTGTTTCACATTTCTGGACTAAAATCTGATCTGTGGAAAACCTAAGCAGATCTGATTAAATACTTTTCAGTGATGGAGCCACAATACTTAGAGACTGCTTAGAAATGAGACTGCTTAGAAATGCTTAGAGACTAGACAGAAGACTAGGTTTAGAAAATATACATTCACCTAACTGATTTTGAATCAACTGAAAACAACTCTGAAGCAGACACATGAGGTAATAAATTTCAAAGAGTAAAAAGAGGTACAGAAGAAAAGCAGTCCTCCTATGTCATGAAGAGGAGACAAAGCTATATGGTCCCTCCTTTTCTGAACAGACCGCATGGAGGAAGAAGTGAGCGGCTAGGACACTTTTGTCCAGGGACAAATGATTCTGCATTTTCAGACCCAAACAGAACTTCAATTTCAGATAACAAATAACATTTTTGTGAATTACTTGAGAAAAATTACACTCTTCTCTTGATTTCTATTAAACATCGATCTCTATTCTGTCATTGATATGTCTGTGTATGGAGAATAGATGTGTTCACATCTCTGTGAGGAAGAACTCTTTAATAGCTTCCTAAAAAGGCTTTCTCTATGACAAATTGCCATTAAATGAGTTAATAGATTGTTGTGAGTTAAAGATGTCGTCCTTAATCCATTACATTTGCTTTGATTCCAGACTTTGTTGTTTTACATAGCAAAGAATAAAACCTCAAAGAAAGTAGCAACAATGATGGAAAGTGGTAAACCAGAGTTGCTCTAAGTGCCTGAGTTGTTTCCTTAAAATGAATCAAGGGATCTTCACTGGGCTACCGCTTCAGCTAAGATACCATGTGCAGAATGCTTGTGTGAGTCCTACAGGCATATATACTTCACCTAATTGGGTCAACACACTGGATTGCCTAAAATACTGGCTGAGTTTTTAACTTTCTTGTCAATTTAAAATTCCAAATCCCCCATAATGAGTCTTAATACAAATCTATGCAAAATAATCTCAACTTCACAGCGTGATGAGTTAATTTCAATTTGCTAATTTAACTACTTTGAATGTTTTGATTTATTGATTCAATTTTTAATTGTGGTTTTTCATTTTGTAGATTAATCATATGTGTGCTTAATTGTCTACTTGCTTTTTAATAAATTCTTAGAGAACACACACACTGGCTTACTCCACCAAATTGCAACATGAGTTATGAACTCTGAAGGCACAAGTTCACTCAGATATCTGTATTCTTTTAGGCCCTGTTTCCAAATCAATACCGAAGTGCAACTGTAACTAATTTAAGGAGAACTCAAGGAAAAGCACTGCTGAATGACCTGGAGAGCCATCATCACGTTTTCCTTCCTTAACCAGTAGAAAGACCTGTTAAGCTTTTTAGACACTTCTATCAGCTCTGAGCAACCTGAGATGACTTCTCACCCTAGAGAAAGACATGTGAGATTAGTTTTACGCTTGAAGACCTTAAGTCTACTCTTACAGTACTGCAATGAATCTTTCCAGGGGTCTGACTGTTGAAGTTGGCATAGTGTTGTGAAAAAGCACGAGGTCAGATTTGCTTTGAGGTTTAGTTATCTCTGGGAAACACTGTGCTTTCAGGTGGAAGGCAGGAGAAATAGTGATGGGTCCACTCCCTCATCTCAGAGCACCAGCTGACTTTGATGCTAGAAAAGAGTGAAGAACTTGTAAATTTTTAGAGATATTTAGAGAGCCTTATGTCAAACAACACAGTCCCAGTACTCCTCAACCATACGCTTCTCTTCCCAAAGCTGCTGCTGCCCACCTATTTGTGTTTGAGGAAAGCAGCGATGCTGAATCCCATCAGCAGCTGCTGCCGGTGACACATGCCAGCCTGGGGTGGCAAGACCCTCTGCCACCTTCACAGAGCCAGCCCAGCATCAGCCCTGGTCTCTGGCCAGCACTGCTAGAGAGAGGGGTCTTTGATTTTAAATCCCATCACCAAATGTCACCTCTGGCACATTTTGGCTCTGGGCAATTGGATTACAGAACAAGGCCCAGATCCAGCCTTTTCTGCCATGCCATTTATTTAAACAGATTGAACCTGAGGTAGGAGGCTAGGAGAGAACCTTACAAAATCTCATGTCCTTAGAAATTATTTCTTCCCTCCCTCCTTCCTCTTATTTGTAGAGTCAAGAAGACACACACACACACACACACAGAGAAAAGAAAAAGCCAAAGAAAAAAGGAAATTTAAACAAGTCAGGCTCTGTTCTTAAAAGATAAAAGAGAGCAGCAGAATTTCTGAGCACTCCAGTAAGTTCTGGGACCAGGGTAGAGCAAAGGGCCTGAACGCGATCAAAGGTATTACAGAATTGCTGGCGGTAGCTGTAGGTAGCAAAAGCTTTGTCTTTTTCCCTTTGCCATCTGTTCCCGGTCCAGGGGAGGGCTGGCTGCTCCTCAGCTGCACCAGGGAGGAAGGTCATGTTGCAAAGTGCTGCCTGTGGCGTCTTCTGCGAAACAGCAGTCATTTCTGCTAAGCTAAGTCCATCAATATCCTGGCTGATGGCAAGTCTGAGGCAGAGGATGCCAAACATCTTTGGCCACAGTGGAGCTTTGAACAAGCTGCCTTTTGGCTAGAGTTCCCTCTTTTTTAATGTTTCTTCGTCCATTTTGAAAGCTGATGGAAAACTGCTTAAAAATGGACAAGTCTAGAAGAAGCGCTGATGTGCAACCTGCTGCCACTTGACCCGAAATGGTGCTGCAAGGGAGATAGTCTGTGTCTTGATTATCTAAAGTCCTTAGGAGGAACCAAAATCTGCCACAATTATTAACAGTACCAACAACTGCTACCTTCTTAGATGATCTATAAGTCTAGTCAAATAGAAAGCTGCATATGGCGAGCAAAATGGGAAAGTAAGAAAGAAAATAAGAACTAAAGAAGTAAGATATTTATTGTAAGTTTGTATTTACCATATCTGGAAGTTAATGTTGGAGTTGTAAAGTACAGTGTATCTTCAGGATGCCCTTCAGAGCAGAAGAGGCAAGACATTAAGGACCTCTTTTAATTCTATTTAAGTATTTATGTATAAAGTATGGGAAATTCTGCCAGATTTTTAATAGACTCCAACTACCTTCCACTTGCAGCAAGTTCAAAATTTCTCAACAAGCTTTCAGGTTGGAAACATACTGAAGGGTTGGGAGGTAACATTTCTGAGACTGGAAAACCTCCTATGGACCTAAGAATTAAGACTAATTATGTTAGGTGTTTACAGACTGAAAGAAATACCTAAGAGATTTCATCTCTCCAGACCTACACATATCTTTGAAAAACTTACCTGTATTCTATTCAGTGTGAAAGTGTAAGTTTGTAGATCTTCTTATACATCTTCCCAAACTTATGTCTCTTTAAAAATAAGCATTTGAACATACTAACAACATCAACTAAGGGTTTCTATTTTTCTTTTTTCCTTAAAGTGGATCTCTATCAACTCATTAATATCCCTCAGAATACGGGAATCAAATCTTTTAAGGGAATGTCTGAGTTGCTCTTCATTTTTTACTTTTCAACGTGCTATTTCTGTTAGCTTTCAAGATTGAATTTCATGTGACCAAGCTAAGATGTGATTAAACTAGGAAGTTTTCCAATGAACAGGTATAGTACCTTCACACTCTCAGTGATGGTATTTAAGGAAGACTCTGTGATCTGAATCTTGTGATAAAGGTGATGTCAGGTTTATTCGGTATAATTGCTTACTCTTATTATTGCCCAAGCAATGGTAATTCATAACTCTTGTCCATTTCTAGATCTATTTATGTATTTTAATCTTCATAATTATTCTTTGGAGAATTAGGTCTTGAATGCAAAAAATCTATATTCTATTAATTCAATTTGTTTCCACCTTGTGTTCTTCTTTCAAAATTCTCTTTTGGCATTAAATGGTTATTGCATTCTTTAGTATGTAATTACCTAGGTTGTTAACACAAAAATTGAGATGTGTTCATAACTCAAAGCAATGGAACAATCCAAGTATTTAAAAGTGCTTTCTTTTTAGAGAGAAATTAAAATCCCAGTCCATTCACTCTTGCACAACAATTACGACAAAAGTGTTGAAAGTGACCTATGGAGTCTAATAAAGTCTAAAGACAGACACATTAGAATCTGAATTTGCAGCAAATCTCTGTTGTCCTCTTTCCTAGTTACATCAAAAAGCATTCTTCTTTCCTCTCATTTTTCCACATTTGTTTGTGCATACATTTACACACCCAGGCTATTCTCTTTGCAGCAACACAAATCCAAAACAGAGAAGGTAGGCATAAAAAGTTACATGGTCATGAGTTTCCAGATAAGAACTGCCATCTCTTGGATCAAAGCTCCACCTAGCCTAGCATGCTATCTCTGTTGGTAACCAGAAGCAGACACAGAGGGAAAAATAAAACAAAGAAAATAAGCATAATGTGATCCTTTTCCCTGGCATATCTTCACAGCATCGAGTGACTATGGTTTATAGACTTGCTGGTTCCTGCATTTAATAGCTATGTTGGACTTATCCTCCATGAATTTCTCTAATCTTTTTTGATAAGCATGTACATTCTTAGCCTCTATGAGAATCTGGAGTGTTGAATTCCACAGAATATTCCTTATCTCCATGATTTTAATCATTATTTAATGAAAACTTTCCAATTCATATTTTTCAGAACTTCTCTTTGCTAATCAGGGTGGACTAAAATGTTTTACATGTGTTCTTTTATGTCATTACCTTGTTATAAAACTACTCCCCCAACACCACCCCTCCATACTACAAGCTCATTATTTTATTATATAGATTTCTGGGACAAAGGTAAAACCAGACACAACATTTGGACTCAAAGACAAGTAGACCCAACATTTTCATTTTCAGCAATGTCCGGACTTTCACTTAGACCTATCTTTGCTGAACCGTTCCTTAGTATATTACTGACCAATAATGTCATTCAAAGTACTGGACTAGTGTCTCATTCTAAAATATGTTGGAATCTTCCATCACACAGAGACATTGGAACTTCCTAAACTGTTGCCCTTACTTTGATTTCTTTCTACTAACAAGCAGCGTCATCACAGTGTCTTGAAATGAGATGATGACTCTTAGCATCTAGAGTTATAGTATCTGCTGCTTGAACTAAGATTAGCTAAGGATTATGCCATGAGACAAACAGGGTTGCTGACCTAATTTGAAACCTTCTGAAGCCTCAAATATATATTTAGCAATGCAATATGAATCATAATTAAAATTTTCTGGAAGGACAAAAAGGAAAGAATACTCCAAACCATGCATTTAACAAATTGATTCAGGTAGCTTTTCCTTTTATGAATTATGAACAACTACCAAAACTAATGTAGTTTTAGAGACATTATTTTGTCTGGAAACTTTGCAGGAAATGTAAAAAGAAAACTCACACCTTTAGAACCACAGAAATAAGAAGATGTATAAAAGTATGTTATTTACTTATTGCTTCTGTGCAGTATCTTCAGAGACCTTTCAGACTACTGAATTATTAATTGCATAGGCACTGCAAAGAATCCATTTTATTATTCTTTCAAAAGTCCGTAACAACTCTTACTAAGACATTTCAGCTTATTGGGTCAAAGCTTGCACTGAGAATCTTCAGCTTATGGATCACTGATTTGGCAGTCTGTAATAGCTTCAGCCTGACAGGTCAAAGTCAATGTATCATGCCTCTTTATATCCACCTCTGGGAAAAAAAACCACCACTATACCCAGGAACAGAAACATTGACTTTATTTGGCTATGTCCTTCAAGTATTTAAGCCATATTCCAGTCTGGAGTTATATTATCTCAGTTCCTTAGGTGACGGTTCACCAGTAAGATGTTTTATAAAAGGAGAAGTCAAATACAGCATTACAGTGCCATTATATTAGTGCCAATAAAAGGACAATGATTTATTTATAGAAGCAAAGCCAAACAAATATGTTGCCTTTAAAAGAATAGATACAAGGCTCTGCTTCCTTAAAGTCATACCGAGTTGTCTTGTTTATTTTGGTACTTACTGATATAAGTAATCAAGTGTGATTTGGCCTTATAGATTACTTGGTGATAAATTACCTAATAGTCAAGGAATACATTTCCCACCCTACGCTATAGACATACTTGGTATTCTCATTCCCTAAACGCGACAGTAATACAGCCATTCTTGTAGGATTATGGCAAATCTTTATCCATATGGACCCTATGTAGTGCTATACCAGAACAGTTACCTAATGCACTTAGCAGCTATGCGACCTCTACATAGCTTTCTCCTCCCTCTGTCCTGGGATGTCACAAATTACTGGGTGCAAAACATGATTTCTAAAAGAACCTCTGATCCTTTCTACCAGCCAAATCTGGCTAGCAAGGAATCATCTTTGCAGAGAATAGCCTTGCTCCTCAGTCCTACAAATATCAGGACAGCTTTCAGCCCCTTGTTAAACATTTTACAAATGAACTGGCCTAGAAAACACACATGCATACTCATTATATATTTGCCCTCTAAGCACAAACATGTATATAGCTGCATCTTCTGTGGATTCCAATGTTTTGTATTTAAGAAATGATGCCTGTATTTCTTTCAGATTTCCCTACCTGCACAAGATCATTTCTCAATACCAGTATGTATTTAAAGAAAAAAAAAATAAATAAAATTAAGCAGCATCATAAATCATTCAGCAAACACCCCAACTCTATTCATAGCCATACATATGTTGCCAGTAATACAGATAAATATAGAGTCATAGAAATATACACACAGACTTTGAGAAAATATGCCTCTAGACAGAAACATATTGTGCATATGCAAATAACTGTCTGGCACTGAAGCTTTGCCCTTTAGCATTCACTTAACTGTATCTCTTTCCTACGCCTGCTCCCTCCCGTTTTTCCATCTGTTTATTTTTTTCAAACCTTCACTTAAGAATACGGTACAACCCCTCAAAAATCAAGAAATATGGTCCTGCAAATATAACTGCCAGGTGTAACATACAATATTGCTTGTGGGAGGGAA
The DNA here is from genome assembly GCA_009819775.1 of Phoenicopterus ruber ruber. NCBI lineage: Eukaryota > Metazoa > Chordata > Aves > Phoenicopteriformes > Phoenicopteridae > Phoenicopterus > Phoenicopterus ruber. Next base: position 43,474,156 of record CM020246.1, on the reverse strand, counting down.
AAAAAGATTTAGAGGAGGCTACATTCAAATTTTTTTACAAAGGTTACAGGAAATGGGTTTTACCCATTTCATCTGAACGATGTTCATTCCTGGTTAGTTTTCAGGTCTGGTTGCTATACTTTAAAGAAATTGTATAATCCAGGCCTTGCGATCAGCTTTCTTAATTTATTTCCCTGAAATGACAGGCCTGGCAAAGGCAGGCTGGCCTCTCAGATGTCTGGATTACACTGTAGCTATGGAAACAGGTGTTAAAGTGCTATGAATTCCAAGTTACACTGATATTCTGCACATCACGTTCCGTGCTGATGACAGGTTATTTTACATGCTGACCAATACAACGGCATCAATCTTACTGATTTATAGGAGACCATCAGGTAAGAGAGTCTCCGTGATGAACTTGGGGAGCTTTCCCCAGGTTTCGTGCTCGGTGTGCGCCTGTGCACGTGCAGGCTAACACATGCAGATGCAGGAACAGTACCTGCTACCACACTCTTTCCAAAGTCTTCAGGCCAAGAGGCACAGGCACCAGAAGTTCACTTGCAATAACCCTTCTGGTTTATCAAGTATTTACGGGTTTTTTTCTTTCTCAGAGGAAACCAGCTTGTAGTCCACCCTCACATGGACCGCTAACTCAGGGCTGAAGCCCTGTAGTCCTTTCCATGGGTTGGCATGAGGCTGTACAAAAAAAACAAAGCTGGGATGGGGGGAGTGGAACATAACCAGATAAACACCTTTTGCTTTGGTACAAAATTGCCTGTGCTAACAGAGGTTGCCCTCCCTGCCTCCCTCTGTGACTTCTGTAGCAACAGTAGTGTAGCCTGCCATCACTTCACGTTGTCCTGCAGAAAATTCAACTCAAAAAAGCAACATATTGCACTACCGCCCTTCCTCAGCACAAATGATGAAGTCAAGAAATAGTTTCTGTATAATTTTGCATCCAGACAAACAGCTATGGCAGTCACAAGTTTTCAAAGAAACATGCCTGGTCTCCCCCAGGCTTGATCTCACTGTCTGCTATTTTGATACACCCTCTGTTGCCATTTACCTTCTCCCTCACAGTCATGTTGTTCTGGTGAGAGATTTATGCTGCTCATGTGTGTGAACTTTTGCCAAGCAGCGCAACTCCTACTTCCTCCTTCGTGCCACGCAGTCAGTCCGGTCCCTCCTGAACCTGCCTCCACTGTCAGCAGGGCCTTTTTTTCTTTCCTGGTATTTAGTATCTTTTGGGTATCTCTTATTCATAGCAACGCAAACAGCGATGAAGCCAGATTTGGTGTCAGGCTGTATCTTTCCTCCTCAAGGTTTTGTAAACTGAAAAGCTTTCTCTTCTTGTAAGAGCAGGAGAATCTCTTTAAAACTAAGATTATGCAGGTTGAAAATGTACTCTGTATTTTGCATATAAAGCGATCTTGTCAAAGTTTGGTCTTAGATTATTTTCTAAAGTATGATGAAGCAATAATCACCCCAAAGAAATGTGAAGATTTTGCTATGCAGTTATAAAATTCCTATTTAAAAATATCAGTGGGAAAATATAAGTGAAATTGGTCCAAAAGAAATAAAGCATGTCAGAAATAAAGTAGCAAAATATGTAAACTGCATTTCCAATGACGATACGAGCTGTAGTCTGAAATCCCCTGTCCAAAAACCCAAACAGAATACACAGCCTGTAGAGCTGTGCATGGCCATACCACTTCATATCAGTTCCAACACTTCATATCGCTTTGAGCAACACACCCCTAGAACAGCTTGGTTGTCTATTTTACATAAACACAAATGAAATGGCACAGAGGTAGTTTTTGGTAAGGGGGAGTGCCTCTTCACGGAGAATTGAAATAAGGTCGAAGACTTTTGTATGTGGCATAGCTTGACTATTATATGAAAACATTTCCAGCATTTCCAGTGGTCTTGAACAGATTTCAGGGTAGAGTGAAAAGTCTCTGCACACCAATAGAGAACTTCAGAGTTATTTAGTTCTCTGAATAAAATATTTTATAAATGAAAAGCAGAAAGCGTTGTTTCCATGACTTTGAAATATGTGTGCTGGGAAGTCAAAGTTAAGGTGAGGATAGTCATCATATTTCCCCCCCTAATTTCAAGAAGGATAATATATCAGCTAAAAGCAGAATGAGAGAAAAGGAATTTGGTCCCTGTTGCTCATGTAGGCAACATCATGCAAGCGAATTGAAGACATAGTTATTTAATTTCAACACTGTTTATATTCACATTTGCATTGTTAGAAGAAAGGTATTTGAAGCCCTTTCTTGTTTCCCTTCCCTTTTAAACCCACTCTGGTTTTACACCAACTGGGCATTCGACTTTAGTGTAACAGAAATAGTATGCAAGTCTTCCTTACTGCATTAACTAAAAATGAGTTAGTGAAACACAAGTTTTCAGTAGTCACAGCCTTGTCTGGTGACATCTGTGAACTCTCTAAGCTAATGATATTGTTTTTTCTCAGCTATTCAGATTTTAAAAAGCATTACCCACATGACACAGCAGGGTCTGCTTTGACTGATCGCAGCAGGAACAAGCATTTAAAGGCCAGTTCGGTTTTCAGATTCTTTTCCCCATCCAAGGTCTTAAGAGCTGATGTTTCAAAAGATTTCTGTGTGCAGACAAAAGATCTTAGATCCACTGCCTCTATGGCAACTGAAGTCTTAAACAGCACTCATTTTTTCTAGACGTAATCCATCTGAATGGCACTTTTTGCATTATTATATCAAATCAAACTCTTCCCTAAGGAAAACCTGATTCTGTTACGTCCAGTCAAAATAACTACACCACATGACACATGGTTTGCTCCAATAATTCCCCATTAATCAGCCTGCATTGGTTTTAGGCACAGGTCCCAGAGGTTAATGAATGGATCATTAAATCTACTGTGCAATCAATCCCCCAGAGTATGCCCATTCTTTGCCACATCACTTGTTTAAGAAAGCATTCTGCTTAATGGCAAAGGCAGAAATTATAAGCTCAGGAGCAACTGATACAAACAAATAATCTACTTTTTTTAAAATCCTCCCTGCAAGTATTTGGCAACAAGACGAGGAGGGTGAGGGGAAAAAAAAAAAAAAAAAATGTCAGGGAAGAATGATTTTGAAAGCTGTATCATAAACAGGTCTAACTTTTTTTTTGAAAAGCAGTTATTTGATCTCCCTCAAACACTCACACCCATTCCCTGTAGGAAACTAGAGATACCCGGCTGGGTTGTGAGAGATGTAACACACACACATGAAGTGTTAAGTATCACTGGCTCCTGCACAGAAAATGTCATCGTTCCCACCTCCCAGTTGGCATCTTTAAATAGCTCACTTTATTTATGGTGTACATAGTGTTAATGTCCTTCAGTTGCTCTATTTTCAAGGATGGAAAAGCAGTTGCTAAGCATTTCTAAATGACAGCCCCAGGGTTCATTAAAAATATGGCAAACATTTGCTAAGCTCATTAAGTGCAATTTTTGTGTGTGTGTGTATCAGATTCCTCCTCTGCATGTTATGCGTGACCAAACATCTATTAACCCTAATCCCATTGATGAGACTGATACATTCAAACCAGCAATTAGACAAAACAAAAGGGATATTTATTGAGAGACTCATAAATGGGCTTTCATATTGGTCTAAGCTGTTGCAAAATGACAGTTTAATTCTCTTCTGTTAATCCCCACCTACTAGAGTACTCCCTTTGTTTGATTATAGGTTGTCAGATTTAGGGATTCTGAGTGAATCAAAATTTGAAGTAAACTAGAAATACACAATAATTACACTTGCTAGGCGCTGCTGCCTACTGTATAAGCAGAGTAAATGCAACACAAATTAAAAAAAAAAATCAAAGAAAAAAGGATTTCAAGAATCAGCTACTTACAAAAATAAAGGTATATATTGCGTCCATTTAAATACAGAAAAACATCACTTCTATTTTCCTGTAGTATAACACCTTTTGATACTATTACCTGCTAAACACAATTTCTCTAGAATCAAGAGCATTTCTGCACAGCCACAGAGGAGGCATCTCGCCTTTCTTAAACAGAATGACCTTTCTAGCCCACAGGCATGCCCTTCTCACACGTCTTTTCAACCACTGTGAAGCACAGACGTTATTATGAATTCTGCAAAATATTTGCAGTATAAACTGTCAGGCAGAGAGTCCTGTATGGAAAAACTCAGAAACATTTGTTAAGAAAACATCTGCCTGTTTATTAAGTAGTGCTTACAACACTATTGCAAGACTTGTCAATAACATTTAAGGGTGCAGGAGTTGGTGCTGGTCTATCAAGCACGAACCGGGCTGCTGTGAGTTAGTAAGGAGGGAACATCATTTATGCTGCGACACACTAATATTATGAAGTTTTCACAACACAATGACAGTGCTTTTCAGATGAAAACTTTCGAGCTTTACCTAGTATAAAACAAAACAAAAAAAAAAAAGGCAAAAAACCCTCATTCAGTAGTTTTTCCTTAAACTTTTTGTCAAGAAAAAGCTTGCTTTCTACTGAAGGGATTTTTCTTGAAGGCAAAAATGTTGTGGCTGAATTTTATGTCTACAAAAAGGAAGACCATTAATAATGTGAAGTCATTCTCAAATAATCTCCTCTGGTTTTCCAGGAATCCCACTTCTTACTAATCAAAGGCTTCTAAAAAGTGATCGTACAGAGAACCTTCAGAGGGAAACATTCACACTCAGCAAAGAGTTTTAATGAATTATTCTAAGTCCTGTTAAACCAGAAGGAAAGCAGCTCCTCGTCTCAGAAGTACTGTAATAATTATCTACAGAGAAAATATTTGTGTATGTATACAAATAAATACAGAGATGGCGTAAATCAAGTATTTCCAATTGTGTTTTAAAATAACCTTTTTTCCCCAAAAGCTTCAATGAAAAGGAAAATAATTTACTTTCCTCTAGAAGATGCTGCTTCTACAAGTTTAATGCTATAAAGTAGTCCTTCCAATCTACAAGTGTATACTATGGACTTAAATTTTCTGCTTAGTTATTCAAAAGACATCTAACAGAAAAACCCTACCTGACATTTCTGTTACCTACTCTATATTGTCAAACCCATAGATTTACACCCTCTCTGATGCTGACAGTTCTGTGATTCCAACAAACCACCTGTACAGGAAAACCTTCCACGTAAGTTGCCAGCTTCTCTTTCCCTCAATACAAAGAGTATATCACCATTTCATCAGCAAATTTTCAGTAAATATGACAAAACTTTACTACATAGCAAAGGCAGTGAAAAGGTCCACAGTGCAAAGGGACTCTGGTGCTGAAGTGTGTGTATGCTTGGATATATTTCAGCTTTAAAAAAATTCTAGCTTCAGGTTGCCCCACTTCATAACTCAAGGGGAAGGAAAACAAATCTTCATGGATTTTTTAATAACCTAAAATCAATAAGATGCAGTGAGTACTAATGCCTTAACATTTACTGCATTAAGTAGTAGTTCTTGTGGCGGAGGAGCACATATGTGCATTCATAGAGCTTTATGATGAAACAGTGATAAGTAAACAGCTCATTAAAACCTAAAGCAACAAACCTTTAAGTCTCAGATTTTTTAAAATTCAAAATTATATTTTTTCATTAATTAAGCATTTTTTTTTAATAACTTGCTCACTGTTGCTTGCCTAAGGGTTTAAAAGTTGTCTGTGTGTGCCTTGCCTTAATAGATACTAAGCTATACAAAAATGCAAACACATTGTGCTTTTTAGGGCTGGAGAATAAACCTGAAGACATTTGGGTCTGAAGATGATGAAGCTGATACCATTTTCTGTTCTTGCAATGGTATGTGCTACTGCTCCAAATCCACTGCTCAGAAAAGTTTGTCTTCGACATAACTCCCAGCACAGAAGAAAAGACCTCAAGCACTCCTGAGGAAAAGAGGTGCCAAGGGTGATCAAGGTCTCAAAGACCATGAAATTATTTTTACTGGTACTTTTGGTTTTATCCTTTTTGAGTTTCAAAACAAAACCAGAACCAGAAACTTCACCAGGTATTCTTTACCATTCTTTACCAATTCTTTATGGTGTATTTTACCTTAGGTAGAAGTTTCAAGCCAAGATAAGTTATTGACTAAGTAGATTATTACAAGGTAATAGAGGCATGTACAAGTAAGGTCATGTCAGTAGCACTGAGAACAGGATGCATAATTGCTGTTAAGAGTTCAAATGATTACAGTTTAAATGTCTTCTATTTGCATGTTTAACCAGTCTTACCCACATCTCTTTTACTCTTTTTTTTTTTTAGTTTTTGTCTTTTTATGACTTGAAGGACCTGGGCAAAAATGAAAGAAGCCCTTAGTCATACAAAATTACCTAAGTGTGAAGTTCAAATGACATAAAAGCATCTGTATGTGTTTAAACAAGCAATTTTTCAAATTGGTTACCTGTATGTCTAAATGTTTGAGTTAGGAGGCACCAAGGGGCAAGCAAAGCTTCCAAATGCTACACACTTCAGCAGACAGAAAAGGAATGATGAGATTTTAAAAACAGAAACAAGAGAATGCATACAATTTTTGTGTACAGAACTTTCCTTTCAACTTACTCTTTAGCCACGAGCAAAATGTTCCAGTCAGAAAAATGAAAAGCAGATTCTGTGTCCGTCTTTACCTTGAGATGACTTACAACCTCAGTTGTCTGTTCTGCCAAAAACATACAGAACAGAGAACAGCACAGAGCCAATGCAGTAATTAACTAACTCACTTTCTGGATGTAGTAAATAATGAATTGGCCTAAATTAATTTACCATGAGATTGTCCCACAAGGAGATGTCATATATAATCATTGCAACAGGAAAATAGATAAACTGCTTTCCCAAATTTTCATTTCCTTTTCGTAATATCTATCTTAAAAATAAACTTGTAGAGATGTGGAAAGATGGGAACATAAAATTGTTGTCTCCTGGACTGCATAAAATTATTTATAACATATAATCTTAAGAAAACTTATTTACAGCCATATTTTCTCTCAGTTATGATATTTTAACAGTTAGCAAAAACATTTTTTGGTTGTTTTTAATGTCAGTGCTGATTGGGAGTCTCTCATGTCTCACTTCCATTTTTTACTTTGTTTTTCTTTGTTTTACAATGTTCTCTTGAAGTGTTTTCCGTGGGCATGACTCACAGTACTGCCACATTAGACATTCCTTTCCACTGAGGGTGTCCTTAGGCCCTTATCAAATTGTCAACATATATCTTTATGGGCATCGTCAAAATCCAAATCATGAAGGTATATCACTGCAGACCGCTTCTCAGAACTAAATATTTGAAAAGGTCTGGGTTAATGTGTTGGATGTCCCCTCCCTTCGTACTGAAGATTCTATTTATTTCCCAAAATTTTGTGAACTTGCTTTCAAATATTTCTAAAGTATCTGAGGCGCTATTCCTAATCTTCTAACAGAAACAGTATTCAAAAAAAGAGCAAGAATCTATTCTAATGGTTTTCACACATATGGAGGTGTAAGAAGCACCACCGAGGATAAACAAGAACTGTTCCTGAATTCTGCAATTTATTGGAACAGCAGTTTCTGTGTCTTTCTCGGCAAAGAGAATAGTATTCCTTAGGCTATTATACAGCTTTCTCAAGAAAATCTTCCCATTTCTTGTAATGTGGTGTTTGACACTTTAACTCAGTTACATTTCAGTAATAGAAGCTTTTAAACAGGATTTTTAAACTCAGAAAAGGTGGTCCAGTACCAAGTAGGACTTCTGTACTGAAAGCCTGGTTTGGGAATACTACAAGGGTAGGAGGAGTATACACATACCCCTACACCTACACCTACACCTACACAACTCACCTGTTCAGCAAGTGGTGAATTTTGAGCTCTCGCTCCTACTGCCTTCTATTTCCTTTCTTCCCAGATATACCTGGGAATTTTACCTGAGGGTAAGTGTTTTCATTATTTTAATGAAAGAGTGCCTCACATTTAATGGAGAAACTTGGAGCCTTCCTATGTGTATCTCGGCATTAGAAGTAAAGATATATTAGAAGTGTTTGTGTAGCAGATTTTTTGAGGAGCAATTTCATGACTTTTCCGTGGAATTCATAAAAGGTAAATGTTGGAAAAAACAAAGCAGAAAGTAAAAGATCCACCCCCAGATCACTTGCCACAAAAAGGCAACATACTCTGATATGGGAAAGCCCCACTTTGTACCTCCATACTGATGTGTCCATAAATCACCGTGTGAAGTCTAGCTATTAAGAATAATCTTTTTGGTTTGGTTTGGTTTGGTTTTCTTTTGTTGTGGATATAGTTCAGTTTCCTAGCAAAATCCAGCCAAACAAAAAAAAGTTATATTGCTCTAAAACAACAAAGGATTGCCTAATCAATATTTGCAAGCATTTACTAAAATAACAAAACAGAATTTTACTTTCTGCAATATCTTACATTACGATGCGCTTAAGTTTTCCTTCTAAGAATAGTTTCTGTAATTATTCCTCAATGAGCTAGTTTGTACAGAGATCTTTGAAGTTCTCCTTGATATTAATACGATACGAGCTGCTCTTTCACAGGACCTCTCACACGGTGCTACTTGTCCTGAGGCACTTTATGATCTCACAATAAAAAAAATAAAAATCTATTTCACTAGTTTACTAAGATTCATGAAGCATTGTGAGCATGTCTGGCTTTAATTACATGACAGACTTAAGAGATTTACTTTTTTTCCTCCTTTCTAAAGAAAAATGCATTTTAGAGAAGAAAAAAAAAATTAGAAAAAGCCTCTTGAAAAATTCAGATTTAGGCACTGAATCCAAAGATAAAACAAGTGATATTTCAAGATCTAAGCTGCAAATGGAATTCCACCTTTTTATATATGATAAAACATTAATAACAACAAAAAAAACCCCAGCACTGAGACAGGTGTCATCCAAGAAATGTTAAGCTTTAAACCCAAACTTTGGAAATAACATCTTTCTGAAATCATAAGTGTGGAAATAATATGTTAGAAAGGAAGGAAAAATAATAGGATTTATTTGCAATGTTTTACTGCTAGTGGTGTGGCAGAAACAAAATATCTACATTAAATACATGGTGTTCTTTGCCAGCCTGCCTCCAGCGTCTAAGCCCTTCAGGCCCAGCCGTTCAGGCAGGGTTTGCAGATTTTCCACTGGATTACCAAAAATGATGCTAACATGAGTATCCTTCAGCTCACAGAGCTCTAATTTAAATGCATATCCTATTACAATGGAACAGCATGTTTCTAGATCTCGACCATGTTGGCATTTGCTCCAGAGAAAGACGGAACAAAATGGTCCACAAAGGTCCCATTCATGTTAAACTGGCTTCTGCTAAAACCACCAGTGTCTTGTCAGTCACCGGGTTACGCAGCAGGGAGCGCGCGGCCAACGCGCTTAGGCTGCACCCGCGTGCGTCAGGGCCACACCGCTAAATCGTCAGCGAGGTGCTCTAGAAGCCTCCGCTAATATAGTCACCTTCATAAAATTAAGCAAGATAAACAGCTAAAATTAGGTGCAGTAGCGGAACAGGTCTTGAACACAGTGGCTGTTTAGATACAGATGCTGCGTTTCAGACGTACACATCTCGGGTTAAATTTTCCTCCAAAGCGTGCGCATGGAGGGTCACGCATTAACAGCCAGTTCCGGTTACTCCTGATGGGATTTGTGGACCCTGCTTTGAAAATGTAGCCCTTTAGGCTGCTGTACCGTTAGCATACCAAGCAGCTGCTGCAAACGGCCAGGAAGACTGAATATGCAATTAAATAGCTGCGTTTTCTGAATCAATAAGAATTGATTGAAAAATAAACACTTGAGCTTAATCTATTACTGTCATATAAAATTAGCCTTCTTCCTAAGCAGCATTATGAAATTTTTCCTGACCTCTTCTGTCTATGTGGGTAAGCGTCTTTCAAAGGAAGGAAAATCTGCAAACTCTCTATCCTCCAGAGTAGAACAATAACAAAAATTGCATCATTTGACTGAATTCAGGTCTGTATTACTAAGCATATTGCATCCATTTGTGGATTTCGATTAACTGTGAGCTACAGCTCTGTTTCACCAGGAGCAACATGCTATGTCTACAGGCACATCGGGCCAAACACCCCCTGCTGTCTGAAATTTGTATAGCACATAAGCTATTCGTATGATGTTCAAACCTATCTTACAGAACCAATGGGTATGTAACCATTAGCAAAAAAAAAATCACTATAATATTGCTTGAAACAATATCAAATACACATTGCTAGGGAAAAAGAGCTCCTAGATTCACTTGAATAGACAGCGGTTTCTTTATGAGATTGAGAAGGGAGTAGTTTTGTGCTCTTAACTAAATTAAAACATCCAAAGCACATCCAAAATGAGCCTGGTATCTTTGAGGGTGCAACGGGGACAGGGAAGCAAACACCTTTTCTTTCCTCAAGAGTTACCAAAAATGGTCTAATTGCACAGTATGCCCAAGTAGCTTTATTTTATCTACATATATAGAATAAAAGGGGAATTGACAGCAAATCAAATAGTGTCTGGCTTAGGGTCTATAGAGCATGTCAGCATCCAGAAAAAAATCCTACAATGGAAACATTTTGCGGAGAATAAAATTATACTCACAAAACTAAAAATTGAGTCAAAGCAAAGGAAGACACGCTAGCCTTTGGAATAGCTCTATTCCATTCCATGAACCAGATCAGTAATAAGTACTAATTCCTGTAGCTGAAACTTGGAGGATTTTTTCATAGTTTAAGATACAGAGTACACATAGCCTAGTGAAAGCAAGCTTTGCAGCCAGTGACTGATGACACCAAGCCCAGATCACAGTCCTCATGATGGTTGATAAGAAAAAGTATTCTGCCTCCTAAAAGGAGCTTTTTTCCCCTCTTCTCACAGGTCAGCCCCAACAAGAAAGACTGCATCCCAGGCTGGGCAGCATTCAACTACCCATCGCACCTGTAAGCCAAAAGATTTGTTTTGTGCCATATGTTGCACAGAGCTCTCCCACTGGGTCAATAGGATTTCACAGGCACTGTAATACCATTGCTGAATTAAAGCCATAAAGTTAATTAAAGTAAAAATTATACTGTGGCTGTTGCCTTTTTTTCTGGATAATGGTGGAAGATTAGGTTCAGGAGGCAAATTACATTTTTTCATATTTCTATAAAAGCATTCCAGCATTCTAAGCCTTTCTTGACTAAGGCGCCAGAGACTTAGGATTTCACTGCTTGAGGTTTAGTAGCACAGATTTCCATCCTTATTTATACTTTACAGAAAAGAGATCCTACAGAAAGAAATTAATGCTTGATTTATTTTTTAGAACAAATGAGAACTCTTGCTCATCCAATCCAGTGCTTCTGTTTAAATGGAAACAAAAAGATTATCAGACTCAAGCCTTCATCCAACACCAAAACTTAATTATTAGAAGCCTATGTAAGAGTTTGGGTTGTCTGTTTTGCAACGGGATAGGACATCTCAAAGCAGAGTAGTGATCTATTGTGTTTATTGTGCTTACCTTTTTCAAATTGGCTGGCAGGCCTTAATGGCTTCATTACTTCTTTAACTTCACAAACTCATATCTGCAAAGGGAGTTTTAGAAAACACAATAAATGCTTATTAACATGCATACAGATTTAATATAACATCTGACTTTGGATGAAAGCCTAACAATAGAGTAATAAGAAATATAAGTATGGATAAGAATTAGCCATTTTTCAGGTCTCATAGTGAAATTTTGATATGCTTGTGTTAATTATGGAGGGAGTCAACCCTCAACATTTACAGTATAGAACCAAGCTATTTTTTTAAATCATCAGAGAGATACCAAGAAAGGGAAAAAAAAAGAAAATTAAAAAGCAAGTAAACTTAAATCTGGAATCAATCAAATCTTTTTTTTTTTTTTTTTTTTTTTTTTTTCCCATTGCCATCCTGGGAAACACAGTGCTCAGTAATGCAATTTGTAAAAGCCCATGGAGCATGAAGCTACCGCTCCCAAAGAAAACTGCCCCTGCCTTCTTCTCGTTTGCACTTAAATATTGCAGAGTGGCCTTATATCATACAAGGAGATATACTTATATAAGTATAAACTCTTATTGTATGAACACCAAGCTTGAGTACAATTTCCTCTTAATTGTTTCTCTACAACAATTCCTTCAGAGCCATTGACAAGCTCTCCCCGTGGACTGTGAGGAAGTGAGCAGGGACAAGTACCAGCACGCATGCAATAAAATACAAGGGATGAAACGCCTGCAACCCTTGCGCTTCTCCATAAGCAAAGATCCTGCAGTCCTTATTCAGATGAATTCCCGTTGAAGCCAATTTGCATTTTGCAGGTCAGAGACATTGCTGTACTGGGGTTAAAACAGAGAGGAAGCAGCTTGCGTCTCCACTCTGAGACCACCAGACAGGAACTTTGCCCTTAGTATAATCTCCTACACTGGTCTGTGTGATACTGGAAAGATGATGTGGAAGGAGCTTCTGTGCCAGCTCCCCACATGGTGCCTCAGACTAACTGGGGAATTGAGCTTCAGGAATTTGTGACTACTTTCTCCTTTTTAGTAGGAAAATCCAAGTTGGTTTTGAAATTTTTTAAAGCTCAATTAAATTTGAAGCATGCCAGGATCAGATGTGATTTACTACTGCACTGAGAGTACAGATGACATGCAAATCTGAAAGGAGAGAAGAATTATTTGTTAATTAATAGAAAATGTAGAGAAATAGCATTTTAAATACTGGTCAGAAGTGTGAGGAAACATCTATATCGGCATCCATATGTATGTGAATGAAAGGAATACTTATGAAGGGCAGGAAAGGGCATGGTCAGACCAGAACTGCTCTAGTGTAATCACACAAAGCCCAATAACTGTAAGGGACAGTAGGGCTGACTGTAGTTTTTGGCAGGTGAGAGAAGGCTTCAGAACTGCTCCCAGGGGAGTGCCGGAGCAAGGTCAGGACCTGGGGCTCAGAAAAGCAATTTGGTGGTTCTTATATAAACATGATCTTTCACAGTCAGCTGTTCTGTATTCCTGGCCTGCACGAGGTGCAGTGTTCTTGCCAGATGCTCTCTTCCCCTTCCAAACTCTGAGGTTTTGGCCTTTTTTTGGCTTACCTCTCATACAGAGAGCTCCTCTGCACCCGCTTCCAAAACCCTGCATAACAGAGTCCTCATTGTTAGTAACTCAACTATATTTACCCTTATAATGTGTTATTTTGAAACAGATTTTACTAACTAAAACATGAGCATAGTAAGAATTTATGCCATTTTGTTACATAACTAGAAACTAAGATTTATGTACCCATGGGCAAATGTGGTGCACACTGGCATTCCTTGAGCAAAATCATTTCCAGGAATATTAAGATGTCTTTGGGGTGTTTGGAATATGTAGACTTAAACCAGAGAAATGCTCAGGGAAGACAAGTTTCCAGGAGTAAGCAACTCATTGGTGAAAAAGAGATACATGGAAAGACCGCACACAAAAATAGGTGTATTACCAGCATCATCAAAAGACCAAACACAATATTTTTAATTAATGCAAGTACAGAGGAAAATATATATACAGTGCTAAAATGGTTGTCATACCAGATAGATGTTAGTATCATACTTTTCAATTATAGCTGCATGCCAAGAGGAAATTCTCTAATGTTGAACTGATAGCAAATGTGCCAGTCTGCACATTCCATGTCTCTGATAGTCACCATGGGTACATATAGATAGAAATTACAATCATGTGTAATGATGACTACTTTTTGCCATGACTGATATATGCAAAGCATTATTAATCCTTTGTGACATAGGATATTGTCTGATTCTTACAAATCATAGAATGATAGAATGGTTTGGGTTGGAAGGGACCTTCAAACATCATCTAGTTCAACCTCCCTGCCATGGGCAAGGACACCTTTCAACAGATCAGGTGCTCAAAGCCCCATTCAACCTGAACTTGAACACTTCCAACAGTGAGGCACTCACAACTTCTCTGGGGAACAGGTTCCAGTGTCTCACCACCCACATCTTAAAAAATTTCTTCCTTATGTCCAATCTAAACCTATCCTCTTTCAATTTAAAACCATTGCCCCTTGTTCTGTCACTACAAACCCCGATAAAAGGTCTCTCTTCACCTTTCTTATAAGCCCCCTTTGTATATTGAAAGGCCTCAATAAGGTGTCCCTGGAGCCTTCTCTTCTCCAGGTTAAACAACCCCAAGTCACTCAGCCTGTCTTCATAGGAGAGGTGTTCCATCCCTCTGATCATTTTTGTGGCGCTCCTCTGGACCCGGTCTAACAGGTCTATGCCTTTCTTGTAGTGGTGACCCCAGAGCTGGATGCAGTACTCCAGGTGGGGTCTTATGAGAGCAGAAGGGGAGAATTACCTCTCGTGACCTGCTGGTCATGCTTCTTTTGAGGCAGCACAGGATACTATTAACTGGCTTTCTGGGCTGCAAATGCCTATTGCCAGCTCATGTCCAACTTTTCATCCACCAGTATCCCCAAGTCCTTCTCCACAGGACTGCTGTCAATTCATTCATCACCTGGCCTGTATTGATACTGGCGGCTGCTCCAATGCAGGTGCAGGACCTTGCACTTGGCCTTGTTGAACCTCATGAGGTTCATGTGCACCCACTCCTCAAGCCTGTCAAAGTCCCTCTGGATGGCATCCCTTCCCTCAAGCAAATCAACTGCACCACTCAGCTTGCTGTCATCTGCAAACTTGCTGAGGGTGAACTCAGTCCCACTAGCCATGTCATTGATGAAGATATTAAGGACTATTGGTCCCAGTATGGTCTCTTGAGGGACACCATTAGTTACTGGTTTCCACAGCAACACTGAGCCTTTGATTGTAACTCTTTGGATGCAGCCATCCAGCCTGTTCCTTATCCTTCTAATACTCCATCCATCAAGCCCATATCTCTCCAATTTACAGGCAGGAATATTGTAGGGGATGGTATCTCAGGCCTTACAGAATTCCAGGTAGGTGACATCAGTTGGCCTTTCCTTGTCCACTGATGGAGCCACTCAGTCGTAGAAGGCTCAATTTACCTTTAGTGAAGCCATGTTGGCTGTGTCTCTAATCACCTCCCTGTCTTACATGTGTTTTGACATGTTTTCCAGGAGGATCTGCTCCATGATCTTACCAGGCATAGAGGTGAGGATGACAGTTCCCAGAGTCCTCCTTTTTACCCTTTTCAAAAATGGATGCGATGTTTCCCTTTTTCCAGTTACCGAGTACTTTGTCTGACTGCCATGACTTTTCAAATATGGTGGAGAGTGGCTTGGCAACTACATCAACCAATTCCCTCAGGACCATGGAATGTATCTTGTCGGGTCCCATGACTTGTTTATGTTCAGGTTGCTCAGGTGGTCTCGAACCTGATCTTCCCCTATGATGAGCGGGGCTTCATTTCCCTCAGTCTCTGTCTTGAGTTTCAGGGGCTTAAGAGATGTGGGAAGAGAGACTATCATTAAAAACTGAGGCGAAAAAAACTGTTGAGTACCTCAGCTTTCTCCATGTCAGTTGTCACCAGCTCTCCTGTCTTATTCACCAGGGGATGGTACATTTTCTTCAATCTTCCTTTTCTGGCCAATATAGCTGTAAAAACCCTTATTATTATTGTTGTTGTTGTTGTTATTGTTGTTATTATTATTAGTGCTCACCAAACTCAGCTCCAACTGTGCCTTAGTTTTCCTAATCCCACCCCTACACATCCAGGGAGTGTCCCTATATTTTTCCCAGGATACGCATCTCTCTCTGTTTCCACTGCCTGTGCATTTCCATCTTATGCTTTAGTTTGACCAGGAGGTCCTTACTGACCCGTGCCAGTGTCCTGTCTTCCTTGCTGATTTCTTACATGTGGGAAACAAGAGCTCTTGTGCCCTAAGAAAAATGTCCTTAAAGAGCTGCCAGGTCTGTTCATTTCCTATGTTCCTGAAGGCAGTTTCCCAGGGGGTCTTATCCACTAATTCCTTAAAAGAACTGAAAGTCTGCTTCCTTAAATTTTAGCACCCTGACTCTACTCTTCACCTGGCCCATTTCCGTCAAGATTGTGAATTCCACCAGTGCGTGATCACTGCAGTCCAGGCTACCACCGATCTTGTTATCCCTTGTTCTTCCATGTTGGTGAGCAACAGGTCCAACAACGCTTCTCCTCTGGTCAGACTGTGGTGAGGTCTTCAAATTTGAAGTCTTCAAATTTGAGGTCTTCATTGCTAAAAATGAGAAGAAAGCACTTAAAGGTATGATTTTAGACAGATTTCAAATGGGTCATGTTTTACAATGGAGAGTTTGTAACATGGAGTAAATAAGGGCAGATTTGGCGGGTTTTTTAGTAAAAATCTATATACAAAATCACTTGCAAAAAGTTATATTGAATTAACTATCTGCACTGTAAGTAAATAAATTAATATTTTAATTTCCATTTCCAAGTTAATGGAAATTATAAATCTAAATTTTAGGATTGTGGTTTTCTCTGATCTTATAGCAGCTATTATTGACAGAAATCGCAGGCCTTTTGTGCTGACTGGCATCCGATTTGCTGAGTTACAGGGCCTTTTCCAAGAGCCTTGCTGCTACAGAGAGCCCTCCTGGAAAGTATGGCCTCAGGGCATGTACCCTAGATGTTTCACTCCTGTAAAAGATGGAAGTGTTACCACCTTCAAATTAACAACCTTCTGGCAACAGAATCAAGATAAAGGCAAACATTTTGTTCCAACGGGATTTTTTTCTGGTGGCAATGCAACTGCTTTCATGAACAATAAAGGCACAGAGTCAAAGTGAAGTTCAGTCAGCTTACAAGAATAAAGTACTTTACAGTTTCACAATGACTTTTCTTATTTTTCGATGCCTGCAAGACCTACTTGCTGCAAAGCTACACTTCATGAGATGTCCTACACGTGAGAATTGGTGTTGCGGGGACAGGAAGAGAGAACGGGGACTGCAGGTAGAGTGCAGAAGCAGCAGCTACAAAACAGCCTCTCGAGACAGCTCCTTCTAGAAGGAAAGCCTTTCACTGGTGTTTAAAGTCCCATGTACAGGACTTCATAGAGCTGTTGAACAAGAGTAATAGTTACTGCTTATCTCCACAGAATTCCTGGGCGACAAAAGAGTGGCAAGAGAGATCAAGGTTTAGGCTAGAGCAATTAAAAGTTTGCTATCTTTTGCATTGTTTATCTTTTTCCTTGTCTTGAAAATATTCTTGATGTCATTCAGCTTGTTTATTTCTGCAGTAAATACCCAGGCATATGCATGTTGAAAATTGTGAACATATGTATTTGGATTGAAATGAAAAGAAGAGAATGAAGCAAAAATACATAAAATAGCAGTTATTGTAAGATCTACCTCATTATGTTTGCCAACTTCTCAAGTCTGGGAGAGCTTCCCATTTCTGTGCCCACTGGATATTCTCCAAATAGGCAATTTCAACACATACTCATTTGAGAGCAGCAAGCCATCCAAAAATGGGAGGATGGTATTAAGTCTGAGAATCTCATGTATGATGATCCCATTAAAAAAAAAATGCATCTCCAGCCACTTTGTTTCCAAATATGTTCCCCACTTTAAATCATTTCTAGGAAAATCAACTGTAGAAACCATTGCTAAGAATCAGATCTCCTTCCTCGTTCTCTTTCTTTCCTGGTGCCATTTGGTGTTTCACTTACGGCTCTGTGCAGAGGGATGGGAGCAGCCGCCGCCGTAGAGCAGAGGCGGCTGGGGGCGTTCTGCACACTTGGGATGGATGACGGCGAAACGCTTTGGGGGAGGATCAGGGAGGGTGTGACTCCCACCGTCACTGTCCCTCCCTTCGTAAGGTACACAGCAGCTGCCCGTTGTTAGAGGAAAAGTAGAGGGGCTTGATCATGTCCCCAGAGGTCAGGAGCCTCCATGCCAGTCTGAGAGGGCTTTACCTTCCAAGGCAGCGGGAAAGTGCAATGTCTGCCCGTGCCCAGTGGTGCAGGAGGTGAGGCGGAGGCAAGGGAGTCATTCGGGGAGCTCTGCGCATTCTCTTCTTGGTCACGTCATACTCAACAGTTTTCTTGGATGTACCTTTTTGCATGTATCCAGTTGTTCTTTTTTTCAGTAGAAGGAATTAGCTATAATTTGAATTGATCATTTAGACAAATGGAATTTATATTGAATTTTGCTCCGAGTTTAAATAGCTTCAGAAAAAAAAGAAGAAAAAAACAAAGAAGAGACTGTGTGTTAGATCACTATTATTACATTTTCTACACAAAACATTTCCACTTCTTAAATTTGAAGCCAGTTTTCAAAGTCAGATTAGATTTATTTTTAAGAAGTGTTAAAATTGCAGAAATACAATGCCCTGTTTTATTTCAGATTAAATAAAGTAACCCTATTGGGTGATTTAATTTCTCCTTGGCCTCATTTGTTTGTTTACATTTCGTTCAATCTACATTACAAATAAATAAATAACTGAATTTGCATGGATCTTGAATTCACCATGACTAATCTGGTTAGGAAAGTAAGTCTTTGGCAACTTTCTTGGAGAAGCAGGCATGCTAAATGCCACGAATTCACAGACACGGCTTGTATCTGATTTAAATAAGAAAACATGCATAGCATTTAATAATAACGAAAGGACTCGCTATGGCTGTGATGGTCTAAGTATCAAAATGAGGGAGGGTTTATAGCGTCAGTGGCAGAGGTGCTGGAGGAGTGGGCACAGCCCTCTTCCCTGCCCGCTCCCTCCACAGGCCACCAAACTCCCGGCTCCACGGTCCCGTCCCAAGGACCGCGGCAGCCGGGGTGCCTTTGAGAGCGGTCGCCGGGGCTGGGGGCCAGGGCAGCCTTTGGGCAGGTGAAACGCGGGCGCCTGGCTGAGCTGACAGCCTGGCCGAGCCGAGCCTGGGTAACAGCCTGTAGCTCGCCGCCACGCCAGCGCACCTTCAGTTTGGGAGCCCCCAGTACTGCTAGCCCCCTACCAAGATTTTCTCATTGCAATTTTAAGTTCAGCAATAAATCTGTTTTTCATTAATGAGAGAATTAACAAGAGAGACAATCTCATCTCAGACCTATTAAAAACAAAATTAGGTATATTAAACAAGGTATATAAAGTGCTATGGGAAACTTTTTTCACCAATAACCGTGACTGCACCCAGAGTAATCCAATCTAAATTGCTATTGAAAAACTGCATCCCACAGTTTTCTTATTTCTGAAGGTCACCGGCTCCCCCAGCTTAGCCTTACCTTAATTTCACTTGCATTAGTTTTACAACAGCGCAAGTGAATGGCCTTTGAGAGAGTTTCTTCTTTCGTAAACTCATTTTAATAAAATCAGGATCTGGTTAAGCAGGTTTAATCACACAGACGCAGTTCTTGTCTCATTGACTCTGCTAGAAGTTCATGGTGTAAAGCAATCCAAGAAAAATCAGAATCAGCACCTCTGCTTGCACTGTGGTGCAAAGCATGTCTGATTATGCTGAAAGGGCTTGTAGCTTAGGTAGGAAATGCTAGATTGCGAGCGGAATATTATGTCTAAACATGACATGTAATTCATTGCACTTTCCCATATCTCACCTACATCTATTGTCAGCTCCTTTTTTTTCTTTTTTCCTAGTTACAATAGGAATAAAGATGTGGTAAAAGTCAAAAGGTTGAATTTTAAAGTTACAGTTCTTATGCAGATGTGCTCATTTGTTAAAGCTTAGCATTTAACCACGGGCCATGACTGGAATTTATTAACTCACTAAAAAATGATAGTATTAGGTCCTCAGCCATTGTGTAGTGACTGCTTGCTTAATTATCCATGTCTAAAGAGTTAAAATGGTGGCTTTTGCTGATTTGATATTCTTCCAGCTTTCTGCTAGTGTGCAGTGTACTGTATATTAACAACACAGGTCATTGAGTACCCACTGAAAGCTCATGCTGGAAATACCTGAAGGACACATTGAACTCTTCAGAAATCTGTGTCATAATACTTCATGTGTTAACAGAATATGTGGCACAGTGATGCATAGCAAAGTATCAGCCCGGGGTGGGCATCTAAAGTGCTCTGTCTTGCTGCTGAATGCTAGAGTGAAGCATTGTAATTTTATTCCAATTATACTTTTAGTGCCATGATGTCACAGCATAAATTTGTACTTTTGCATGCAGCTCATGCTGGTGTGATGACAGCTCTTAAAATATTGAGTGATTGTGGGCCCGTCAGCATAAAATTATTCTAACATGGTGCCTTTATTAGTGCTTCAATAAATGCCTTTCTTCTTGTGTTCCAAGGTGGCATTTGCAAATGAGCTAATTTCTCGGCAGTAAAATAATTGTGTTGCATTTATTTTGCAAGGTGGGGGTGGAGGAGGGAGAAGAAAAATGCTGTTACATAAAAGGGGTTCTTTTGCCATCAAAACTACATTCACCGTAGTTAGGCAAGTTTAAAAAAGAACACATTAACTAAATGACTGTACAATTATTTAAATGAGCTTAGTGCTTTATAAAGCTATAGAGGGGTATAAACACTTTTTCAAGCCGTATAACAAAAGATGTGACAGCCCTCTCACAAGAAACATTTCCTGAAAGTCAAGTGCAAACTATGTTTGCTGACTGATGACAGATATTTTGGGGTTCAGAACGCATCTCTTTCAACAAACTAAATCCAAACCGAATGTCAGCTAACCTAATTCACGGGGCAAAATAGACAAGAAGTTAAGATAAGGGGGAAGCAGGTTTTAAATTGTACCTGTTGTCTTTTATTGTTTGTGTCATCTACAAAATAGACAAAACGATGCAGAGAAAATGATGTATAAATGGAACTGTGCAATCATAGTGCTAACTTATACGGGGAAAGCCTTGTATTCACCATTTCCTTGACGCACGCATCCAGCAATTTATTTGAGAAGATTTTGTGACATGGTATGCTTCTCATTTCTTGTTTAGTTATTTAGCCTTAAAAAAAGAACTGACTTACCAAAGTGATGCTCAGTAGGCATCGGTCAGTATGCATCCCTCAGTGTTCACAGATCTGAAACCTATTCAGTCACTAAAAGTACTTAATTTTAAGCATATCGCTTAAAAAGATCTCACAATATGCATTTTTAAATCTATTATTCCATAAGCTAAGCTACAACTGTTTTCAATGCCATAAGTCCCACTTCCTTTCCTTCCTCCGTCCCCAACTGAAAATAAAAAGCTTATTAAACTTAGAATTTATTGAAAGTCAAGAAAATCCTCTACTAAATAAAAATTAAAAGGCTTTGAAAATCCTTTACTGGAAAGAGACCATAATCCAGTGTTTGAAATGAAACATCTAATAATATCTGCTCAGCTGTCCTATGGATATGAATTTCAAAAATCTCAGAGTTTTTAAGCCACAGCTACTCAGACCATACCTGCAGTAAATGCACAACAAGTGCTTCAAATGGAACACACCTTAAAGAAATAACTTAATTAAAGCACGTTGAAGAAGAAAGTGGAAGTTCAACAAGTGAGGAGAGAACTTAATGACGCTTGAGATGTGTGTCTTTACTTAAACTATCAGATGCTGAATAAGGTTGGATTTAAACAAGTCATAGAACAATATTTTTTGCTTCGTGAGAGTCAATTATGTTTAGTCACAACCAAGCACAGGCATAAAAAGCAGAGAAATAGAAAGAAAACCGACATAGTACATCTGTTGCATAACATAACAAAATTGCAGGAGGCATCTTTTGAAAGAGCATAGAAGTCAGCTACCACATTTTAAGTGTATTTCTTTAGTTGCTTGGCATGCCTAGCTACAGCTAGGTATCAGAATGATTTGCAGCCTGTTAATGTCTGAGTAGTATAAATATAAAAGCAAACCGATCAGGAACTTACATTACCGTTTAATTAAATTGCGAGGCTTTTGCTACTAAACCTGCAATAACAGAGGATGTTAATGACATCTTTTATAAAGAATTTAGCTTTCAAATGAGTGTATCTGTTTCATAAATAGCTAAAGTATTCTGGTTGCTGGTAACAGTAAACCGAATGCCTCCGTAGGATACAACAACTGGTCATGAAACAGTTTCCCAAAACTGTTGATTTGTGACTGATTCAGCTCTAAAAGTCTTGAAAGACTTTTAGAGTCTCAGCTACCAGTAATACTAATAAAGAGTGACCTTTTCTATTAAATATAATGAGTAAAAATACATAGGTAACTGTCAGTCAGTCCAAATAAATCTGTCAGAATTGCTATAGCATTGAGAGTATTGCCTGCGCAAAAAGGGTAAATCTTACTGATTAAAATGTAAGCAACCACGCTATATAAAAATACAAAGCCACTCAGGAATTTTCTCTTGACAAACTAATGAAATAACAGATCACCTCACCTCGAAGATCTCAGTTTAGATGCCTCCTAAATTATTTTTGTTGATTTCCCTTTACATTTAACAATATTTTAGAGCTGGGCTTATGTACAGGTGTTTTAGTGTCCACACTGATGAATTAGCTGAATAGCAAGTAAATTGCCTTTTTATTACCTAGTGAAAAGATCAGAGTAGGTATTGTTCCCCTCTGTAGCCAAGGAAGACTTGGAGATAGGGGGAACTGGGACACGGGGAAGAACAAAGCAAAGACAGAACAGCTCTCAGGGGCACTAGAGTTATATTAGAGACATTTCTGATCTTATTACTCATAACGTCTACTCTGCAAACTACTTAAAAACAGGCAAGGGAGCATTAAGGTCATCAAAGAAACATAGGTAGGGAGAGCTTCAGTCAGTGGCTTATTGCAAATAGGGAACAAGGGACAAGGAAGAAAACAAATGCGTAGCATACATGGTTGGCAAGGTGGAAGTACAGAAGATTAACAAAGTCACATGTCCTGGCAATGCAGGAATCCAAAACTTAAGCATAGTGCATAAAGATAGTATATATAGAAGTGATGAATAAATGAGATTTTTTTTTTAATAAAAGAAAATTAATAAAAATTAACATTTTTCTTGAAGTTGAAAGGAAAATATGATAAAATATTCTTCAGATGAAACTCGATATTTTAATCAACTCATAAAGAAACGTCTCATTTAGCTTTCCTTTTTTAAACTTCTTATTCACAATTAATTTCTTCTCAAATTTTATTTGAAAAACTATGACATACTTGATTCTGTAAATGCTGAAGTGAGATCTTTTGACCTTTTCAAAAGAAAATCAAAGCAATTAAAACTATTTGCATTGATTAATATACCTTTGTGAACATGTTTTCACTGAAGTTGAATCCATGTTTTTTGGTGAATAAGTTGTCCTGCTGAAAATGTCAGTGAGCTTTGGTTCATAGAAAAAATAAATGTGCAGCAGAACAAGCACAAGACTGAGTGAGCTGGCACTGTTCAGCCTGGAGAAGAGAAGGCTGAGGGGGGAGCTTATCAATGTGCACAAATATCTGAAGGGGCGTGTAAAGAGGACGGAGTCAGGCTCTTTCCAGTGGTACCCAGTGGCAGGACAAGAGGCAATGAGCACAAACTGGAACACAGAAGGTTCCCTCTGAACATGAGGAAAAACTTCTTTACTGTGAGGGTGACAGACCACTGGAACAGGCTGCCCTGGGAGGTTGTGGAGTCTCCATCTTTGGCGATATTCAAAAGCCATATGGACATGATCCTAGGCAACTTGCTCTAGGTTGACCTGCTTGAGCAGGGGCGTCGGACTGGATGACCCCAGAGGTCCCTTCAAACCTCAACCATCCTGTGGTTCTGTGATTCTGCAAAAGCGGAGAAAGGGAGTCCACTCCAAAGCTGTCAGATGATAGTATTTACCAGGAAAGACTTCTGTTCCACTAACTTTTTAAAAAAATACACATATTTATGATTTTAAGATGTTAAGGTTGATGTATGAGTGTTCCTGCAATTACAGATTAAGTCTTTTTAGCTTGAAGATGTTCTTAAGAAGTTAGAGGAAACTATAGGATCCATCCATGTACCTCTTACGGAAATCTCGTGCTTTGAAAATTTCCCTTGCTTTGAAAGACTGAAGTTTCTTACTATTCAAGAGGAAGAGATGCTCCAACGTGAGAGAAGTAAGATGACCACCAAAGGCCCTAGTGATGAAGCAGTGGCCCTCTGAGGCCAGGGCAGGCTATTTGCAAGCCTCCTTGAAGTGAGGGAGGGCTGGAGCTGTGCCCCGAAACATCAGTGGAATACCAGGGGACTTCTTTGGGGAAAGTTTGCACATGGGGGAAGGTAGAAGGCCAAGCCATTGATCCCCAGAAATTGGGGACTCCTCGCTGGTCACTGCCAGTTGAGACACATGTTCAGGACAGGACTCACCTGTCATGAATTAAGGGCATTTTTAGGTGACTGAAAAACACCTGATAAAGAAGGTTGCTGGAAGAAAGAATTTAGATAGGCCAGCAGTTTAGGAAGGAGAACAGTGTGAGCCTTGAACAAGAATGGATGTTTCCAGTCCAAGGAAAGAGTGTTGTGAAATCCTGAATTTGTAAGGCTCTAAGTGTCTTAGCTTGTAAAAGATTGGAAATACTGGTTTTAAAAGCTTAGGAAAAAAAAAAAAAAACCACACACATACACAAAAAAACCCCATGCACACCACCCCCACCCCCTCAAAAAAAAAAAAAACAACAAAAAAAACCAACCAAAAACCCCATATTGCTGCAGCTCAGACATGAAACACAGTCCCAAGCTAGGAGGGAGAGCTTAGAATAGACCTCATCTGTATACTGCAGCCACCTGCAAATATACACATAGTCCTCTGTTTGCAACTGACTTACTGCATACAAGGAACAGAGTGACTTAGCAATGCCACTTAACAAAAGGAAATAAAAACTTCAGCGCCACAGCTGCCAGGACAAAAGCAAGTGGAGGAGCGGTCTTAGCGCACACAGCCCCAGCTTCCATGCTGTTAGTACAAGAGCCACAGAGTCATTGTCCATTTTGAAGACAATATGATAACCTCAAGCTAAATTTTGCTCTGATGAGTATTGTGGGCCTACTTTTTCTAGCAAAGTATAAATTAAAATAGCTCAGTACTGCAAATTGTAGGAGGACAGCAGGAAGCTGATTCTCAATCAAATTCGTAGTCTCATCTTCCCACCTGAACCTCTTAGGAATCCACAAGTCCCTAATTTCCTGACCTAGAGTATTTAATCTTTAAGTTATTTTTCATTTAAATGGCAATTATTCCCCTCTAGCACAGCTATGAATGATTGTCTTCACAGCAGAGTTTTATACATTTCTAACTTTTTCTCCCATCCAACATGCAGAACTTTCATACCCATTTTACAGGTAGAATACAAGAATGTCTGCCACTTTCCTTTATCCTACCAAACTACCCTTCATTCACTGAGCTTATAAAAGGAACCACCTGAATGCTGACATGTCCCAGTACTTTCCCAGAGTTTTCTCTCTACTCTTCTCCCCAAATCCATCCTCCCAAGACTCACCAAGAAAGAAATACTCATAGGAGCCACTGAAGCAGGTCAGATCAAAGGTTCTTCTGGACTAGTGATGTGTGTCTAACAACCAATACTGGATGTCCAAGGAGAAGTATAAGAATGGGGCAAATATACTTCATCACAATAATCCCCTAGTTCCCACTGATGTGCAATCTCAAGACTTCATGAACCAGTGGTGGTGTCTTACTCTTTAATAACTCACATCGGATTTTTTTATGGACTAGTACTGCAAAAGTACTCATGGAGCTACTCAACTTATAACACCAGCAAGAATCATGAGGTATAGCCCTCAAAAGAAATAAATTAAAACAAAACAAAACAAAGCAAAACAAAACAAAACAAAACCAGGAGCATGGGGTCACTGAGAAAAATATAATTAAGATACAATTTCTTATATCCAGGCTAAGTTGTTTTGACAGCTGGCTGCTCACCTTAATCATGCAAGGTAGATAGACTCTTTTGGCAGCCACCGTTAAGCAAACAAATAATTGTGACATTTGAAATAGACTGTGACATCTATTTAAGGCTTGATTTTCAAAGTGTAAAACATTCATAAATACCATCCAAAGCACTATGATCTACAGCTGTCAATAATTTACAGAATACAAAGGTCCCTACCCCTTCAGTCTTTCAGACCAGATGTGAAAAAACAAGCAGACAAAATGCAGACGGCAGTGTGCAGAAGCACAGTTGAAGAAGTGAGGATCAGCAGCAGGCAGAGAGGAACCTGACTATTAATTCACTAATGAAAGCCTTTGATGTGCTATCTTAGAATCCATGCCAGTCCTGTGTCTGGAGCAGTTTTCCTTTTCCTAGCTACCAAGTGCGCTCCGTCTTCTTTTTCAAATTTCTTCTAACACGTCCCTCTTTGCACAGTTCTTCCTCCTTAATTTAAATCATGAATAATAATCCTTACACTCTGCCTTTCCTGAACTGTTGTCCTGTGTTTTGCTGTGAATTTCTCATATCTCATTTAGACCATAAGCTTTTCAGATAGGGCATGCATCTTGTAAATTTATGGTGCTGCATGTGTGTTTAATGCTAATAATGTGCAGTGACAGGGCAGGGCAGATTCATAAGCAATGCCCTGAAAAAGAGGCAGCTATTGAATTCATAATCTGGCACTTCATATTCACAAGAGAGGAAAAAGCTGTCATCTCAGAATAGGGGATCTGCTATAAAAGGAATGTTTTTTTGCACTAATGGTTATCAAGAATTCATACACTCCACTTCATTATCACTTCCATATAGTAGTGACTATTTCCTAATGTTCCTCGTACCGTAAAGCTGTTGTTTAAGTCCATTTGATCACTTCTATTTGTTAAAAAGAAAGGTTTCCCAAATAAAAAGTAAATTAGACCCAAGGCATATGAACATAACACCCACACGCTCCTGCCCATCAAACTTCATAGTGCAGAGAACAAAACAACTTGGTATGTAAAATGAGGTAGACAAGTACCTCAGTGACACTTAAGAAACAGCATCTGAGTCATACAAGGAGGGAGAAAGGAAGCGGAGTGCTGGGTGGGCTAAGCAAGGGAAATGCTTGGGAGCTGTAGTTTTGGAAGGAAGATGAAAGACTTCATCAAACAGAAGGAGAACTTGTAGGAAAAATAATCTCTTTAGAAAATTGTTGAGGGCCAAAATACAGTTTTTGAAGAGCCCGTTTAATTACAGTTCTGATCTTACAGTACGCTGAGCGCTCCTGGCAAAACACTCAGATTTTTGCTCATTTTTCAGCGTGGTTTGCAGCACCAGGTGACTGCCTCTTCTAAGGGCAATCTAAGAATTTACTTCAGGGTACTGAGATGCTTTGCTGAGTGTGCTCAGATGCTCCTTAAAAGCAGTAACTAAAGGTAGCATTAAAATGAATGACTCCCAGAAAAAAATGAAGAAAAGAGGCCTGCATTGATCCAGGATAACATAAATCGCAGACAGAATTTACGTGGGGACTCCATGGCAAAGAACATGAAATTTGGCATGGAAAATACCCCCAGCTACTCTGTGTTTCTTGCTTCTGCCGGAGCGCTTGCAGGCTTGCTTGCTGGGGCTCCAGAGGCAGCAGATACAGCAATACCCTCATCTGCCAGCTTGATCACCTGCTTGCGAGCGCACAGGAAACCTTACTCCAGGCTCCCGACTCATACCACCCTCCCAAGCTGCCTCTCGAAGCAGGAGAATTTGTGGGAGGCCCCCATAGACCACACTTCCCTCAGCCCTCCTCCCTAATCACAGCATAACAGGGATCCTGAGACTCAGTTTGCCGGTAGATAAAGCTGTGGTAATTGTGTTGGACATTACATCTGTGGCCTTAACATATTTTTTTTTCCATTTCTTTTTGTTCCTTTCCACTCTGCTAATAACCAGTCCTCTAGAGTAATCAAGTTACAGCCAATTGAAATTTTTGTTTTATGGGACAATACAAGCTTAGGAAAGCATGGAATCAAGTACAGCTCTTCCCTTTTGCTTTTTTTTTGGAGGGGGGGAAGCTCTCAAATATAAATCTGGCATAAAGTTAAAGCATTTCCGGTATTCATAGTCATTTTTTTTTCTTGCCCCCAGATCAAGCTAATAATACGAATGTTTACAGAAGCCAAGGATGTAATTGCAACATGTTATCTGTTGATTGGCATCACTAAACAGTCTAGAACATACCGTACTTCATAGGTACAGTTTTTATTCCTTTGTATACCATGTTTTCTAAGGAAAAAACTATACAAGGCTCACAACAACAATGGAAGAAAAAGGTATAAAAATAAATAAGATACAGTAACAAAATAGGAATAAAAGCAGTGGATTTCAGAGGTAGAAGAATTAATTTTCATATTTCACTCAACATTTTCATACTTCCTAAGATATCCCTCAGGTTTTCTGTAGTGATTGTAGTAGTGAAATACCCACCATTAAATACAGAAACTATCTGTATTTGTTCTATGTCTCTACCTGTGTTTGGTACAAGGAGACTTCATTTTTGGCTCTTATTTGGGTATCACAGTAAAAAACAAATTGTTGAATAGTTGTGGTAGGTGAGTAGGTGGTCAAACTGGGTTTGCGTGGCAAGGTGTTGGTAGCTGGGGGGCTACAGGGGTGGCTTCTGGGAGAAGCTGCCAGAAGCTTCTCCCATGTCCGATAGAGCCAATGCCACCCGGCTCCAAGATGGACCCACCACTGGCCAAGGCTGAGCCCATCAGCGACAGTGGTAGCGCCTCTGGGATAACATAGTTAAGAAGGGGAAAAAAAACCTGTTGTGGAAAACAGCAGCCGAGAGAGGAGTAAGATGTGAGCGCAACAACTCTGCAGACACCAAGGCCAGTGAAGAAGGAGGGGGAGGAGGTGCTCCAGGTGCCAGAGCAGAGATTCCCCTGCAGCCTGTGGTGAAGACCATGGTGAGGCAGGCTGTTCCCCTGCAGCCCATGGAGGTCCATGGTGGAGCAGATAGCCACCTGCAGCCCATGGAGGATCCCACACCAGAGCAGGTGGATGCCCAAAGGAGGCTGTGACCTGATGGGAAACCCATGCTGGAGCTCCTGGCAGGACCCCTGGACCTGTGGAGACAGAGGAGCCCACACTGGATAGGGTTTGCTGGCAGGACTTGTGACCCTGTGCGGGACCCACGCTGGAGCAGTCAGTTCCTGAAGGACTGCAGCCTGTGGAAGGGACACGCACTAGAGCTGTTTGTGAAGAACTGCAGCCCATGGGAAGGACTCATGCTGGAGAAGTTTGTGCAGGACTGTCTCCCATGGGTGGGACCCCACACTGGAGCAGAGGAAGAGTGTGAGAAGTCCTCCCCCTGACGAGGAAGGAGCAGCAGAAACAACGTGTGATGAACTGACCACAACCCCCATTCCCATCCCCCTGCGCCGCTCAGAGGGAGGAGGTAGAGAAATTGGGAGTGAAGTTGAGCCCAGGAAGAAGGGAGGGGCTGGGGGAAGGTGTTTTTAAGATTTGGTTTTATTTCTCATTGTCCTACTCTGATTTGTTTGGCAATAAATTAAATGAATTCTTCCCCAAGTTGAGTCTGTTTTGCCCGTGATGGTAATTGGTGAGGGATCTCTCCCTGTCCTTATCTCAACCCATGAGCCTTTCATTATATTTTCTCTCCCCTGTCCAGCTGAGGAGGGCGAGTGACAGAGCAGCTTTGGTGGGCACCTGGCATCCAGCCAGGGTCAAACCACAACACTCCACAATTAAACTTTAAATAAAATAGTTGCCCTGTCTTACCTTTATGGGTCAAATTCAGCATCATGCAATGGGTCTCCAAAAGTGTCTTTGTATATGCCATGAAAATATGTCCATAAATAGTCTTGATTTTAGATGCTGACCAGGTCAACAAAATGAAAAAAGAAACGACCTGTTCTTCCCTGAAATAGGGAGTGTATAAAAAAATTCACATCAAAAGCAGAGAATTTTCATTTATATCAAATTTTATTGGAAAGTAAAGAATGAAATTTTTGAAAATACTGTGCCTAACCTAAACAAACAAAGTATCAAACAATACTTTTATGCTGAAGAATAGACCCGCATACAAGAAGATTGAAACCATTTTTACACGTTTTTTTAAAGTAGCTTTTTTTCACTGGCTAAGTTAATGAGCTCATATCTACACTTCTGAAGGAAATATGGAAGGCAGCGTTCTCCAAAAGAAGGAATAACTCTGCCCTCATCAATTTTTTACTCCTTCCTGAGGTTAAATCATGCTATACCTTAATATTCCACCTGTTAAGTTCTAGCATCTCTGTGTCAATTAAGATGGAAACTAAATTTCCTGAAGACAATACCCAGGTGAGAATACTCAAAGTTACAGTTGCTTGTCTGCAGAGGTCTGCAGATGCTAGGGCTGTAACCACGCAGGACAAAATCTTTTGCTGATCTAACTCTGATGCGACTAAAGCTATGCTAAGAGCTAGCTGGGGCTTGGTGTCTGTGGCAGATACACTCGCCCTGACCAGGGCCAGAGGCCTTCAGGGCGGCAGCCGATGGCTCCTTTTCGCGCCTCATTTCTGCGCCTCCAGTGCCCTGCCATGGCAGCTGTCACTCACGCACCTCAGCTCAGGTGTCAACCCCCCACTCCCTGTGGTGAGAGTGGGAGAGGCGGGACCCCTGGACCGGTTGGCAGGGCTCCCAGCCAATGGCGGGCCTCAGCTGAGAGAAACTTCCAGACCTCTGACCATACTGGGACCCCTCAGTGGGGAGACAGGGCCCTCAGCCAATGGCGGGCCTTGGTTGAGAGAAGCTTCTGGAACACTGACCATAAATGACCACAGCTCAGATCCGACCAGGTTATAAAAGGAGCCCCCGCCGAAAAGCCCCCTTTGAGTGGTTTTCCTCGGAGCAGCGGGCCTGTGATCGGAAGCTTTCCCCTTGGGCTGAGACGTCACCCAAGGAAACTTCCCGGGATTGAGTGCCCTTGCCATCTTCTGGTGAGTGATTTCTTCTGGATATATCCTTGAGTGAACCTGAACCTGAACACACACACCACCACCACCACCCCCCTTCGGTGAGCGCTCTTATTCTTCTGGATATCCTTGCGTGAGAGTTTCCCTTTTGTGAGTGAGTGTGTGCACACCCTGGACCATCATTCTCGTGTTTTGCCGTGCAGTAATAACATCCCCGACCGGTATATCGAACCTGTAACTTGTTAAATGTTCTCGGAGTGTCATTTGGTTACCCTGTTGTTTCGTTAGTTTTGGTTGTTTGGTTTCAGTTGTGAATTAAAGGTTTGTTTGAGTTTAGCTGTGTGGACTTGTTTTGGTGTGCCTCCGTGACAGTGTCGCACTAGGACCAGTTCTTGTCTTCCAGTTCAATGTAGCCAGCCTGTACTCCTGAGCATAACGAGAGTAAATTTAATATCATAGGATCACAGAATCGTTCAGGTTGGAAGAGACCTTTAAGATCATCGAGTCCAACTGTTAACCTATCACTGCCAAGTCCACCACTAAACCGTGTCCCTAAGCACCACATCTACATGTCTTTTAACTACCTCCAGGGATGGTGCAGCATAAGCATAGCTAAAGAATGAGGTTAAAAAAAAGCAAATTGGTTCAAGAGAAGTCATAAAAGATACTTATTTCAAAAGGAGCCATCAATGTTTCCTTGGTTGGATGTTTAGAGAGGGCCAGTGAAATGCTTTGTGAGCATGAAAAATACAGCAGACAGTGGAGACAGCCTCGGACAAATCCCGGCTTATGAGACAGGTCTCTTTAAAAGGAGGAAAGCTTAAGGACATGTTTTAGAGCATGTTTAGGAACTGTAGTAGGATAAGTCTGTAGCGCTGGCCAAGAGAGGCTTGTGGTCTGAAATATAAATCAAGTAGAAGGCTCTTGACATCCTAACTCTGTTCTTTTGAAGAATAAATGGAGATAAAATGACTGAGGTTTAGTATATGTGACAACAACTATAGGCATTTTTACTGCTGAAAATTCTATATGAAACTTTTATGACGCTATTTGCACTAAGGGGCTTTTTTTCAAGGCTAACCACGCAGTTTCAGTTAACATCAGTGGCAGCTGAGCAGCTGCTAGTAATTTCCAGTTAGTTCTCAATAAGAGTTCCTTCTGTGGGAGCCGCTTCCATCTGCAGGAGACCACAGAATAAACTGGTTCCTTTTAAACTGCAATGGAGCAGGAAATGCTTGTTTGTTTTCCTCTTTTCATGGAAGGCACTTCTCCCAGAAAGTTAAGAAAGGAGTGAATGCTCCTTGGCAGTGTATTTTCCTGCTCAGTTAAGACTTACCATGTTACGTAGCCTCAAAAAAAACTATTCCAGAAAGGCTTCTAAAAAGCTAATCCAACACAGTGCCGATTTCAGCAACAGAAAGTCATCTTAATGACAGAAACTCAAAACAGGGGGTGAAGCCAAAGTCCTCTGCTGCAGCTTACCAGCATAGCACAGTTTGTGCTAGTCCTTCCTCCTGCCCAGCTACCTCTCAGTGCCATTGCAGCTTCCTGAGTTTCTTTCCATAGGTGACAGATTTTCCACTTTCTCCTCTTCATGAGAAGCAGCCTTTCATGTGACACTTCTTTTTACCTCCATCCTCACCTGTTTCCTCATGGAAATTTACCCTGGCATTTTGATTTAAAGACCACGATGTTATAATCTGTGGGCGATGCCATCTTAGAAATGTGGATGGATCAGCTGCCCTATGACCAAAAGGGTCACGTAAGAACTAGCAACAGATCAATAAACTGGGCTTCCTAGAAAATAAAAACAGAGCTCCTCCTTGCAATAGAAATAGACAGCAAGTGCTGTTGAACGGCATTGCTCTGCTATTCAGAAATGCATTCTGTATGTAAGAGGAGTACATCGTGTTCTTTCAAGCAGGTACAGAGATGTACAGAGTCATCACTGCCATTAGAAAATAAATGTGCATATGGACAGGCTTTCATTTTGCTGGAAACCACCTATGGCTGCTGCGCATTTAGTTAAAATGTTGCATCTGTATTTTTTGAACAACTGTTTAAGTTTAACCAGGTTTTCCTTTTGAGTGAGGGAATCAGTTAAGAAATCGACGTGGAAAAATAAAATGTGTCTGAGGTCTTTTCAGTTCTCTTCTGATGAAGAAAAAATATCTGCAATGCTGCAAAAAGTAGTGCTTGTAGATAGCAATTGACCTAGTCAGATTTTCCTAAATGGAATGAGAATACATACTTATGAATGTAGTTTACACAACATAAAGAAGTAGCTGAAATATTTTCTTCTTCTCTGAAAGAGTGTAACTCTGACTTTATTTACCACCATGTCAGAAACTTTGGTGTATACTGTCTTTTTTTGCTCCAGAGTTATTTTCATTGATAAGGAAATGAAAATTCTTCTTATAATGTACAAAACAAGAATGATGATTTCAGTAATTCCTTTTCTCACTCATTGCACTAAATGAACTAGAGCATATGCGTTTAGGACATTACAGCATAGTCTAGCATTAGGTATAGTGAAACTTTAGCTGTCTTTCACATTCAGAGGTGTTCTTTATCTGGTTGTAAGACACCATTAAAAGATGTAAAACTTTGACTTGAAACCATGTTGAATGGTAAGTATGTAATAAGTACATCTGAGGTAAAAAGTGGGATGACAGAGTGCCGCTGAAGTCAACAAAACAAGGATGTGCTCATATAAATACAAACAGTCAAGTAAGAACATTTTCAAGAAGTCACTATCACTTAGTAGAGATATGGTGAATTGTTTGAGAGTCTGGTATAAAAAACAGCGATGATTTAAGGTAAACCATTTTACTTTGCAGCCTCAGTAGACTAGAGGCACACATACTCAGTCATGTACTAGGTATCAGTGTAGAGGAACAAACCTCCTAAGGTAGGTAGATGAAGAAGTCTCGTGATATGAACTTTGTTGTTTGTAATTATGTGACTGTTTATGCCCTCATGGGAGGATAAAATTCTCTATCATTATGAGTAAAGTAGGGTTGAATATCTTGTTTGTATTATTTTTCCTTATTACTTTTAGTGCTTCATTTCTCTTCTCCGTAGTCCTACTTGCGTCTATTTTAACGTAAGATATGCATCCATGAGCTCATCATGGGAATAAGATTGCACTGTTGTAAATATCTGGGAATCAGCATGGCTTACAAAACTCGTATTAACAGTTATTTGAAAGCAGTGTTCAACCAAGCTCTAAACTTTTCCCTGCAGCCCCGACTACAGCATTCCCGTGTGTCCCACAGGAAATGGCATCGTATTTCTCATCTCACTAATTTCATGTCATGCAGATTCTTCAAACACCCAAAGGCTGGTTTACTAACCTGATGATGGGGATGAACAGTATAATAAAGGCTGTAGTAAGAGATGTCATTCAGTAACCTTTTGCCCAAAGGTAAGTTTGTCATTCATAAGGTCTGTGCTGTCAATGAACCTGCCCCAGTGATGCTCTGCTGTCATAGCATAGCAGAGCTTCAGCTCCAGATTCAGGATATAATCTTCAACTCCTCCCCACTGAAGTCTTCTCCCAAACAGTAAAGAAAAAAAAATCCATGTACGACTACCTGGAAAGTAAGCATGTTTCCAATGTGGCAGAGTGGATTACACCTGGGATTATACCTGGGCTGAAATAGTGGGAGTCGAACCCTGATGAAGCAAAGCCTCCGTTCTGTCATTTGCCACCCGCCTCTTTTTTATCCTGTTTCAGTGAAGGGGTTAGTATTGAAATGCGTTGCCTCCCACTATTATCAGCTCACTACTGGAGTATTTCACTAACCTATCATCTTAATTGCTAAAAACTTGCATTTCAATCCCTCATAAATACTGCCTAAAATCAATTCGTTGTCAGGCAACAGTTGCAACATTCACTGTAACTGGTTCCCAGAAAAATAGTTAATTCTGAAAAATGATAATAGCTTCAGCCTTCAATTGAAAGATTTAATAATCAAAATTTTAATTTACTCCCCCTTCCTCCCCCCAAAAAGTTTTAAGACAGGTTAACCTGTCAAGAGCAGCATCGCTACTGATCCAGCTGAGGCAGAGGAGGTTGTATATCCTCATTATTACCATAATTGGCATCTGGAATCTGTTCAAAAATTCTGATTTACTTTGTAACAGAGGATTATGGCTGAATTTGGAGTTCTTTATGGTCTGCAGAGGCTTGTGAAATTCAAGTATAAAAACTGTCAGTTAAACATTTCATGAAAAGCCCTACCTTACACTAATCCAAAGAAACATGAACAACTGCTTGAGGGGATGAAAATCCACAATATGTTTTGGTAGCTAACCACTTACAGAAACATTAACATTCTTGGGCAGGGTCGCTCTGTGAGCTTCTGAAGTAACTTAGGAGCCAGCAGGATTCAGTTCTTAGCAGACTTCCAACACCCTGAAAAAAATAGTCAGTCAGAAGCCTCTAGTATTTATGAATTATTAATACTGGCTTTCTCGGGTTTTTTTCCTTAGTTTTGCTTTTGTGTGCATGTTCAACTGAGTAATTCAATAGAGTGATAGAGACATGAATAGATATGCTAACTAGCGCCAAGGCTAACCTTTAAAGTTCGTTAAAGCTGTCAGCTTTCAATGAAATATTTTCATTTTTCTTTTTCTGAACTGGAATACAAACATTATTTGTACACTTGGTGCCAGCAGGGGTGCCCCCAGGAATCAGCTTTTAAGATATTTTTTTTTTCAATGTAGAAAACAGGTTCAAGAAAAGTGTCAGTTTTACAATCCTCATTTACAGTCCCTGTCACAGGCATGTGTTCATGTTGTGCCAGTAGCTTCTCTCAGTTCTCATTACAATCATTGTCATCTAAACGAGATATAGAGATTTGAATATCTC
The DNA here is from genome assembly GCA_009819775.1 of Phoenicopterus ruber ruber. Classification (NCBI taxonomy): domain Eukaryota; kingdom Metazoa; phylum Chordata; class Aves; order Phoenicopteriformes; family Phoenicopteridae; genus Phoenicopterus; species Phoenicopterus ruber. The sequence continues at coordinate 43,438,587 of CM020246.1, read as the reverse complement.
ACACATCGTCTTCCTGATATAGCAGGGGGGGGTGGGGGGGGGTGCAGGGGAGGAGAGAGGGAAAGGGGAAGGTTAGAGACCTGAGATGCTACGCTAGTATGTACATTGGAAGTGGAAGGAAAAATTCTTACATTTAAACAACAGTTCAAAAATATTTTTGACCAACTTAAGAAAAGGCAAATTCACTCTGTTAAGTTTTCGTTTCAAAGATTTTCATGTGTGAGAAAAAGAAAAGGACCTTGACAATCCAGCAGTTATTGCATTGCATCCTTACCGGTCATTGCTAAACTATAGATATAGATAGCCACAAAACCCAAGTATTTGAACTTAGAATCTAAAGAAATCCCAGTATTATTCCAAAATAATACTGGCTGAGTCAGACACCAAAATACAGGGAGTGGAAGTAATGGGAGCAAAGTTACAAAGACCAAATTCCAACTTCTGGTAAGACATAACTGATCTCTTTTCCTCTTTTCTGTTTTTTTCCCTTCCTCCTTTTTCATTACATTTGAGTAAAAGTGTCACCAAACTTCCCCAAAGTTCAACACTGCAATTTCTGCATTGCTGTTCAAATGAATGGGTACTCTGAAGCCAAATTCACAACCTGCTTTGAGATTTGAAGTCACTCTGTCCTGTGAGGGACTCAGACCCAACTGTTTTGGTAATATCTACACTTTAGGCCCCTCTGAAATTGCAATTGTAATGCTTGGAAGGAAGCCTGAATTTTTGTTATAAATGTACACTTCTGGTCAGGTTCACAAATAGGCTGCCTAAAGCAGCTACAGCTTGGACCTGTTGTACTTGATTTTGGCATAACAATTTGACCTTTGCAAAATGGAGAGTTTATACTCAATCACGGTGATAAAAATTGTGGTGGGTTTTTTTTTTCTTTTTTTCAATAGAAATTAATATTATCCCAGCAGGGTAACTATACCAGAAAACTGATTTACTACTTCAAACGAAATAGTCAGATTTTCAAAGTATGATTTACTTGATTTTGATCATAGTTAGGCACAGCAATCAGACCTCTTAGAGCCAGGTGTTGTAAAGACATCGGATACCAACACACCAGGTAAGAACTGAGGTCAAGACTTGAAGCAACAAGCAAATATAACAGATAGACTGGCAAAGTGAGGGGTAACAGTAAGACTTCACTGACCCCATCTGTGTGCAGTTTTCCTATTGCAAATATTTTTACATTGGTTTCTGAGAAAATGGTTCAAAATTGAATGCCAGTCTTGGCTATCTTGTCAGCTGATAACCAGTCAGCGTATTTTACAGACACAACGTTCTATGTGTGACACAACGGCCTCATCCTGAAACAAGTCTTTCAATCCATGAAATGTGCTGCAAGATGGAAATGCAAAATGTACATACTATATTACATAGAAAAGAGAATCTCAGGAAAAAAATACCTGTCATACCAAGCATATTAAAGATATCCTCCAAGTCTGAACTATTTTGTATATAAGAAGAGGCAGTGGGACAGACCCCAAAGAAATGAAAGCTCTTCTCATGCTCAGGTAGTAAATTGATGTTACTCTCACTGCTATTCATAACAAAATTACTACTGCAGTGAAATGAAGGTTTATAAATGAAAGTTATGCAATACTCAGCTACCTTCTTTCCCAGTGTTATTTGTATCACAAAGACTCCTCTTTTTCAGCGCAGTTTTCACTTTATCTATCTGCTGCTCAGGTCAAGTTTCCTCAGTAATCTGTTCTTGACCTGTCCTCCAAAACAATGAAGAAATGTTCTTTGGTAGTCGAGTATGTCATTTTGCTAGATGCATGGCAGTTGCTTCCGATGACTTGTTTGTAAAGGATTTCCTGGCCTTCATTTTGCCCACGTTTACTGTGGTTAATTGAACCAAGCTGAAAAATATGGAAAACATACCTGTCTTTTCCTGAGTGATGTCCAGTGAACATCTCATCTGTCTGTACATATGATCAGTCAGACAGTTCAGCAGACAAATTTTCCTCTCTTCTTCCCACATATTTCCTCTACATCAGTATGAACAATTCAGTCCAAAACAGTAAACCCTAACCTTTTTTGACTGCACTTGACACAGGCACTTCTTAGGAACTAAGCCTGGGTAGCACCATCCAGGCTTTCTAGAAATATTTAGCTGTAGTATGAGTCTTTTCTTGTCGTTTTTTTAATGAGTATGATTTATTCCATGTTCTCTGCCACCATAAGAAATATCTAAAAATACTGTATATTAACTGATCAGCTAACTGATTTATAATAGTTTCCAGGTAATTATCTCTTATTGTCCCTTAATTTAATTTTATTCTTTTATACACGGGGGGGAGGAAGTATTTTTCAGTATCTCCAACCTAAAGGTCGCTATTTTTATAATAATCTTCTGAACATCTCAGGGTTGTGTCCAATTTTGTCTTTCAACTTTATTTATAATTAATATTTCCAACAAACAAAATGACATTTTGCATTATGCTCTTTCATCCAAACAGTTGCACAAGGCTGGAAAAAAATATTACTCTTTGAAAGATGAGAGAATCTTCTACAAATCCCACACTGTGCAGAAGATCCAGCCAGGTCTTTAAAACTCCTTCATGCCCCTGATAGGAGAGAAGGATGAGGATGGAACTGGAGAGACTGACTAAGAGCTATCACAGTGCAACTTAAGTTTGTGCACAGGTAGAATATAAGCACATTTGAAACCAAATGCTACCCCTTTTTTTATCCTTATCAATTCACAACGTTAGAAGAGATTGGCAAAACTCATAAGATAGAAAACTTGCACAAAGACAGAAAAACGATTTGACCAAGACCACACACTAGCCAATTGCAAAGCCAGGAACACACTGAACAAGCTTGCAATCAAACTTCCTCATTGCAACCATTTCAAACCACTACTCCAAAGAGTCAGATGTGAAACACATTTAAAAGTGCTCTTCCAAAATGAAAAGTGTGAAAGACTATGCATTTCCTTTACAACATACAAATGTAACCTCTTCACATAAAATGATAAAGTTCCAAAGTTAAAAAGTACAAGTTGCTGTTTTTCTAAGTTGAGCAAGAACAAACGCTGCATCATGTCCTCATTTATTATTTTAGTTTTGTTAACTACTATGGTTTTTACTATGAATTTACGCCAATGACAGGAATTGCTGTTTTGGAGCAAGGAATAACATATTTCATATATCTGTGTGTTACACCTATATGCAAATCTTATGATTTTATGGTGATGACCACGTGTGCCCATATTTTATTTTGGAGAAAGGGTCCCATACCTACAGTCAGACCTCTAAAGTCATTGCTGATTCTGTAATGTGACTTGAACTCTTGGCCCTCCAGAGGCCATCCAAAGCTGTATGCGTCAGGAAGTGGGTAACAGTGAGATCATTGAGTCACGAAGCCACAAAAGTCAATAGTGTTGTGGAGTGTTGCAAAGTCCCATAGATATCTGTAGGGTTCAGGTATTCTCTCTCCTGTTCTGCTGCATTCCTGGAAGACTCTAGACCATCTTGGCCACCAAAGACATAATTTTTAAGGACTGTAGTCCCTTGAAAAATGAGTCTGAGCAATTTGCTCCTTCTCTAGCCCATCATGGAATAATTTCCTCTGTTCTAGGGGGAATTTACACAAGACATTATCTCAATGAAGAATGAATTGAAGACTCATTTGTCAATGTTTGTTAAAACTGAATAATCCCTTACTACTTTCCTTTTCTCAATCCTTGCATGTATGATCACGTCTGGGAGGGTGCACCAGTTGTTTTGGATTTTGGTTTCTCACCTCCCAGGGAAGCACTGAGCTTTGGGAGTTTGTTCTTCCTTCTAAAAATGTTATTGAAGGGAAATTAAAGAGTTCACCTCTGTCATTTGTGACCAGGAACTTGTGTTCAAGCAGAATCATTTGAAATAGAAATTGCTAGTTGACTATGCATAGTTATAAGCAATAATTTTCAGACACCACAGTAATCTTCTCCTACAAGTTCCAGATGGGCACACAATATTGGAACACTATGGCTGTAATACAGAATTTGCCAGGTTTGTAAATCATCATAAAACCCTACACATACTTAGTTCTATGAAAATATACCGCATTGGGGGGGAGGCAATGTATAAATAAATATATTACACTTAAACTCCATCACAGCTGTGAGACTTCACATAGCAGGTCACAAGAATGAGCAAAAATGTTTGATTGCTAGAACGTTGCTAGCATGTGAGTTATTCAAGAAATTGCCTATTCACTCATCTCTCTTGTTAACTCTGACCTTCCAGACGTTCATTTCAAATCAAATTGTGTTATTCCGGTCATGCTATCAACACCAACGTTGCTATTAAAAAGAAAAGTCATCAGTTTGACAAAATCTCAGCATTAAGATCTCCAATCACACATGCTTTATACACCTCTAGTCTGTTAAACGATATGATTTGTTATCATTCACGTCGTATATAACAGTTATACTTTGCAATTGATGTGGACATGGTTGCAACAGACAAGATGGATGAGATTGAAGGATGAAAGTGTTCCACTATCAGTAACTGAACAAAAGTCATATTAGAAAAAATTATACTTTTTTTTTTTTCTCTTCCTAAAACCTACAGATTCATAATGCTTTCCTTAATGAAACCTTCTGCTGCCTGTAGCGGACAGTCATGGAACAGGGCGGAGCAAGTGTAGGAACAGACTACCAATTAAGAAAATCCATGGTTTATTTGTCCAAGGAGGGCAGTAATGGCAAGAAGAGAGATTTGGTACTTGGTTCTTAAATGAAACACCTAAAGAAAATTTCTGAGCATGAACCAAGAGGAAGCCAGGTTGCGCCCTGAAAAAAAGAAAAAAAAAGGCAAAACAGTAAGTTAGAGAAAGACATCACCAAACAAGCACAACCTCATTGAATGAGAATCAGTGTCACAGCTGAGCCTCTGTAATGAAAGGGGCAACTTCTGCTAGTCAAACTAAGAGGTCTTTCTCCCTGAAAAAGGCAATAGAAGCTGGGCTGAGGTCACCTGACATCAAGAAAATTATATTTTTGTCTTCACATATGCTCTCATGATGTTTGCATTGGAAGGTAGATAAATTTCAGTCTGAGTAATTCCTTCTGTCTTTCTAAACTCCTTAAACTGTAGTTTCAATTAAGTATGGTAGTAATCTTCCTGCCTTGTGTCCAGGAGCAGAGTACGCTGTTGAATAGCTACTCCGTTCCACCCAAGCAATGGTTGCATTTCACTGCGCAGTAAAGTGAATTGCTTGATGTTCTTTGTATTTTCCAGAAGAATTTTGTAACATTTAGGTTGGTCTTGTAAATCACTTTAAAATCCTACCTACAAAACATACTGCTTTAATATATAGTCATACATAAATGTACTGGGTACATATAAATACGAACAAAAATGTAATAGATGACTGTGCAGATCCCTTTACACAGAAGGATATTACACACTGTATACATTAATGCATATTATTCAGTTTCAAATTCCTAGATGTAAAGAAAAAAGAAACAACTTAATAAATTAAAATTACATATAAACAATTAATTAAAGTTACATATCTAATGATCCTAGTGGATTTATCCATAGAAATGTCTCAGTAAACTAGTAAATTGTAACAAAATACTGCCTTACAAGAACAGCATAATTTATACATATTTCAGTTCTTATATTATCTTTTTCACACTCCTTTTGCATAGGGCAACAAGAAACTGAATGTACAGAGATTAATTTAGGTAACAATTACCACAATTCACAATTGCATTAGCACCTATTAAGATTCATTGTTCTGTGGAAATTTTAATGATACATTCCTGAGTGAATAAAAGCAGAAGATGATTAGGAATAAAATTGTTTCTATGTATGCTGACAGGACTGCTGAGCGTAATTATACATTTCTAGGGCGACCTGTTTGGAGTTTACTCCATAATTTTATGTAAATTTTGAATAACTTCATTTTTTCAGGTTAAACGCTAATATGTTATTTCATTGCACAGTTGAGTTTTGTGAGTACTAATGGACATGTATTGCAGTTGATGGAACTGGCATCGGATAAAAGTCTAGAGCATTTCAGAATGACAGACTTTTAAGTCACTGTTGTCTTCTGCCACATTCTTGTTCCTGAACAATTTCAATCACTTGCTGGATATTAGCTATATTACCTATATTCAGAGTAAAAATCCATTCTAAGGAAAATACTCTATAGAGGGTTTTTTTTAATTTTTCCCCTCCTTTTCCTCATTTATTCACTGCATGATGCAGACTTAAATCAGCTTATACAGCTTCATGTAGTACACTTGCAGTAAGCTGTACAACATAAAAAGGGAAGCAGAAAAAAAGAAAAATCAAATACACTGAAGACAAATGTGTGGGATCAGGGCTGTGCAAAATCTGCCTGTTTAGATTTGCCCAGGTTTCAATGAACCATACAGCAGAAATCCTGAGAGAATTGGTTGATTCTCTTTTAGGTTCACACTGGAAGGCAAAACTAAAGCAAACTTCAAGAAGCTTGCAGGTTATGGATATGAAACCAGAAAGAGAAAGGAAAAAAAAAAAAGGAGTAAAAACAACCCCAAAAAAATAAACAGAGAAAACACTCCACTTTGCACCTGTTCTCTCCAATTCTTTTTTTAATTCCTGACCTTATCTTCACACTTTTCTTAAACCTCCTCCAGACTGGGCTTAAATCTGCTCAAACTGAGCATGAATGCGCACTATCCACAGCCTGACAGGAAGATCACACTCTCACCTCCCACTGGAAGAGGTGTGTAAATTTTTTTAATGATCAGGTATCATTCTTGTTTCTCCATATCTCCCTCATTTTGCTCACCTTGTACAGAGGTTTTCAGGGATGGAGAGGGAAGGGGAAATCTGCAGTTGCAGACTTTAATTTCTCTACCATTATTTGATATTAAGATGTTCCAGACCAAGTGCAACAGCATTGCTGAGATCCCTGTAACCTGAATTCTTTGTTGGACATTATGAATTAAAACACAAGCCTTTCAGCAACATAAATTTGACTACCATGAACAGACATAAAGGAACAGAGTTATACCTTGACAAAAAGCTACTGTCAGGAAAATAAGACTTTAAAACCGTAAAATATTAAACTACAAAAGGACACCAGGTGAAGTTTCCCCAGCAGATGCAGGAGAGGAAAGATCAGTCAGCTGTTCTTTAGGCTTTCGTGAAGAAAGACTTGATCAAAGTCACTGGACAAGGAGACTGTTGGGAAATGGCCTTGTGCTGAAACTCAGTGATTTCTTTGCAAGATTTTGCCTTACAAGCTGTAGGCTTCTGATGTCTCCCAATTATGTGCTTGTCTGTCTTTCCCCTTTTGCTACAAATGAATCCAAGAATCTTACCTGTCCTAGTAGCAAACAGGCAAAGATTGTGGGGTTTTAAGACTCTCTAGGTTGGATTATCTACTTTACTGGAAGAGACATGAATCGAAACTAGTTTGATAAATTGTAAGTGTGAATGAATAAGCAAGTGTACAAGTGTAAATGCAATGCCTACTACAGAAATAATCTATTTCCCCTTAGCAAAGGAAAAAAAAAAAAGTCAGCAGCTTGGTCGTCAATGGCTGCAACTGCTCAGTAAACAGCAAAGTGGTTTTGCTTCCCTAAACCATCTTTTTGCCTTGTGACATAGGGTGGATCTGCAGCTAAAGTTCAAAGTTGAAATCTAGCCTTCTCCAGCAGTTAGTTTCAGCCCGTCTGCCACTCACATGATCCTAAAGTGTATCATCACAAGTGCTTAACGTGGCTAAGAGAGGTCATCTGGAAACTGAAAAACGAAAAAAATAAAAGGAGAAGAAAATTTTCTGTGCTTACTCCAATTTTTATTCAAGTAATGACAATATAATAAGATATGATACTAGGTGGAGAAGAGTATTGTTCATATATGAAGGCCCTTTCAAGGGAATCAATTTCACTGCAATCACTAAATTGCAAATCATTTCTCATTCTAAAAATTGTGTTTACTGATATCAAAACAGCCCCATGACAGGAATTTCTAGCTAAACTTCCTACCTCTGCCCCTTACTGGTATCCACATGTAGCCATCCCCTTTCTTTAATTCCATCTCTACTGTACTCCATAGCATACTTCATTCTAAGTAGTAAAGCATATTTACTAGCCCTGAGAATTTTTAGCGATAATTTGATTCTACATTTAGTCACAAACTGAACAGCTTTATTGGTATGGCAGTTATCACAGACCTTAAAGAAAAATCAATTGTTGTTGAAGCTGTTGGTGAAACTGTTCAAAAGTAAAAGCTTCTTTGTCGACCAGTAGGCAGAGGATTGGTTGGTTTGAATGGAATTATAAGGACACATATCAGAAGAAGATAATGTTCCTAGGACTTTAAAAGACACAAATAACATTTTGAATTATTTTACAAATACTCCATCACAGTAAGAAAAATTTTTAAAAATCCAAATACAATAGCCTGAATTGCTCATCACAAGCCCCCTAAGCAGTGACTTTTATTTGGTTTTGGATGGTAGTTTAAAGTACGTTGAGAGAAACTGATGTCAATCATTTGGTTTCTGTGTAATATCCTTATCCTCTTTTTTCCCTCTCCCACCTCATTCCTGAACCCTTACGGCAATACAAATTAAAATAAGGTTCTTGGTTCCATCTGAATTCCATAAACCATTTCCCTGTATTTGATGCTTTGATCATTCCCTCTTTGCACCTTGTTTGGCCTCCAAGCGCACAGTCATCAAACAATCCCCAAAGATTTTCTCGTCCATCCCTCTTCCTGGCCATAGAATCAGCTATACCAGTGTTATCCCTGAGAGACATTCCTTAATCTTTTTAAGAATATTCAGCAAAATTTCATCGCTTCTCTAGTATATAGCTTGTTTTTTCTGACATCCAACCTGAATCTTCCTTACTCCAATGCTAGTCTACTGTTTCCTAGTCTGTCCTTCATGCACATGTAGAATAGATTATTCAGGTTTGGGAATATGAAGACTATTATCACATTTTCTCTCAGCTTTCTCTTCTGTGGGCTAAACAGACAATCTCTCGGCAACCTGTTCCAGTGTCTGATCACCATCACAGTAAAAAAACAATCTTATGTTTACATGGAATTTCTTCTATTCAACTTGTACCTATTGTCTTGTGTCCTGCCACTGGGCACCACTGAGAAGACCCTTGCTCCATCTTCTTTAAACCCTCCCATCAGGTATTTATGCGCTCTGTTAAGATCCCCCTGAGCCTTCTCTTCTCCAGGCGGAAGTCCCAGCTCTCTTGACTTTTCAATATATCAAATACTCCAAGCCCTTCATCTTCGTGACCCTTTGCTGGACTCAATTCAGGAAGTCCATTTCTTTCTTGTGCTGAGGAGTCAAGACCTGGACACAGCACTCAGATGTGTCTCACCAGTGCTGAGCAGAGAGGAGGAATCATCTCCCTCAACCTGCTGGTGAGGCTTGTCCTAATGGACCCCAGGAGGCTGTTGACCTTATTTGCCACAAGGGTGCATTGCTGCCTTATGGTCCACTTGTTGTCCACCAAGATCCCAAGGTAAGGATCTGTGACGACCTTACCATCCATTTGTCCCCAAGCTTGTATTGATGTACGGGCTTACTTCTCCATGGGGGTAGGACTTTGCATTTTCCCTTGTTGAATTCCATGAGGTTCCTGTCAGCCCATTTTTACAGCCTGTTAAGATTCCTCTGGATGGCAGCACAACCATCTGGTGTATCAGGCATTTCTCCTCGTTTTGTATCATCTGCAGATTTTCTGAGGGTGCACTCTGCATCAGCATCTGGCTCATTAATGAAAATAAACAGTATTGGAGGCAATATTCACATCTGGGGTGCACCACTAGTGCCTGGCCTCCAGCTGGACTTTGAGCCACTGATCATAGTACTTTGAGCCCCACAGTTCATCCAGTTTTCAGTGCACCCTACTGTCCACTTATCTAGTCAATACTTCATCAGTTTGTTATGGGAGACAGCGTTGACAGCCTTCATTTCAACTTGTGATCAGTTATAACCGCTAACTCTTCTTCTGTTTAATAATTGCACTCTCCAACTTTTCCCATCTTGTATGTGTAGAGTCGATCATTCCTGCCCATTGATTTGCACCTTATATTTTGTAGCTATTCTTCCACGCTAAGAGCGGTGTATTGGTCTCAGGTCACAGTTTCCCAGCAAAGTTTACATCTCCTTTCACTAGTGTAATCTAGGCCGTATGTACCCAACATTTTTATTAAAATGTGATGTAATATGTCCAAAGTCTCACCATCTCATTTTCTATCTGGATTTAAGAGCAAATCTTTGTAGGTTTGATCACTACTCTCTCCAGATAGACCATCAAAGGCTAGCAGCTCTGTTTCTCTGTAAGATGACCTAAAAAAAGGAGTCAAACTCATTTTGGTAAGACAGTTAAATTACATCTTTAAAGACAAGCAAAAAGTAGGTCAGGGAGAAGAAAGTGGGGACAATATTACACAATAGAAGTGAGTACTAATTATGGGATGATGGTGTGCTTTTTTCCGTAGAGAAAAGATAACGCGGATCATTAGAAACTCTGCTTTCTTTTCAAAAAGCCTGATCTCATAGTACATTTCTTACACACCTTGATGGGGTAACATGTTGGCAAGATGCAACATAAATAGGACTTAACTGAGGCAGAAAAAATCACAGGACAAGCTTGCCCTTCAGCTGCAATATTGAAAAAAAAAAAAAACATTTAAGAACCCTCAGAAATATTCAGATGCACTATAATAAAACCGCTACCGCTAAGTGCTGTAAATCAAATGAGTACAGCTGCACACACTGTCGTTGCTGTCATTCTGAGCCTGTCAGCATTTCTGCTTCCTCCGCACTGTTTGTGTGTACCACATCCCCAAAGCGAAACGTGGCATGCAGATTGCCAGCCAGGATACTATTTTCTTTAAGAAAGTCCAGCGGATTTGTTGTAATGGACTTACCTAGGGGAAAGCTCTGTTCACAGTGCAGTGCAATGAAAGAGTTAAAAAGTGTTCACTCATGGGTACATGTTAGGAATAAACCTACTACCAGGTAAAACACTGTGAAGGAACACAGAGTGACAGAGGATTTCAGCACCGAAAGTTGCATGTAGAACATCAGCATCTCCTGTGAACGCTTGTCTCCATACCACTTTTGCCTAGGCTATATACAAGATATAAGGTGCTAGAGACAGGGTGAAGGATCATCTGCGAGTCTGTGATCATCGTACAGGTTCAGCTACTACATACCTAAACTTAGCAGTCACAAATCACGCTAACTTCAATACTTCCCAGAGAAGTTTCTCTGAAGTGTATTTTTTCAGTTTCTTGACAGAAAAAAACAAAAAAAAACCCAAAAACCCCCCCAAAAAACACGACAAAACCCACCAAACCTCCCCAAAAAACCCTGAAGTCCCTGAACTTCTTGATTTAGTTAGTATGATGCTTTGGGCAAAGAGGGAAGATGCAATGTTTTTTCTGTAATATTTACAACAATACGGCCCTGAACATAGATTCATGAAAAGGAATGAGCAATTGTTTACGGTGAGGCCAATTATTGCAGAGAAGCAATGTTGTAAATGTACTTCACTGGATTCAGACCCAGATAGCTGCAGCACATCTGTGTTGTGGCACTGTGGAAATTTCATGAAAACTGAATCTCCAGTCATTTAAGGCATTTCTGCTAGTGGGCTTCCTCTCGTGTCTACATAGATTGTATAAACCTGCACAATTCTGAGTAGAGACCATCGCACCTGTGATGTGGAGAAAGGCATTTGTTGGTTTTGCCAAAGAGCCTTATAATATCCTTGTGTTTTGTAATGTTTTTTCAGACTGCCTCTGGACCAAAACTGTTGATTCTGACAAATAACACTTCACAGGCAGTTAGGTTGCAAAGTAAAGCAAACACCTTCTAGTATTACAGTACATATTTAAATAGCCAATTCATCTGAAATGCAACTATACATAGAAACTGATGTTTGCCAAATGTAATGCACATAAATCTGAGAGAGCATGCAGGAATAATGAGCAGAGGAGATCAAGGCAGATCACTCTATCTTCTATTGACTCCACTTGCATTAAAAGGCATGAGATGCCTCCAGTCATTATGGAAAGAAGACCCTCCAAACAATAAGTACAAGCTGCCCAGGATTGTCCACTTCACTTTGCAAAGAGGCTGAGTCAGTAACCCTCAAACACAAGCTACCAAGTTCATTTACCAAGCCTTAACACAAATATCATTACCTCACGTCATCAGTGCTAACTACTCAGCTATTTGAAGCATGATGGTGAAAAGGGCAGTATTATATTGTCACTTGTGGAAAAACAGCAATGGACAGATTGTAGAGAAAAGTGGGGAGATACAAACCATGCTGACTAGAGCCTGAGTGACGTACAGTAGACTAGCAGGGTGTAAGGGAAGAACAGCTTCACTTTTCACAAGCTTGAAGAGGCCAGGAATCAGCTTTCAAACCTTGGGGAACACTAAGGATATATTTGAGCTAACATTTCCTACTGCAAGAGGACTGTACCTCACCGTCGGGTGTGACTTCAGCATGTCCTACCCCGCACAGCCTCGTAGCTAGCAGCTCCTGATACTCCAGACAACATTTCAGGGACATATTCTTCCATGAGTTTCTTTGTGAGAGGTGATTCACCTCCTGGTCCTTGAAGCAGAGCAACTAACACAGTTTAATGAAAACTGCAAACACACTGTTTAGCAGCTTGGGGATTCGGGTTTTTCAGAGTGTGGGGAACACCAGCTGAACTACTATTTCCCTGTGGCAGAGGTCTGCTGAGGGTTTTGGCAGGAAACCAGTGGTTTTTGCACTTCAGTGTGATTTACATTCTCTGGCAACTGGGCCTTGTAAGAGCCCAAGAAAACATTATAGCTTGACCTTGCTCACACTGGAGCTCAGGGTGCACAACCTGAAGAAAGAAAGGGCTAAGCTGGACTGTCACTCTGTGTAAAGAGCCAAGGGACCAGCCTCTGCCTCACGCTTTCACAATGTCACTTAAATTTTTCCTTAAGAAAGTGTTCCTAGTAGAAATGAGTGAAATGTCTGTTCTCAGTGTTTGCAATCCTGATATTACTCCAGAGGCTGAACAGTTCACTTTTGGTCCCTTTCCCATACTGTTTTCTTTACAGAGTGATGAAAAGGAAAGGGCTATCCTGTGCATGAATCATGGGAGTGTCCCTCACTCCCTTTCCCCTGCCCCAGCATGCGCAAACACAGGGCAACATGAAATGTTAAAAAGAAAAAAGTCAGACAAGTACGACCACATTTCCTTACTTTTCAGGGTGCTCACACGCCTTAGCATTGGCGGCGGTTCAGGGGAGTGGATGGAAAAGACTAGGCTGACAGAGGATGTAGAAGCAGGCTGTAGATGGTATGAGCTGGCAGAAGCAGTGGATCACTCCTCCAGCAATGGGAAAAGGGGGGAAGTGACATATCAGATTCCTTCTACAGGCTCTTTAATAAACAGACATGTCCTTGTGTTGTCAACCAGCAGTAAACATCCACTTTCCCTGCTTCATAAAAGGCCTTATTATGTTAAAATAATTTAAGCAAAGGACTCAAGGTTTTTGTTTTGTTTTGTTTTGGTTGTTTTGTTTTGAAGAACAATGCGAAACAAAACAAAACACAAAAGCGAGAGAGAGACAAGAGCTTTGCTGCAGGCACCCTGAGCAGTGCAAAACACAGCGAGAATACCAACAAAGCCTCACTCAGGTTGCTCTGCCTGCATTTGGTGACAGACAAGCTTTCCGAAGCCAGTTCAATGAGGATGTGAAAGGGATGTTTTAAGATCCACCCATTTCAAACAGTGCTATCTTTTGTCTGTCTAAGGATTACGTTACTTTAATCGTAGCCTCATGCAGATGAAAAGTAACAAATTCATCATCTTCATACAGGACTGGTGTACATGTGTGTGTTTTCTATGAGGAAATTTTATTGAGGGTAGACTCAGAATTCACTGGTAAAAATAAATAAATAATCTAAATAAATAAAAATGGACGTTGTGGATTTTTTTTCTGGGAGATTAATTTCACAGAAGCAGAAAGTAAACTGTCATCTAAAATGGGGGGGGGGGGGGGGGGAGAAAAAAATCCCACAAAACATGGAAAAATGGAAAACAATTATTAGATTTCATCAGTATGCCTCTACAGTTGCCTGACCTCACTTCTGCTGTGCATCTCTTCTCCGTATTATATCTTGTATTTTTATTATCAATATGTTATACACAAAATATTACATGCAGTATAATTTGAGCTTCTAAATGTGTGCTTGGGTACGATGACTGTGTCTATTGAGACTCCTAGATTACTCCTATTAGGGAGTGAATGTCATGCTATTTGTCATCCAAAAGGTAATTTTCCCTAGACTTATATTAAGGTCTCATATTTTATGATAACCTCTGTATTATGTTGATCTGGGCATTTTTCATGAACCCATTCATCAGACAGGTATCTCCAGTGGTAACTGCAGCCTTGCAAAATTTTGCGTGCTTTCAGGGTGAATAAAATATTATTTTTTTCAGCTTCATCAGTGATACCAAAAGAGCATTTGAGTCCCTGTGAGCATGCTGGTAAAATTCCAGGAGAAGCTTTGCATATATTATGAAGTATATATGTAGGAGTTAATTTACTGATCTTAGAAAATACTGTATCAGAAGGGAATCAAATTCAGTCTGGACGAAATGTTATTATCTGGTAGCTGTCTTGCAACCACCGATCTCTAACTGGGCCTGAATTCAACACCAATACAGCCAAACAGTTAAGAGGCGCAGTGTCTGAGATTTTTGATGTGATTCACCATGATACATTTGTACATGGGTGAACGGGCAACTGTGTGAGAAGGATGACCGGGTTTGAATTAACTGCAAATTCTGCTTTACACCTGGCATAGCACGAGGAGGAGACCCACTGAAAGACAAGAGCTTGCACATTCTAATTAATAAGCATTAAAACAATTTGCAAGATGTCATATATTGTTTAGAAATTGTACCAAAGCTTCACAGGATAAGGGTCAGGGACTGGCTCCAAGGATGGCGTACTCAATGATAATTAACCTTTCGGATTCCTCTTAGGTTTCAGAGCAACTTGTGATCCTAATTGAAATTAAATTGAGGGAGGCGGAGAGAGACGGCTCTTGCCAAACTATAAACTGCAATAAAACGCAGCAGATTTAGCCGTGTGCGCTAATTTCTTCTTGTGGAGCACTCTGAGGAGCTGATACAGACACTAAATCAAATCCGCAGCTTTATCTGACTAGGTGAGGTCTCAGCACTCCAGTCAAGAAGCAAAACAGATGCAGATCCTTTTGCCAACAGCATGCGTTTCCCGTGGATAAAGGGAGTAATTTTCTATTCCCTCAGGTGCTGCTCTATGCTAGCATTCAGTGAGCCTGACAAAAAATCCCAGCTGCTCTCACCTCAGAGGAAGAAAACACAAACAACTCTAAACAAATCAATCTAACATATCCTATAGCCTCTAATGTGGAGGACAGTCAGTTCTTTTCTGCCTCCTCCCCTTTTTTACATAATAAAAATCTACTGTTCCCGTCGTCCCCAATATGTCGGAAGCCAGCAAGTGTAAATGCAGCCATTCGTATAATTTGAATGATAATCGAAAATAAGCGGAAAAGGAGGATAAATTTATCAAACTTGTGAGAATATTCTAGGAAAAAAAGGAATTTCCTGAGGTAACTGTCCTTGACCTGGCTCTTTAATCGAGTGAAATTTCATCACTTTATCTAATATCATGCTTCATGCTTCAGGCTCCCAGCAATTCTATTTTAGTGTGGTCTAATGGGCAGCTGACACATCCACTCAGCACCAGACTGCATAATGTGTGCTGACACACTGTGTGGTGAGCACCCTATTGAGAGCTGTTTATTTGTGCCTGGCAAGGAAAAATTTCATCCAGTAAAGTCTCTTCATAACAATTTCAGTCTCAGTTTTCAGGGCCTCCACGGACTCCACATTTCAAGAGGTTCAGAAGCACTTGCAGGGAAATTCAGTCACTTATTTGGGTGGCTGTACATTATCTTACTTCAGGTGAGAGGTTGTGAAAGCACCGGTTATGGTTGTCTGAAACCTGAATCTAGATAGTGTAATGAAGAGTGTCATTCTAACTGCTTTGGAGCCAGCTCTTCTCAGAACCCCTGATTCAATTTGATATTCTGAGGTTAACGCACTGTATTGGGACTGAAAATAGGAATGCACACGAAAAGCTTTTATATTTATTCAGTTCAGTAAGCATGGCAAACTCATCAACAGCTATTTGTACACTGTAGCATGGTGGGACTTACTTTGATGTTCTGATTTATGCTTGCTATTTTTCCTGCAGTATTACTTTAGAGTAGAAATGGGCTAAAAAAAAAAAAAAAAAAAAGGAGCTGTGGCTCTCAACATAATAGCAAAGGACATTATCATAAACAAAGCAACATGAGAAAATAAAGGAATGACACAATCACAGAGATTCTGGCCTCTCAACCTCATGCAGAAATCAAATTCACTGTATAGAGACCAAGGAATAAATTTCTTACACGCCTATGAAGAGCTAACATATTAGGTAGTCTATAAAGCAAGTTATGTGTACACACAGGTAACAGAAGAGTAAGTACACACAAATAGAATTGATTAAAGCCTATGCCTCATCAGCCCATCCACACTGAAAGGTATACCCAAATGACATGAGCATATAGCAAATGTATGTGTATTATCCACAAGTGTCTCTTGCAGGAAGTGTGTTTTGACCTTGATAGATTTACAAAAGTAACCTTGGCTTTTTCAGTCTCTAACTTTAGAATATTCAAAGTCAGAACTTTTATTAATTGTCTATTTGGGAGAAAATCACTAGAAAATTCTGCAAATAGGAAAAAAGTCAAGCCTTATAATAAGTTTACAGACATCAGTTATATTCGCCATTGACAGATACACATTTCTAGAATCAGAGTTGTTGGGTTTAAGAGCTACTTTACTAGAGACTGTCTAGAGACTTTAGTGAAAAACCTGTGTACATTACTAATACTTTAGAACTGCAGTTAGCAAGGAACCACATGTAGCAAGACTGGTTCTTTTTTTCTTTTTTTTTCGTGAGAAAATGAAACTCTAAAAGGCCAAATTCAATTTTCAGTGTTTCAGGTTGTATCAGATTCAGATTCATTATTATCTGTGCCAAATTTTATTTGTTTGTTTGTTTTGCATAATTGAGCACTTTCTTGAAATACTTTACTTTAAATCCTCCCTTTTCCCCAAGTAGAAAACAGAAGCCAAGAAAATAATTTGTACCAACACAATGTTTGTCTGAATCTCATCTCCCATATTTCGAAATTATTGATGTGTAAGAAAAGATTACATAACTAAAGACTGAATTTTCTTTTAAAAGACAATAGTTTGCATCATTTACTACAAGTATAGTTGATATGTGCACTCAGTAAATATATGCTTATTTGCATGCACACACATCCCTGCATATGCATATGCAGGTGTATGTTTATCTAGCCACCTGTATGTAAATAGGATAGTACATATACAGGCATGAAAATCTCTATCATGAAAAAGTAAAATGAATCTCTTAAAAATAAGAAAACATTAGAATTGCAGCAGTTTTGGTCCCTACAGGAGCATAAACTTTGCCACGTTGTACAGACTGGGAGCTGTATTTTAGTGCATGTAAAATACTTGCCAGTCTTTATCACAAAATAGGCAGGATGCATAATGAGCCAAATAATAACGTCAAGAAGAACCTAAGTCTCTTAATTTCTAGACACTTAATTTTACCTGTGTAACTTCCTTTCAAATTAATACAATTTCATTTCAGTGTGATCTCCAATTATAGAGAGGACCCTTTCAGGGGAACTGGAAGAAGACCTAGGTTTTAATGAAGAATGAGGCCATATGCCATGAGGTCTGCAGCATTTTTTCTGTACGTGCTCTGGAGACGAGCTGCCTCTCTTGCCATAGTCCTTGGTCTCACCTTTGCCTCATAGCTGTCATGCACCAACTACCACGACATCAGTATGGCAATTGGTATGTGGTTGAGATAGCAGGGTGAAATGAGGAAAAAAGTGAAAATTATCACCCAAACAGAGGACTCTGGGCCATTTCTGAGAACTGTCCCTCCTTCCAAGCAAACATCTCCTTATCTGTAAGAGATGGAGATGGCTTAGCTCAGCCTTGGGGGTCAGGCCATCCTTTCAGGTTAGGGGCAGCTCTGTTCCAGCTCATCAGCTTCAGGACAGCAACATGGGGTTTCACATGCTCGTGCAGCAGTGTCGCTTCGCAGAGACTATTCCCAAACACTGGGATAAATCTCAGGGGTATGGGAAGCAGAGAATGAAAGTGAAGATGTAGCAGTTGAACACAGGACAGCTGTACACATGTTCAGTGTCAACAAGGAGGCTGACCTTGAGCTCACCGAGTGGACCCATATAGCCATGAACGTAGGCTATCATCACCTCCTAAAAAGAGAAGGAATATGAGAAAGTACTGCCCATGTGCAGCTTCAGCTCCACAAAGTGGCCACCAGTGATATCAAGCGAGTATCTCATCAAGTAAGCTTTCCCTTCCCACCTGCACGTGTCCAGGAGCAGCCTTCTGCATTGTACTTCAGGTTCCCTGGAGTCACAAGCTGCACGGGAACTATTTTTCTCTCTGAAGCAATCATTTCACAATTGTTCAGACTTACACGAACTGAGCAAATCCTACCAGGAGACGACACACAGAAACTTTCAGAAGATTCCTCAATAGCTTTCCACTAGAAGAAAGGTACATTTGTTTCAGATTTCTTCATCTGTAAAGGTGAGTCACAGCATGCTTCAGCCTCCAGTCAGATAATGTATTGATCTTTGCTGCTCAGCCAGAGCAAGTATTTAGCAATAAATTCCAGTTTTCAAGGTAGAGAACAGTAATTGTGCACACATGGCGCGATCTTTGGAGGATGAGGTAATGCGGAGAGGTCTTTTAATGAGCTTGGAGAAGGAAAGAGGAACTCAGAGAAAGTAAAGGAGTTATTACAGTTCAACAGTAAGCCCTATTCATGCACAGAATCCTAATAAAATCTGCATGCCATTTATGTAAATGCAAAACAAAGAAACATATAAACTGTGGAAGGAGAAGAGCCAAACCAACAAAACAGTTTCTAGCCTTGCATGTACATCTCTCCCTAAGTCAGCATCCAAACAAAAACAAAGAAAAAAGGCAGAGGATTCTGTCATTCTAAGACAGAAAATTCTAACAGTATCTTCACATGAGATCGTACACGAGAAAAAGTGGAAATGCTGCCTAGTATTAATATACTTAGAACCACCAGGAGAGCTTGCATAGAAATCTATTTTGATATAAGTGTGTGTGTACATATGCATGTATATATTTTGTACATATGTATGGATGTATGGATGTAATTCATTTAATTGTTAGGTAGAATTTTTCCTAGTTTTGGATTTTATCTAAATCTAGTAATTTAAAATGTGTTACATAAAGCAATTTCCAATGCCTGATTAACCTTGAAACTATAATATTTCTCTTGCCCTGCTATGGAAGTTATAGCTAGAATACGGTTTGGACTGCAGTCCCTGAATTCTAGTCATAAACAGACCCATGGATTATTTGCAAAGCTACATCTATTTCCTCCAAGAACAATTAATAAGGCAAAAACCTTGAATATTGCAAGTAGGACCTTCCTAAAGGAACATGTAGCTTAACAAGGGCCAGTGAAAAATTCATTTATTTGGCGTTGAAAGCGTGTTTCATAGCAACGCACACATATTGTATTGCTTCTGCTTTTTGGCTAACTAATTCCATAAATAATGAATTTAAATTACACAATTAATTAGCAAGGTCTTGGTTTCAATGTGGAATCAATAACAATCTTTCCTCTGTAATGCTTTAGGTTAAGATCCCCAAATAAACATTTAATTTAGATTTTCATAAGGGAGTTACTGTGTATATACCAAATGATTATTAACTGCTTATAAAGAATGAGAGATTAACTATATAATGGATGGAACATCTGTTAAACAGGTTTTAATTCCAACATCCATTTCTCTCTGTTTTTAATTCTAATATCCATTTCAAGGTACTAAACTTATTTTACAGGAGCTGTATTAATATATTTCCCTTGGTATGTAATTGTAAACAGCTATTTTACTGTATAGTTAGTAGCAGCCTTAAATGAATAAGGCTGTATGAATGAATGTGGTGCCGGTACAGAAACACGCACAGAAGTACCAGGCACTCACATAAAATGTACCAGAGGATGGTGTAAGGGTCTGTGCCCTACTCTACATGGGACAGGCTGGAGGCAAGCCTGTAGATGCTCCTCAGCCTTATCCCGTTGGGATTTTGCTAGAGGGCTGCACAGAAGCAAATAGAGGCACAGCGTTAGGCCAGGCTGTGTCAGAGCACAGAGAGAGTCACTTCACAGGTTGCTTCAGCCATTTGCGCCTCCGCTCAGTGTAAGCGGCTCTGAATAGTGGGACAGGATTCTGTTTGCAAAGACAAAAGAAATTAGACAGAAATATAATTGTACCTTTCTCCAAGTAGTCAAAGAAAGCCGCATTTTGGTAACTGCCCCCCTTGTCCTTTAGGACACACCACCACTATTGCTCCTGCCCGAACAATAAGAATATGCCCATTAAAGATTTTTGAGTATTACTGGTAAATGACGGCAATTAAACAAGGCACATACTAGATGATTTGACAACTGAAGAAGGTGTTGGTTTTTTTTTTTAATGTGGAGAGGGGAGGAACAAATCAGCTTCCAGGCCCTTAATCAGACAGGTGCTGTTGCATTTTAAACAACGCAAGAATCAAGCTACAGATCTCCAGGACACGTTTAACTTTGTCTTGCGTTAAATTGATTACTAAAGATGTGGAAGCAATTTGTGTTAAATGAAAACATTTGGACATGGGTCATGGGTCTGACTGCCCTAGCCAAATGGTTATTTCATAATTGTCCACTGTGGGATTTCTTGCACTTTCACTGAAGCATCTGGTACTAGCCATTGTCCAATGTAGAACACAGGGTTCGATGGAGCCAATATTCTTATTAGGTATGGGCATTTTTCTGTGCTAATTGAAATTATCTTTTAATTAAAATTAATTTCAATCCTTTACCTCCGCCTACACCCAAATTTTGCTCAGCTTTTCTGAAAAGATCAGTACAGCCTAGTGGCTCAGGCAAGGTGTCAGAGGTAAAAATCTCTGGCATTTTGGGTAACCAAACAACTCACCAGCATGAATATTTCTGACAATCTAGATGGGTATCAAAATTTGTTTGGTAAGGAAATGTAATTCCTCTCTTAAGGTAAGCGCATTTGCAGGACATAAAATCTTGACCTAGCTGAATGCAACAGAATTTCATCACAATACGTTCAGGATTTACCCAGGAAAAACAAATGATTTGCTCAAGACATTATAGTGAGCCCGTGACAGAGACCCAAAGGGTGCACAGTTACACAAAGTCCCAGTGCAATGCCTGAATGACAAGGACATATTTCCTAGTGCAGCTGCTCCCTGGCTCTGGGCGAAGTCCGGGTGCTCCAGGTTTTCTCTTACGCTGGATCAGCAAAATGCACCTATCTTTCAAAAGCTTGATGGACTTAATTAATGAATGTTCTTAAAGCACCTCAAGTGCCTTTAAAGAAAGGTACTAGAGAAGCATAAAGGATTACTGTTTCCCACATGCATTGTGAATGAACACAAGTGCTTTTGTGGAAACTGACATTTTCACATACATACCGAATTGCTGAAAAAAATCCAGCTTTGTTGTATTAAATATTTAGCAGGGATTTCTTTTTTTTTTTTCCCCCCAGGAATTCAGTACACACGTGAAAATGTCAGCTTCCACAAAAGCATTTCTATTCATTTTTGACAGATGTTTATCATATTGCAAGAGGCAATGGAAAGGGTCAAAGTCTAAGAAAAAAATCCTTTCTCTAAGATGAGCTCTGTGAGTTACAGTATTCTAAAACTAAAAGGAGTTCCATTCCTCAGTTAAGCTCATGAGTTCGTCTGTAAGTCACATACTGATAGGGTTTTATGGAAAATCACATCTCAAATCTAAAATTAGCAACTCAGACCCTATGGGAATAAGGAGGGCTTGCCAAAGGTTGAGGCTTCAATCCTGTTTATGTCTGTTTGCCAGTGTAACAGTGAAGGCACACAATTTGGCTACAAGTTACCTCATAACATGCAAGTGTTCTGAAGACAATTCTCTGTACTGAGATAAATTGTCATGGGTTGTCTCTCTTTCTTTTTTCGTGAGATAAATTCTTTCTTAGCCTATCACTTAGGAAGAGACATCCTCTTTGAAAATTTTACTTAAATCTAAATCTGATAGGGATTTGGGGAGAGCAGTGGGTGAGGGACATTGAGTGCCTCTCTAATTTATTTCTGCTTCTAGCATGCTCTTTGTGATTCACTGCATAGGCTTTCTTTGCTTATATTACCATATGTAAACCTCCGCTTACCTGAAACAATCTTCAGAGCAACCACACAAATGCTACATTCTTCACACCCATATAAAGTGACTGAGAGAAATAATTAGTTTGTACATTGTCATTCACGGTAAGATTTTACTTTTTGACTGTGTTCTCACCAGTTACAACCAGATACACAGCATATGCTCAAAAGATACCTAAAAGGTATAAGCAAGCACAAATTTTACACTGCAGAATGTGAGTGTTCCCTCTTTCTCTTTAGGGAGCAGCTCATTTTAAGTTGGCTTCAACTTTACTGTATTTTATGACGGTTTTAATTTGGAGATACATCAATGAAATTACCTAAGATATATCCCACAATATTAAAATATATTTTGCAAAATACAGAGGAGGCAAAAAATACAAGTTCAAATCCCTTATCTACCTAAAAGATTCAAATCTAAATCTCCCAAGAAAGCTTCTAACCAACATACGTTGAAAGGGGAGTGGGGCTTTCAAACTCTCCTGATGACGTAGCTCCATTTGCATCAAATGCAAGGGGCACATGGGGTGTAGAAACTTCCGTGACTCAGTGGCTGCTTGTTACCTGCAGGTATCAGGGAGTCTGGGGTTTTGTGAATATATCGTATGTTAGAGGAAGGTGAACAAGCCAAAGTGGACCATTCAGACCAGCAAGTTAGAAATTTGAGTTCAGGCCATGTCTTCGAAAAAGGTATGTATCCAAAACCCCTCTGTCAAGCAGGGACTCATCCTGCATCTCTTGTTTTCCCCGAAAGTTGCTGTCATGTTTTCATTCTTATCTAAATGGCCAACTTCACCTGTTTGCCAATAATCTGGGGACAGCTAAACTACCTTCTTCTTCTTTTTCCATTAGAAAGAAAAGAGGTTAAAAAACCATAACCTCTGAGATAAAAAGCAACATGAATGACATGTTGAAAAGTAACTATGAAGCACTTCATTTAAGAAATCAAAACAAGCAAGATACCTGGACTATGAAGCTAGAAATCAGATATGGGTGTCCCCAAATACCAGTTTCTCAGCCTGGACCCATTCCTTCCATATATCAACAGCAGGGGAAAAAAAAAAAAAATGGCTCAGCTAACTTCATCATCTTCCCAAAGCCCTTCCTAAGTTTCTCAGCTGTCTTCACTGTTCTTGTTGAGGGAGGTTGAGGAGGTAGACCTAATTGTAAAGGGCCTGACACATAAAAGGGACCTCCAGAGATGTTGGTGGGGCCACAAAAAGAAACCAAACCACAGATACAGCTTTCCATGCTTCTGTGTTCTGTGGTCGGGAACATCTTTGCTGAGGGCCTTGACAAGCTGGCCTGTAATAAGTAAGATATCCAAATTTATTTTTAAAAGTGGAGAAATTACATTACCCTAACATTTGTTAACCCAGAATATTTTGAAATTCCTCTTTCAGAAATGATGAGGCTTCTTAGGCAGGGCCAGGGTTAGGTCTATCATTGTAGATTACCCAGAACGTCTTAATTTGTGTATGTGGAGAGAGATAACTTGACCTACAAAATCAAGAAAATGTGTGAAGCTTTAGAAAGGATATGTTATGCAGAAGAGGAGGAAGAAAGTTGATGCCAAGAAATGAAAGCTCATGTTCTGAGCGCTCCTAATGTATAAATGGTTCAACATGAAGGAAATGGAGAAAAGGCATAAAAGAGAATTCAACCTTTTCTCACATGCTTGAGGTCATTTAAACAAAAAAAAAAATGGAATAAAGCACCCAAGAAGTCACACCATGAGGACAGGAGCTCATTAGAAGTTTAAGAATTCTTTAGACCAATTCTTAGAAATGTCCATTATATTTTAAACCACTAGATTCACCATGGGTAAGAGTCTGAAATCTTTAATCCAGACAAATTACAAAGCCACCAAAGAGACCTATAATCTCCAGCAGGGCTGGATAAAGCAAAAGTAAGGATCTTTGTTCTACTAAATGTACATAAAAGGGATAGAATTCGATAGATACACTGTATCCCTGCTATATCCTTTTCTCTCATCAAAATACTTCAGCGCTCATCATGGCTCTTTTCATGCTAAAATAATAACAATAAACACAAAGCATGACCAGCTACAGTGGCATTTCACACCACCCATCAGTTACAGAGGCTGAAACAGGAAGCACCATTTTCCAAATTGAAAATGTTTGAATGGGCTGTCAAAAAGCCTCTCAGTAAATGTGTTCCATCCAACAGAAACAAACCCTGTGCAAACAAATCAAGTAGAGCAGAAATCCTTTGCACAAGATGATAGGCGAGGCCTCCATGCTGACACTGTATGCAAGCCAAGTTTTCATGTACTTTGATGGCTGACCTCCAACTCCTGACATATTCATTATATTCCAGCATGTTGGGCGCAGATTGCATTGAAGTGATGACAGCTACAAGACAGCCAACAAGGAATATGGGCATTCTGGCAACAGGTGGCCTTTCATTTGTACTGGGAAAGTTAATCTAGTTTATCATCAAAGTATATTATGTTCGAGGATTGTCATGTTTTGAGAAGTCTAGTGACAGATCAAACAGAGGAAGCATTCTTCCATAGACTGTGACATTTTTTGTCGACCAAACCTTTCAAACTGCTCTATTGTTTATGCTTGATTTAGGTCAGTTAAAAGTTATTCCATTGTCTCGACGTTTACATTGCTGGCTCCAGATTACAGTTTCTGTACAGTCCTGTGTCAAAGGCTGATGGAGCCAAGTGGTAAAGTATGCAGCCCTGGGACCACCATCAGCCCCACGCCGGGGAATACTTGATTACCTTGCAAAAGGTGATTTTAGAAAGACGATAGTCCTCAAGGAAAAATAACAGATAGAAATACTTCTGGGAACGTGCGTGTCTTTCGCTCTGACAACCACATTAGCTGCAAATCCACTCCTGAAAAATCTTACCCCCCTGCCCACTTTGCTTATCTATTTCAACAGACTGAGGAAAATGATGTGTAAAATTGAAATCATGTCAAAGTCTCATAACTCAAGTGGTCGATGTGAACTCTTGGTTTAATTTCACTTCTGCTTTTGGAGGTAGGTCAGAGAAATACTGCACCGCACTTAAGAAAAACCATTGATTTTATACGTGCGAATATAGCCACAGAGCTCACACCAATTTTTCTGTCGAAACTGTTTTGGGGTAACAAAGTATTTTTTGACTAAACGAAGATTTTCAACAAATAAATCCACATGTCATGGAAATTACAAAGAAATAGAGTCAGGAGATATAAACGAGCAGAAAAGACCCCAACCCCAAAACACTTAAACTGGAAATGGAAATCTGGAAATCCTGGTGTAGTCTCCAAATATAGCAGCTTTAGTATCCTAAATCACTTCTTCTTCTCTACTGACCACTTTCTGGGATACAGACTTACCTGAGGATCTTGGAAGTAAAACGAGACACATCAAGAGAAATGGGATCTAACCAGGGAAACTGAGCCACCAACAGAACCGGCAGACTAGCAGAGCTTGAACTACAGCTCCTATAGGGTACCATGGCAACATTTCCACATCAAAATATCAGGCTTTCTGATGAAATACTTTTTTTATGAATTTCTATCAAAAATAACAGCTTAATGGAAAATGTAGACAAATGGTTTCATGTCAGAAAATAAAATTTGCCAAATAGAGGAAAAAAAAATCATCTTTTTCTAGCATTTGTTGCTAGCAGTGTAGTTAAGATTAAACTATTACTGAATAAGGATCCAAATGCAGTTTGACAGAAGTGCAGTCTGAAAAATCCAGGCATGTATGTAAATATTATTTTTTTAAAGGTGAATGTTAATCAGGAATCTCATAAGAATATTTGGCTTTTGCATTCATTGAACATAATATTTGAAAGATTTGAATCAATACAGATGCATTGATGTTTTAGCTGAGGTGAAGAACGTGTTCCCTGAAGTCACCCCCACCTCCTGCACTCTGGCTTTCACCATGGAGTTGTCTTTGAGCACATGAACCAAATTAATTTGAGGTGCAATTTAATGAGAAAATGTGTTCCAGACGAGCACAGGTCAACTACATCCTTTAGTCCTTGCAAACAGACCAGAGCTAATCCAAAGACACTTACAACCGGTTTCTAGCTTTCCACGCCAATAATTTACTGGCATATATTTTTTTAACTGAAAGATACTAAGGAGATAATTTCTCAGACAGCAGTGCCTTTAAGACATCTCAACAACCTCTAGAAACTGTGGCATAAGTATGTTTCTGACACGACAATAAGAAATCTGAAATATCTTCTCATATGTCTTTCACGTGTATATATACTTGTTAACAAAGTAAAGTATTTTAAGATGAGTCCTGAGAAAATATTGGGGTCTGATAAACGAGGCGTCCTCTTTCAAGTTAGGAAAAGCAAAAATACACATCGTCTTGAAAGGTAAACCAGCTAGGAAAAAAAAATGTGGGAAATAAATTACACGAGTTTGCAGAATGTGACAGATGAAACGGAGCTCAGGGCGTTATCTCATAAGAAGCAGCAGACAAACGAACAGCAAGTATACTGCTTTTCATAGATGAATACACCCAGATCACCACCTCTCACTGTTACAATGGCCATTGACACCCATTAGTTGACAGCTGTGAATATCTTTACTTCTGTAAGTCCTTTCCTGCATACATGAGTGGCTCCTGTTTCACCAGTTGTTTGCCCCAACCTGTCTAGTGGATTTATAGCTGCTGATTATGATCGTCTTTACAATGTTGTGCAGTTAATTAAGATATATGTGTATTCTACTCCTTGTGTGACTGAGAGCAGAATCATACCCACCAGCTCTAATTTCTTTCACATTACAACAAAACATGTTTCTGTCATTTTTGAGCAGAGATGCCTGGTTTTGCCTCATGTTCTCTGCCTATTGCTCATGTTGGCCTAACTTCTTACAACTGATTTTACAAATGGCTTTTAATTAAAAAAGATGTTATGCAGTTCCTTGTGCTGCTCTCTTTATCTTTCCCCCGTGATCCTAGCTGTCAGAGACAGAATGTTTTTGAATTTTAATTTAATTTTATTGCAAAGTTCTTCCCAATTTTGTCTTTAATCCCTGTAGCCAGTTATTGAGTGGCTGGAAGCTGGAAATAACATGTAATTTGGTTAACCAGGTGATTGCAAGTCTCCTGCATCAAAGAACACATGGCAGAATTATGCCATATAGTGTTGACTGAGCCAGAAGTTAAATAATAACCATTTGAAATCATTTTTTTACCTGCTGTTTTATACAGACGCTTCCCCTTCTCCGCTCTTATGGTGTTGTAGTTAGCCTGTGAAAGCAGATCTATGGAAAATAGGCTTTGTAATGGCTTCCTGCCTCCTGAAAAGGGGAAAAGAGTGGGCCTGGATATGAAGTTCTAATGTCTCAAGCCCAAGGCAGCTGTTCTGCTTAAGGAAAAAGGCAGATATAAGCTTAATTTGCTGTATGTGCCTCCTTCAGCTGAAAGAGGGTGTTGAATCTTCATCCACAATATTTTAAGAAGAAACTTAAAGGCTAAATTTGCCTCCTTCTTCATAGCCATTATTCCTCTGAACCTCTGGATGTTTAGTGCAAGGTGAGAGAAGATTAAAACAAAAGTTTTGCAGTCTTGCGAAACCTAGGAGCAGTGCTGCCTGACTTTTGGTGTTGCATACAAGCATATTTGCTTTCTGTGCATACCTAGGCTCTGTGGAGTATTTACTTTTGCAGGGTGTTCCGCCAGCAGAAATAAGACTGAGAAAAGTAAATTTTGTTATACACATCACATAATTTTATGACTGCTGATGCTTTTATACACGGACTAACAGAATGGGGTTCTGGTTCACAAAGGAGGTTTGTTGACACTATTCTAGTAAAAACAATAAACAATAATATTAAAAGGCAGAGGTAAATAAACTGCAGATGGACAAAATAATCGTGACAAATTCTCAAGAGAAAAGTACTGCCAGAGCCAATACGGTTGCTGTTTCTGTCACATTTGAGTGAAAACTTTTGATTCTCATCCCAATTTATAGTTACCTTAGCTTGATCCATCATTAAAATCTTTTTCCTAAATTGTAATTTCTAAGAATAATGATTAAACTTGAAATAGATCAGAGCTGCTCACTCAGAATACTTGAAGACTGTGATACCCTTGTTAACAGGACAGAGAGATGTCATGGTTTTCAATTATGGGAAGTACCACCTAGACACAGGTTTCTAGTAAAAACTCTCAGGACTGGGAACTGTGTTTCTCAGCATTCCTTTTTTTCAATGAACACTTCTTGTATTTGCTTAAAAATCACTTTTGCAGCAAACATTTCAACCAGCAAATTCCTCTGAGAGAGAATTTGTAAAGGCAAACACTAAAGCTTTCTCTGGATTGACTCAAAGTTATTGTTTTTCTATAACTAGATAACAAAAAAACAGTGTTATCTCACTCAAAAATCCTAACAGTAGACAAAGCATGTTCACTGTTTCCTGTGAAGTACCCAGGTAAGGTCAGATCTGTACCCTGCCCCTGCAGCTGACCTGATCTGATTGACCTTGTGCTAACTCTGGAAGTGCTCTATTTATACTATGTTTTTGGCACAAATCAGTTAATGCATAGTAGTTATCTGCATGTAAAACACTTCTTTGCCATGTAAGGCAATGACTGAAAAAGGAGCTTATATGACCCATCCACTTAGGGATGCTGTCAGACTGCCCCAAGAGCAAAATTGTGTGTTAGACAATCATACTTGTGGGTCCCATTTTGCTCTTGCTGTAGAGAAGATGTCAACAGAAACACAACTATTGTTGCAAGACTCTACACCTGCACAAGTAGAAGCAAACTCCTCTGACTGCACTCAGGGGAAGGAATCCAAAGTGGCTTGCCTGTCCCAGTCACCCACAGAAGCAGAAGCAATGTGAATTATGGAGAAACTAGTTCTTTTCCCTGCAGAAATGTGAAGTGTTTGGCTGACACAGACACCAATTTACATCCTTATACTGCTACACTACCTGTCCTGCATTTGGTCTATGGTAGATATTCATTCTCTAGAACAGTTTTTCAGATGTTTACACGTCTGTAATACGCATGCCAAAAGCTTATATTGCAGCCTTCTGCCGATGCTGTCATACATCAAATAGTTAAGAGACTGAAGACATTAACAAAACACGTCATGTAACTTAAATGCATTATAAGATATTGTCTTTTAAAGAATAACAGTTCAGAAAAAGAGAAGCAATAAGCTTTTCACCCTAAAGTGTACATACATCTTGTTTATAAAATGCAATGCAGGTATCAAAATGCATGTTAATGTGTTGAACGTCTGCAGTAATTTCATGGCATGAGCTTCCAATGAGCTTCTGTGACATTGCCACTAATTTTTCTTATTAAGAAAAATTATTTCTGCATTCCATCATGCCAGTTTCTGGAGGTATGCACTAAGGAACTAGTGTACAGTAACTCAAATTAGATACAGCGTGTCTCTGCTTAATTTACTTCATGCTGTTAATTACTCATCTAGAGAGATTTTAATGATGCCACATTTAATAATCCAGATCTGTCTATGTATAAGCACACGTTTAAACTGAGTGGAACTTATTTTGTTTTGGTACATGACTGGCAACAGTACCCTGGGAATTTAATGTAGGAGGATGTTGAATAAGCTGATTTTTACTAGTCCTCCTGCCAATAACAGATTGGTAGTGTAGAAGGCTTCCCTAGGAGGCACTTTTTCCCGCCAAGACTCTTCTATGGAGAGCAAAGTCACTTAATCCCTAGGTCCTTTTCATCTTGCAGTTCAGAACAAAGGGCCCAGTCACATGTAGTCATAGACTTAATACATACTTTGCAAAGAGCTAAGCTGCAAAGGCATTTCCTACACTTTTCTCACAGCCCACCCTCAGCTGTATTTCACCATCCTTTGCTGGAAAATAACATTGATTGATCAGAATAAAAGGTACCTCCTGGCAAAGGAGTACTGGCAAGCTACAAGGGGTCTGGCTGGAGTAAGAATCCCCTGCCTGAACACCCAAGCTGAAAGAGGGTAGATGTAAACATTTTCAAACTGTGTTTCAACATGACAATGCAGTTCTAAGTGGACCATTCCCATCTTTCAAGTTAAATACATATTCTGGGACTTCCTGAATTAGAGCCACGGATTTTGACTGTCTATAAGCTGTTTCACAAATTCACATTGGTGGTGATTTCATTCATCTTTCAGATAATTTACTTACACCTGGTGTTCTACTGCCGGTTCTGTGGGTGCAATAAGGCTTCCTGCTTCAGCCAATGCTCTCCGTGCCCAAGAACTGCAACGCAGAACATATTTCTTCAGCCAGCCGGTCATGTCCAGTATGGTCTGTTGCCCTCCATACGTGTCCTGTAGACCAGGGACACTTGGTCAAGTAATAATTCCTGCTACTTTCTGTCACATTGCAGGATTTCAACCTATAGAGATATTTTTAAAAGATAAAATAATGCATTTTTAAACACAGATAAGATACACTTAAATGAAGAAGTTACTCATTCACCTGTGCTTTTAGGAGTTTAGCCTGATGAGGGCAGAAAACTTGTTGACTTTCTTTACAGCGTGTTTCATCAGTCATGAAGTTGAAGACTATGCAGAAAGCAGTATTTTAACTACCACATGAGGAAAAGTGCTCACTTTTTTATTTAAATGCAGATAAGCAAGCAATAGGAAGACTCACAATTGATTTTACAAATTTCCCAAATAACTTCACAAATAATTAATAGTGTTAATCTATCCAGTTTCCCTCTCATTATGCCCTGTACTTTAAAGTTCTATTTAATGTTTTGAAATCCATAGGGTTAGCAAAGTGTTTGAGCAGGAAACAAAAAAGGTTAGGAGTTTAAACTGAAATGATGCCAGTATACAAGAAAGTTGTGTAAAATACCAAGAAATCATTGTCGTTTCTTTATCCAGAGTACTGACAGTGCAAACATCTTGCAGTACAAAATGTGCACTTTTTTGAAAGCAGTGAGAACAGTTTAGTGGAACTTACTTCCAAACTCTTATTAATCATAATAAACTGACCACAGAAACTGATTGTTAAAAAGAATGCAACTGTTTACATAATAATCTCTCATAATACTTGAAAAATAAGACCACAGTCTAATAAGTCTTATGATCAATTAGATTTCTCAGTTCCTTTATCTATGTGTTAGGGGAAAAGTTGCTGCTTCTTCATTATTAAGTAATATTCAACAGCTTTGATTTTATATTTCTAAGTTAACAATTTGGCTTACATCAGTTTTGAGACATTTAATTTTTCCTTTTACATGAGTTGGAACATCTTCCTTTTAGTTCCTCTATGATGACATTTTTTTGGTCTCCTGAAGACATGAAATAGAATTTTTATTCATATACTTCCTCTTTTGAAAGAATATGCCTGTCTTCATGTTTCTTATCTGTGAACACTCTGTGGCCTGTTCCTAACAAACTAGGCTCAGTTTCACATGTAACAATGGTCCATTGTGTTGTTCTTGACCTTGCCTACTGAAGTGTCCCTTAAAACCACAAATGAAATTTAACTAGTCAATGAACAAGGTGCTGTTCTGTCCTCCGTAGCCTTTTTTTAAGGTTTCAATTCAACACTCATTTCAGGACCCCTTTGACTAGTACATTCACACATTCTACTTGTTTAATTGTCCATTTGTATTTGAGCAGTAAGGAGAAGCTCTTTTATGGGTTGTACCACTCATAGTCAAGTGGTCCTCTAACTCTCTGGAGGTCAGTAGGAATCCATTGTCTCTTACCAGTGTTTAGATGACCTTTCTTTTTGGGGGGAGGGGGAAAACCAAACCCAGCCAAAAACACCCAAGCCACTATGTAGGAAATTACATGTCAATTTCCATGCCAGGAAAAGATTAAACCAATAGTCTGGATATTTTAGTATTAGGCTCCTCCAGAGTAATGATACAGAGTGAAGTTCTTAGAAAGACTGAAATATATCCAAACATATCCATAGTTACTTTCTTATCCAAAAGTGTTTGAAAGTACCATAAATTGTGCAATGTTCTATTTTAGCATCTATTTCATTTAACAAAATAAAAGGTGTCAAATTGTGTGTCTAGGTCTTGCAGTAGCTTGGCATTATGATTTCTTTCATAGCTACAAAAATGAGACTCAGAGATATTACACAATTGTAAAGATAGGGAACAGGTCCGTATTTTATTGGTAAGAAAGAGCTTGACATATAACCTCACTCTTAAATTTATCCAATTCCGTCATACAAACAAAACCACTTTTGTACCATTACTCCAGTTGGGAAGCCTGTTCCAGAATCTTATTTCTCTGGTGAACAACTCAAATGAAGTAACCAGGGAGGAAAGTCTGGTTGATGCATTTCCTCACCAGTATCTACACTAAAGGCAATATTTACAAGCAAAACTTAGGCAAAACTTCCTTTAAATTTATTATGGGCACATTTTCACATAAAAGGACCACCTAACAAAATTCTAATTCTTGCAATTGTTTATTTTATACCCAGATTCCACTTAACTAA
Source organism: Phoenicopterus ruber ruber (assembly GCA_009819775.1). NCBI lineage: Eukaryota > Metazoa > Chordata > Aves > Phoenicopteriformes > Phoenicopteridae > Phoenicopterus > Phoenicopterus ruber. The sequence goes on along the minus strand of CM020246.1, from coordinate 43,405,715 downwards.
TGGGAATAGACTTTCACCATGTTTCTGAAACTGTCACATTTTAAATTATTTATACTTCAACATCCGAAGGACTTGACTACATTGAGATATAAATGTCCTAGACATTGTGCAAAGGTATGTTAAATGAGAGTCCCTGCCAAAAAGAACTTAGCCTTGTACATCACCGTTATAAAAGAGCCTGCAACATTGAATATTCTGAGCTTTGTACAACCTTCAGCTAAAGATATCTGATTCTGTGTGGACTATAGACTCAAGAGATTGGAGATGTCTGCCTCTGCCAAGCTGGCAGAAATTAATTTATTCTGATAAATGCAAAAATGTTAGCTTTTTAAGTCTTCAAGGGTATACCACTAGCAGGGTATTTGCCTTTGATCCAATATAAATGAAGATACCTATTCTGAGGAGTAGTATAATTTAATTATTTATTCATTCCTTGCTCTCCTCCTTTCCCACTAAAGGGCTGTTAACAAAATATGGAATTTTTTAAAAATTTTACTTGAAATATAATAAGTCTTTTTGAAGGACTTGCTTACTTTGAATATAGTGAAATATCATTCATGGTTCTTCTAAAAGCATGAAGCTTATGAGAGAGACCATCACTGCAAGAAGGCTTGCACTGACTGTCCACACCAGTAGCAATCGATAGTCTACTCTGAATGACAGGAGATGCTTGATATCTTGCAATGTCAGGACACATGAGCAACATTTCAAAAAGGTATCTATACCAAACTAAGTTGTCTACAGCAGTCGGCACAGCAGGAGATAGAGAAAGGTAGACCAGTTCCAACCCTGTGGTTATGAGAAAAAGATCTCCTGCACTTTTCTGCACCTCCCTTCACATTCCACTCTGCTGACAGACCCCACTAAAATGTGCTGTTGGGAATAAAGACCTTCATATTTTCTAAACCATGCGTGCTTAAGAGTGAAGTTTTACCTTTCCTCATGCAATACTCCCTATTGCACAAATGAGAGTCAGAATCCAGGGCCAAAAGTCATCAAATAAATATTTCCTTATGTAGGATTTTCTCCCCTAGGCACTTGTAGCCTAATTATTACCTCTTTCTGCCAAACTGATGAAAACTTTTAACCTACTGGGTTTTCTACCCCTTTCAAAACAAAAAGGCTCCCACAGAAACAAAGGCGCATTATCAGAATATGGAAGATTTGTATTGCTTTTTTTTACCATACCAGGTGTTTTTCTGAGTGGAAAGAAATACAAATTATTTGCAACCACAGTACACAAAAAAAAGTCTTAAAGGCAACAACAAATTCACTCAAAGTATGCAAACAAACATAAAAATCACTGGGTTTATGGCTTATTACAAGCTTCTCACGTATTTCACATACAAAAGCAGCTAATCTGACCTATGATTTCATGCTGACATCACACAGATATAACAGTTTCCCATGAATGGGAGAGCAGATAAAACTCAGCACCGGCAGATCTGACGTTCAACATGCAAGATGTGGGAAAGCAAATCCATTTCTCCACAAATCAAAGAAAAAGTTTGCACCAATTTTGGGGTCATGAAGCTTCTGAGTTATGCCCAGTCTGATTCAAAGTCCATTACTTCTTTCATGTCAACCCCACTTATGGTTTTGATTCACCACTGCTGTCACGGAGAATATGTCATTCACACATCTTTCCTTTTCAGTCAGCTATTTAAAATAGCATGCAAAGTGGGTTTTGAACATGGATGTTATATCCCAGTTCTAGCAGCAATTGAGGGCCAGGTCACTTATTTTAGCAAAATAAACAAACAAAAAAACCCCCCACCAGCCTTGTGGTAGTAGATTCGGGAAAGGGCATTTCCAGCAGATAAAGTGAAATAGACTGAATGGTACTGGGGAATATAAAGTAGGTTGCTTTTCAGCCTCTCCCTGCCTTCAAGATCTCTTGCCCTGTGAAGCAGGAACAGTGTCTCTCATTCCACCACCCCCTGGAAATCTCCCCAGTGATCCTACCACAAAATTCCTGGAAAGAAGTTCACCTGCAGTGGCACAAGTTTTAGCCAGTGGTCCAGAGGGGCCCAAAAGATGAGAGAACCTGTCTGCCACCCCAGTTTTTCAACAGGAGTCTCTCATCTCTGCTGCTTATTTGCTCACTGACATATGGTGCCTCAGGCTCTGTGTGAGCTGCCTGTGGCAGGGCAACTTTGCTGGGTTTGTTCCAGAAATGGGGCAGGTGAAACAAGTTGAAAATATAGGGACCAGGGCTGATCCACATCCATCAGCATTTCTCAGCTCTTTGTACACATGCACCTTAGAGACGCCCAACTGTCCTATGGACTACACAACAAATAGTCAGCAGTTGAGTCAACTTCTCACTCATGCTTGGTGCAGACGTAAATGATCTTTTCATTACGAAGAAAAATTCAGTATTTGAGCTGAGCCAAAACAGGTCACAAAACCTACGTAAGCAGTAATTTCAGCAAGCCAGACCCAAAAGTTCTATTCATGGTGAGACAATAAATTAAACGAAATGCAATAATGAAAGTCCTTTTCATTGATTAATTGCATTATTGTTTTGCTGCCTATGTAGAAATAGATTTTCAGCCCTGATATTGTTTTATTCATGTGTTTGACTATCTGGAGAGTGTAGAACCACCATCTACCCCTGGAAGGTCAGCGAAGAGTTTAACTTGCCTACTTTTCAGAGACACATATGTTGACATATTGCAACCACATTTTCAAACTCGGTTTGATTCTTCAGTATTATAACATGAATCTCACACTTCATGTGCTGCATCAGATGATTTTCTCATTCAGAAGCTTTTACTTTTATTTTCCCACTAAAAGTAAAGACCCCATGACACAGGAGATGTCTAAAATGTAACTGATCAATTGCATCTTGGACAATCCACAAAGATACAGTAATATTTTCCTAATTTGGAAAGACTGTTCTATAATCCTGCAGAGATTCTGCCACAGATTTTTAACTCAGTTTTTGCCTGTAATCCAATAGAAATAAAAACCTGTAATTTTCAAAGCTCTCATACATAATTTTATCATTAACAAAATGCAAATTGTTCACATCAGTTTGTCAGAGAAATTTGGAGAGAACATTTAAGATATTTTGAGAAGCTTATTTGTCTAATAGATCAATGGGGAAAGAGGGAAAAGAAACTATTCATAGTTCATAGCTATGTTTTATTTCTTTTATATTACAGTTACTGAGGAGCATAAGTCCAGCCAGAACACTATTTTGAACAGAAGAGGGAACAATGACTCACAGACCATAACTTGAACTTCTGCGACAGCTTTGATGTCACCTTGACCTAAAAAACTGACATGATTTTTAAAAGTCATTTCTCCTTTGTTGCTACAGAATATTGAATTTTATCCTTTGGACTATAACACATTCACATTTCATGCCATTGTGCAGTTTTTAAGTGCTTGGTTTAAAGAATAAGTTACTCACATAGTTAAAAAACAACTTTTTTCAAGTTTTTCTGGGACTTGTTTTTCTACTGAGGAAAAACAATGAGTTCAGACTCCTATGGATTTAAACAAAAAAAGGTTTTTGTGACAATTAATACACCCTTTTTGTGTACAAAACACACAGAAATAACTGTAACACCTCTTGAAAGGGCAAGAATGAATATTCTGTATTCAGTAATTAAAGTTGAATTCATGGCACACATTGCCACTTCTCAGGTTTATTTTTGATTTTTTGGAGTTCAGAAATCCTCAGTTCATTCCCATTAATTACAGATCTGCTAGGCATTTGAAACCGAGGTATATTGGGAACGAACACATTCATTGGTTGGTTGTTAAGAATTTAAGCTGACTCCCCTTCTCTACAATAGGACACCTGACTCCAGAGAAGATCAGCTCCCTCAGTGCAGCATGAGGTCTTTTTGCTTAATGATGGCCTTACTCGTATAAATAGACAATTTAGGGATTTCAATAGAAGAAAATAAATATAGTTAAAATTAAAAAGTCAGTAAGACTCAGACTACTCTGAAATCTGTATAAGGCACTAACACTGAAATAAAATTGTCCAGAAGGGAATTTTTTTAGCAAAAGAACAGTAGTTCTTTCTACTCGGCTGAAGTATGCACCTTTGACAATAACAAATCTTAAGTAATGTTGTTTTACAGTTTACAAAATAATGAAGAAACACAAATTTAACAAATCATTCTCCTGAAATACAGAAAACATGACTAGATGATTTCTCTAATATTTAGTGAGTCTTGATGCATAAAAGTAAGGGAAAATATTTCCATTTATATTAATAATAGCAAAAAGGAATTTTTAAATACTGTCACACACAGTTCTGGCTAGTCCTGGAGATCCCAGTTGACTGGAGGTTAGCAAATGCGACACCCATCTACAAGAAGGGCCGGAAGGAGGATCTGGGGAACTACAGGCCTGTCAGCCTGACCTCGGTGCCGGGGAAGGTTATGGAGCAGATCATCTTGAGTGCCATCATGCAGCACATACAGGACAACTGGGTGATCAGGCCCAGTCAGCACGGGTTTATGAAAGGCAGGTCCTGCCTGACCAATCTGATCTCCTTCTACGACATGGTGACCCGCTTAGGGGATGAGGGAAAGGCTGTGGATGTTGTTTATCATCCGGACTTCAGTAAAGCCTTTGACACCGTTTCCCACAGCATCCTCCTGGAGAAACTGGCTGCTCATGGCTTGAAGGGGCGAACTCTTCGCTGGGTAAAAAACTGGCTGGATGGCTGGACCCAAAGGGTTGCGGTGAATGGAGTTAAATCCAGTTGGCAGCGGGTCACAAGTGGTGCTCAGTATTGAGGCCAGTTCTATTTAATATCTTTACCAGTGATCCAGTCGAGGGGATCGAGTGCAACCTCAGTTAGTTTGCAGATGACAACAAGTTGACTGGAAGTGTTGATCTGCTTGATGGTAGGAAGGCGCTACAAAGGGATATAGACAGGCTGGATTGATGGGCTGAGGCCAACTGTATGAAGTTCAACAAGACTAAAAGTGCCGGGTCCTGCACTTGGGTCACAACAACCCCAGGCAACGCTACAGGCTTGGGGAGAAGTGGCTGGAAAGCTGCCCGGCGGAAAAGGACCTGGGGGTGTTGGTCGACAGCTGGCTGAATATGAGCCAGCAGTGTGCCCAGGTGGCCAAGAAGGCCAATAGCATCCTGGCTTGTATCAGAAGTAACGTGGCCAGCAGGACTAGGGAAGTGATTGTCCCCCTGTACTTGGCACCGGTGAGGCTGCACCTCAAATACTGTGTTCAGTTTTGAACCCCTCACTACAAGAAAGATCTTGAGGTGCTGGATCGTGTCCAAAGAACGGCAACGAAGCTGGTGAAGGGTCTAGAGCACAAGTCCTCTGAGGAGCAGCTGAGGAAAATGGGATTGTTTAGTCCAGAGAAAAGGAGGCTGATGGGAGACCTTCTTGCTCTCTACAACTACCTGAAAGGAGGTTGTAGCAAGGTGGGTGTCGGTCTCTTCTCCCAAGTAACAGGCGATAGGACAAGAGGAAACGGCCTCAAGTTGTGCCAGGGGAGGTTTAGGTTGGATATTCGGAAACATTTCTTCACTGAAAAGGTTATCAGGTACTGGAACAGGCTTCCCAGGGAAGTGGTTGAGGCACCATCCCTGGAGGTATTTAAAAGACATGTGGATGTGGTGCTTAGGGACATGGTTTAGTGGTGGTCTTGGCAGTGATTGGTTAATGGTTGGACTCAATGACCTTAAGGGTCTCTTCCATCCTAAGCAATCCTATTTCTTCTCCTTAACTCCCTGTTCTGTTTTTATTTCATTTCTGAAAATTAGTATATCTTTAGGTTTCATTTTGGTTTTGCACTATATTCTTACAATGCATTGTTGAGACAAATCTGTAAAACTAACTCTACCAGGATATCTGAAATAATGCATTTCCTGCAGCTCACCTCCCACTTATTAATAATTAGAAAGTTCAATATTTTGGTTTGGTTTAATGTTGGTTTGGTTTTTTTTTTTCATGAAGTTGGATCCTCAATACTGTAATTTAAATGATAGACACAGTTCTGTATCTCTTTCCCCAGCTATTGTACCTCATTTAGTGATTTCACTGAAGACTTAATATTTCCTGAGAGTGGAAGAGAACTCTGAATTTCAACTATCGGATTGTAAATCATTTATCTTACCACAACTATCTGTATAGATTAATCCACGTAACAAGGTTATACATCTGTCAGTCTTTTCTTCAAGGTTCTACAGTTTTGGACAGAAATGGTAATATTCTGCCATAACTTTTACCATCAGGTCAAAGAATTCATCAAGTTCAAAAATTGCTTAGTTCATAGAACCAGAATCTGCTGCATCAGGTAAGCTAAAAACATTGGTCCTTCAGATTCCAAGCTGTCAAGAACCACTCCCATCATGCAGGCAATGGACACTGTTAATTGTCTTCCAGCGATTCAGAAAATTCAGCTTCCAAGGGTGCAAAGGTAAAGAGAGTGCTCCAGAATACAGTGAGAAAGGCTACTGCAGTGATAGCCATAACACATTTCAGTACAAGGGCTTCCACTACAGTTCAGAAAAGCAGGAATTCCTGTTGTATTTAATAATAATGAAACAAGAATTCCAGTGCGGAGTAGCGTTTATTTACACTGCACGTCAATCTAGCGGGAATTTTACACACTCCAGAGTGGGGTCTCATTTTAAATCACACCACGGTGTTTATTCACCAAACTGCTGAAATTATCTGGGATTATATAAAACTCCATATTCTAATTTTATGATGGTTGTAGACCGAAAGACATAGGTCAAGTGATGGTCTGCATGACTCATACCACTTATTTTTCAACACATACTTGAAAGAAGTGATAAACAAAATGGCAAGAGTGACAAACACCTTAACTACATTGGTATTAAAATGCTGTGCTGCAATATAGGATTTACAATCTGTGGCAATTAGTGTTTGACTTAAAATATTAACAAGAGGGATTTTTTTTCCAATGTATATTGCATAGAACTTAACGCTAATATTGGTTTTGAATAAGCATGGCAATACAGTAACTGTAAAAATACTGCAAGGAAACTTATTAGAGTGATTCAATGAAGTGACTACTTGTTTGCAAGCATTTATCTTCTAAGTATTTTTTGAGAAGTTTATAAATTGGTCATAAGAAGTATGTTTCACATGGAACTCAGACTGACAGAATTTAGTCTTAATAAATTCTAATGATATATCTGATAAGGTACAATTTTCATTATTGTTAATACGTTTTCTTTATTTTATGAAAAGAAGCAGTGTACAAATAAACTTTATATGTAGACATACATCACACACAGACACACTGATGTTTCAGGATTGATTTTGCACTTTTCATTAATGAATATTTACCTCCTAAAAAGAAACAGCACTTTTTGCAATATCCATTAATATAAAGGAAATTATTTTTGTAGTATTGCTGTCAGGAAAGCTGGACTCCATATTTGGTTTTTTTGGAAATGTAGTTTTTATTTTATTCTGTGAGAAGCAATTATACCTCTATATATTTTTTTTTAAATTTAACAGATGAATACGATGCTTTCCCTGTGTAGCATTAGCATTTGCAGCAGAATTACACACAGCCAATATTTTTCTTGATGTTTGCATTTTTTTTACAGTCTGGTAGAGATTACCTGAAATCTTACAAATAAAATAACTTTTTCTCATAAACATGTAGGAATGGCAATGGAAGGCTAGGGGGCATATGACAGTAGTTTATACAAACCTGGATTAAAACCAAGATTAATATTTTGATCTGGTGTGAAATAATAAGCAAATTAAAAAAAAAAAAAATTGCTAGAAAAAGGGGAAATCCGATCTTTCTGAAGCCATGTGGGAAGCAGACAACGTTCTGTCTGTTCGAGAGGCTTTGGGGGGTGTATGAACAACAGTGGGATAAGCACCCAGCAGAGAAAAGCTGCAGAACGTGCTGCTCCAGGCTCACAGCTGCATCACCCACTGGCAGGCATGAGCCGTGCTGTTGACTGTCCATCTCTGAGGCCAGCTGCTATGGAGGCACCTGGACGCTTTCTTGCCCACTTCCCTGCAGCCCTGATGGAGACCAGTGCCTTTGCGCAGCAGCGCTGCGGCTGCCCTCTCCCCCTCTCCACGATCCCACGCGCTGGTCGGGTAGAGCTGGAGAGGCAGCGGTCGGCACCAGGGAACGTACGCCACGTCCCGTTTACGGTCATATAGTGCAAGTCTGTCCTGATTCTATCATCACCCGTATGGCAGCGCTGCCCCCGCTCCAACCACCTCCTCTCCCTCCAGCGCACAAGACTAGAAAGGGGACTGGGTCATGTATCCCTATCAAGTCCGCTGCCCGCCACTTTTAGGACAGCCTCTAAGGATTTCTCTATAATGAGAGTTTCTGTACAAATATTGTCGTATTGGTGAAATACATATCCCCATGGCCGCTATAGCATTGATAGCCTGACATAAAATGGTATACGCTGATGTAATTTATTCCTGTTTAAAATTAGGGTTATTATTTCCAAAACAAATTACTCTTTACCTTGCAGCAGTTTACCTACTGTGTACAAAGTAGTGCAAACAGTCATGATGTTTATAATTACGATTTATCTTCTGCTTCAAGATCGCCTTTATTTTATATCTCATTTACCTATAAAGCCAGCTTTTACTGGATGCAAGTTAAAATGGCAAGACTGAAAATATGGCAGCTAACATTGCAAGCTCTCAAAAATTTTGCTGAGATGGGAACCAAATTCTCACAATCAAAAAGCCACAGTATGAGAAAAGGCCCTGTCCTTCCTGAAACAGAGTATTTGGGAAAAGGACAAACGTTTAACAGAGGGAACTGAAATGAATGAGGCTCTGTGAGCTACAGAAAAGGAAAACATGCATTAAAAAAGATTATTCATTAAATAAACATACTCATGGGTGTGTATCATGAACCAGATTCAATAAACACTAGAGCACATGTTTAAATTTAAGCACTGACTGCAAAGTGTCTTAGGTGCATGCTTAAGCGCTATGCTGAACAGAGATTTTGCGAGTGAAGTTATGTTTGTCTGCTTCACTGACTCACAACCTGTTATATTTTCTGCAAAGAACAAGAATATCTTACTAATGTTTTACACTCAGATACTTTTCTCATTGCCGTCATTCCTTTTTAACAGTGGAAATGAATGATTATAAAGAAAACATCCTTGACATAGATAAAATATTGGGCCTGTACATCCTTTAAAAGCATCCTGTCATGCTGCTTGGAAAAAAACTAAATGAGGGCAGTAAGAGTAGCACTATACAGCTCTGCAACGATTAACAAGGCTAAAAGGATTAGCATTTAGTGTTTATTTTATGAGGGACACAATGGTATTCAGGAAGATCACATAGAAAAATCACTTGCAAAAAAATCTGGATTTTTTTGACGAATGAAGGTTTCTGTTAGCACTGTTTGTAATTTCAGAGCATATGGCTGCTGGCAACCATTGAAAAATGACATCATCTTTGACCCCAGAAATACGAGTGATAAATATAAGAGGATTATAAACCATTTTCCATAGTGCTTTAATGCTACTTCCTAGCTTGTCAGAAATGATTGCCTTAGAAGCAAAGTAGTAAATATTTAAAAGTCTTCGTTGTTGGCAGATTTAGCTTGTTAACTGTGAAGGAAACATTAGCATAAATACCTTCTAAATAGTACCATTATCGCTCTCTGACTGTTCATATGACCAGGCCAGAGCCAAGCTGAGCTCATCACCACCCACCACTGAGAAAGGGCTTGCTACACGCTTTGGAAACCACTTCTTTTCCGTGGCCGTGGCTTACCCTCCCACCTGCTTTTTTTCTCTGGGCTACCCTTCCCACCCCTGCACGTCCAAAGCCTCACGGCCGTGATGCAGGTTACGCCTGATGCCAACCGAACACGGGCCCCCTTTCCTTTGAGGGCTGCACCCCAGTTGCCCCCGGAGGCACAACTCCGCCGCGGAGCCGCGCTTCGCACGCACCGGCTCGCCGATGCAAAGCGCTTTAGCTCCGTAGACGCCGAGCGTTAAGGAAGAGCTGAATATCTCCATCGTCTGTCTCAAAGCATTTTGAGGGGGTGGGCGTTGGGTTTTATGCACTGTCCATAATCCCTGGCCTTTTTTCCACCTCCTACGAGTTGTAGAGAGCAAACGGCAGCAGCGTTAGAAGACAGCAGTTGCCTGTCATAGTTCGATTTACTAGTTTACGACATTAATGTCATCCCATGGACTGTTATGCCGAACTAGCAGGTGCATAAAAACACCAAGACCATGAATAAAAAAACAGTGCATTTAATATATTTTTATAAAATATATAAAGTATATATAAACCTCTAATTTATTTTCCTTTTCATAGGGTGTTAGAATTAAAACCGGAGATATTTTAGAAATTTAGCAGCAGGGTATTTACATTAAGGCACATTTTCTCCTGGGGAAAAGGAGAGAAAGGCTAATATGTTATTTCATTCTTGTGTAACCCTACTCTGTTTATTTATTTATTTATTTATTTTATTTATTTATTTCACATATCTGATCAAGCAAGCTAGTGTCTGGAATAGCACAGAGTTGAGGACTTAAAATTTCAAGCGTGTAACATTTTGTGCTACAGTCTTATATGCAGGAGAAGGGCTGTAGAATCGAACTAATTTACTGCTTACTTACTGTACTTGGCTACTGTACATTTCATTAGCTGTACGACTGCCCTGTACAGGGACTGCAACCAGGATATCTGTTACTAACTCCAAATGCACAGTCCTGGAAACACTTATTTGCACAAGGAGTGTGTGCTCATTTGGAGTTTCAAGAGAGCCTTATAACATCGACACCACTCATGTGAAAGTAAGAGCAGGATCAAGCCTCGGACAAGCAGGACAAACCTAAGCAACACACTCGCGCGTCTGCTCAGGCACGCACACAGCGCCCCTGCATCCAAAACTAATATACGATGCATAAAGCACCTTTGCAGAACTGGAGACGCATGGGGTGGGCTCTCTACGAACTAAAAATACCTGCCCTGTGTCAGTCCCAGTTTAAGGTTAACTTACATAAGTAAGGTTGCACAAGGCTGAGTAGTCATAAATTCAAGGCAACAGAGTACGTACCCGCACTCTTCAGGAGAAGCAGAGGACCGATGGCTAACCTTTGTATTCCTACCAAGTCAGTTCAAAATAAAGAAACTCACTAGCACTGAATGAAAGGGGCTTCCACAAAGATTAATTTTAAATAGGAAACATACCGCTCAAAATTCAGTTTCAGGTGATGGTGATCTGAAATAATTAATTTTCCTACATTTCATGTTTGAAACTGATCAGGTAATGCAGTTTTTCACAGAATTATTTTAAATAATTGATGATTGTTTACCAGTGTCAGCTTACCCTTTGATGTTTGTCATATTATTTCTCTTTTAGAAAGCACTTATAGCTGCATAGTAGGTTTGTTTTATCATCAGTAAACTGACATATGATAGATTATTGCTTATACAGAGCTCCAGTCCTGATTTCACCAGATCAATGGGAAATATCACGTTAAATTTAATAACACTGAGATGACCATTTTCAGCTTCTTTCAACTTTCTGGCCAGAAATCATACAGGATCCCCATATCCACATGCACACAGCCCTGGGAAAATCAAACACTGCATTCTGACTCATACAATTAACAATATGTCCTCCTACCTGTTGAGAGGAAGAGAAATCTCACACTGATGGAACTACCATTGCTATGCTATTAATTATACCTATATCAAAAGAACTGGAGGCTCAGATGTCAAGACATTATGCAATCAATTGCTCTCTTTTCACCTTTTCTACCAAAAAGTAGTACAGACTAGAAACTGCTTTGATAATCAGGATTTTTTTATTTTGTTTTCTTTTGATTTGTTTTTTAAGTCAGCATACCTAAGCACCAATCTCTGGATAAAAACTCATCTCACATTTAAGAGAAATATAAATTCTAATCATATTTTTACATGGGCCAAGAGTGTCCTAAAAAAAAAAAAAAGGCGAGAAATAAAAAAAAATGCCCAAACCCAACCACCACAATGCAGAAACCAGAAAAGAAACAAAAAGAAGTCAATATCAATTACTCAATGTTTATCACTTGGTAGTTTGGGGTCTAGCTTATTAATTTCTTTAATCTTTGAGAATCTCAGTGCACTATTTTTATCTAAAACATTCCTCAAGTCTTAAATTCTCTTTTTCTTTTTGGAAATTTAAGGGAATTTGTGGAAATGACAAAAATGACAAACAATAATTCTGCTTGGATGAGGTTGCCTTTTCTTAGAAGAGAAATGATTGAGGCACAGGCAGGGCCCAAGACCCACCCGTGCTGAAGGGGAAGTTACGGTGCTCAGCTCCCCCTGGCTGACCCTCACCTCCTCCCGCTGAAATTTTCCAGCTGAGCTTCCTAACATGTCATTTCCAAAATGAATCAAATTAGCTCCTTTTGAGCTACCCTTTATTGTTTTAACTAACCTGATGCATTTGGACCCAAGCAGCTTACAGAACATTCATATGAACAGCTTTTCCAGCAACATAGGAGGTGCAAACCTCCAGATGGAGGGGAAAGAAAGACGCAAGGCTAAGTACAGGTAGGGGGACAACTATGTTTCTCCCTATTAGAGCTGCTCATAGAGGCCTCACATTTGTATTCCTCTGTCTTTCACTCTTATTCCACTCTATGTACAGCCTCTCAAAAAAAAAAAATTTCTGTTTTTTCTATTTGGAATAATCGATTCTGTAGATAGAAAAGACAGTAAAACATTAAAGAAAATGACAAATATTTCATTTCAAGGGTCTGAAATAATATTGGAGGTGAAAATAACTTGCATTAATATCCGTCAAGTTAGTTTCTGGTCTGGAAAATATATATGTATGTGATCCTTTAGATGACTGAAAATGATCCATTAATATTGATATAACACTTTGAACTAGAGCGGATCCATCTTCAGGTCTGTGTGTGATGTACACACGCAAGCTCATACGCTTGGGTACATTTACATCTTCATGATCAGCCATTGTGATATGGAGGAACTGTAGACTAGAGTAGATGGGAATCAACCAGATGAAGAGGAATAGCTAAGGGAGCTGAAATTTGCATATGTTACATCGTCTAAAGGTTTGGAAAATTCACAAAGAACAACAGATGATGCAAAATATAGTACACGTTTGAAGGAAGTAAAATAAAAAGTTATCCTCTCAAAGCTAAGAAAAGTAGTGTGCATATATGTCTGTACATAAGTGGTAACTGTAAGAAAGCCAAAAATTGTAAATGGGAATAAACGAAGAACAAGATCAACTGTCAAAAAAATCTAAACAAAACCAAACTCCAACAGCAAAGAATGCATTGAGACAAGTGAGAAAGATCTGATACAGCTGCCTGATCTAAACTAAAAACTAAACTGAAAACGTAAAACAGCAATGCCTTGTCAACACTAAAACAGAATATAGAGCAAAATGCACAGAGATAATTAGAGGTTTTCAACACCTCTTGCCTAAAGATGATTTTTAGCTGGCAATACCAAAAAGGCTATGGTGATAGCCAACCACGCCTATGTATAGATCACCATCTGGAACGCTAAGGCTGGTGGAAAACTTGAGAGCAGATGACTACGCTCAGATCTTACATAGCAACTTTATAAGCAAGAAGCAAGAATGTTACGGACCTTGTCTATTATAAGCTCAAAAAACATCAGCAATCTTCAAACCAACTCCTGCAAAGAGCTTCAGCTGGAGAATGAGATGAAGGGTCTGGCTCAGGACAGATGGCATGAATAAAAGAAACTAAGAACAACCTATCTGTTCCCCACACCTCCTAGAAATCTATCACTGAGTTTAATTTCCCATTTCAAAGGCTAATGATACAATTAAGAAACCAAATGGAGACCCAAATGAAGAGCAGATCCTAAACCTGAGTGTAACTGCAGCAAGGATTGTTTACGAGTTGAGGTCTCCCACATGCTGCATTCAGCTTTCCTGACTGTTCAGAGCATAATCACGCAACTTACGCTGCTCTTAAATATCTTTTCTGTCTGAATTACATTTTTAAATGGTAAAACGGAAAGCTAATAAGACTGAAAATGTAATATTACTGTCTTGGAAGAGGGATTGGCAGCTTCAGTCATGAAAATAAAATTCTAGCATTTCTGACATTTTTATTTTGATTGACTGACAAATAACTTCTTATGGCTTTAAAGCAGAAAATTATATGTATGTTTTTAAGACATAAAATACTCCGGCTAAGTGTTCAAAAATAACAAACATGTAACTCTGCCAAAATCTCATGTGTCCAAGTATAAGGTGTACTGTAAAAAACAAACAAACAAAAAACCACCGTTCAAATGTAAGAAAAAAATAAAGATTTCATAAATGCAACAAACAAGACTAAGACTAGTTCACTTGCCCAATGACAGACCAACCATTAGAAAAGAAAGCACGACAGACTTTTCTATAGCTGTACTATTTGAGGATCTCTTTACAAAGAGCTACACTTTGTTTATCCTGTCTACGAGAGAGCTCTGGGCCCATAAAACACCATGGCTGTGCCAATAGAAGATGCAACCACTCCCTGCTTCTCAGTACTTCATGCTGCCAGATGACATTGCTGCTCCTGGATGACCATCTCATCTGAGCCTAAATTACCCAAATTAGCTGCAGAAAACACGCTCGATAGTAGGTCTTTCAAACAAGTTAGAGAATACTCAAACAAACAGCTGTGCCAAGAAATTTCAGGGAAAAGTCACGGCTGCTAGGGAGCCGATGATGACAGTTGATAGCATGAACCAATTCACCTGGCAGAGATGCATTACGAAGAGGATGTATTTCTACAGAAAGAAAATACTTGTCTTGGAAAGCTGACAATGCAAGTGGACCACACAGAAAAAGGAGGATAGAAAAGGACTGGTATTTTTCCTCATTTTTTACTTGAGAAGGTAAGCAGCAGTGGGGTTATTCTCTCTGTTCCATGAAACATGTCTTGCAACCATTGAGACATAAATCTGTGCTCAAGTCTTTTGCCAAAATGTGACCGGAGCAATCTGATCGAGGTCATTCGTGGCACCAGTAAGAGCAAATGCTGTGTCCCGAGTCTCAGACCAGTGTCTTACTAGAAACACAGGCTTCCTCTCACCAAAGAAGTAGCCGAGCAGGGTGCAAAATGTCTGTTAATGTGACTATCCATACTCAAGCTCTTGTTAGCTACTAACAAAGACGGTGCTAGGCTTTATCATTCTTTAGAAACGTTGGCATCCTTTAGACATGCTTTAGACTGATCTTCACTTGGAGAACACTAGAGGTCTGTCTGTTTTGGGAAAAGCACTGGAGTAGTTACTGCAGGACACTTCCCTCCCTCCCTCGGCATTAATTTCTGGAATGGGATGTTTTTTTATCTTTATTCTGGAAATACTACAATTTTCACAAAGCAGGCATACAGTGTCCACAGGGGGAGCTATTTTCCAAAAGCTACTCCAGTAGTACTCAGTATTTTGAGGGTATGTTAAGTGAACATAGACTAAGAAAAAGAAAAAACAGACTATTCAAAGAATATGCCTATCTGAATCTATATTATAGAATTACAAAGTCCATTTATTTATCTAAATATTTAAAAGTCTTTTCTCAAGATCCAATCCGTACCCTTTTCATTCAGAAATGCTGCATTATCTGTGGGAACTAGACAGAGGTATATTCAGTGTTAGCCAATTCTTGGTCTGGCAGGCAAAAGTAACATCTGCTTCATGCCCATATTTTTCATTCTTGTTTTAACAGTCATGAACACTTTCTCAAACTGAAAAAGAACAGTGCTGTAATTCAGATAAATTAAGATTTCTGATCTCTGAAAAATGCACTTAGAGTTATTCACCAAATCAGAAGAAAATTGATTTTATTCCCAGAATGTCACACTCTATACATGTACTAGACAAGGTTTCAGCAGTTTTGCTCATCCATTTGCTTTTGAGTTTTGCAATCCCAAGAACACCAGGGATGGTAAGCATTCAGGACCATACAGTTTAATCACCTCAGCTACCTATACTGTATAAGCACTCCAAGAGCTGTTGAAAACCAAAAAGTCTTCATACTAAAAATGTTAACAATAGTAAGTTGATCACTGATGTCTTGGGAGTAGAGGACCTTCAGGGAAATACTCAAATGCTGAATATATCTTCTCTTAATATTCACACTGTGGTATACTATAAATTAAGATATATATGAGTGGTGTTCCTCAGGGGTTGGTATTGGGACCAGCGCTGTTTAACATCTTTGTCAGCGACATGGACAGCGGGATTGAATGCACCCTCAGCAAGTTTGCTGATGACACCAAGCTGTGTGGTGCGGTCGACACCCTGGAGGGAAGGGATGCCATCCAGAGGGACCTGGACAGGCTTGAGAGGTGGGCCCATGCAATCCTCATGAAGTTCAACACAGCCAAGTGCAAGGTCCTGCACATGGGTCAGAACAATCCCAAACACAAATACAGGCTGGGCAGAGAATGGGTTGAGAGCAACCCTGAAGAGAAGGGCGTGGGGGTGTTGATTGATGAGAAGCTCAACATGACCCAGCAATGGGCGATTGCAGCCCAGAAAGCCAACCATATCCTGGACTGTATCAAAAGAAGTGTGACCAGCAGGTCGAGAGGGGTGATTCTCCCCCTCTGCTCCGCTCTCATGAGACCCCACCTGGAGTACTGCATCCAGCTCTGGGGCCCCCAACATAAGAAGGACATGGACCTGTTGGAGCGAGTCCAGAGGAGGGCCACCAAGGTGATCAGAGGGCTGGAGCACCTCTCCTATGAAGACAGGCTGAGAGAGTTGGGCTTGTTCAGGCTGGAGAAGAGAAAGCTGCAGGGACACCTTACAGCAGCCTTCCAGTACCTAAAGGGGGTCTACAAGAAAGCTGGAGAGGGACTTTTAACAGGGGCATGTAGTGACAGGACAAGGGGTAATGGCTTTAAACTGAAAGAGGGTAGATTTAGATTAGATATTAGGAAGAAATTGTTCCCTACGAGGGTGGTGAGGCACTGGAACAGGTTGCCCAGAGAAGTTGTGGCTGCCCCCTCCCTGCAAGTGTTCAAGGTCAGGCTGGATGGGGCTTTGAGCAACCTGGTCTAGTGGAAGGGGTTGCTGCCCATGGCAGGGGGGTTAGAACTAGATGATCTTTAAGGTCCTTTCCAACCCAAACCATTCTATGACTGTATGATTCTATGATATTTCCAAATATAAAGAAGCAAAGTAAAATCTCTCTTTTTAGTTTCAGGAGATTGTTATATTTCATGTTCTCCCTCTCTGAGAAAGGAATTACATAAATGTTTTCATGGGGTATACACGCACTGCAATACACTAACAAGGGACCAATATAATTACCAGGCAAATAGTGTGTTATACAAAAGGACAAGTTCTGTAGAACATATAGAACCTTCCTTCACATATAAGTACAGATTTTCCCTGGGCAGAAAAGGATCAAAATATATGCTTGCATGATTTCCTGAAGCTGAGCTTTAGATGACTCTTATTAAAAAAAAAAAAAAGAGTACAAACCCTCTTCTATTACAACAGATATAACACCAAAAATACGTGGTTTTTCCAACATAAAGAAATTTCCTCTCTCCTTTATCCAAGATAACACAAAAGTCCCAATACTTAACAATTCTCATTAAAATTAGACTTTTGTTTTAAGAACTGTAATCACTTCAGGCTCACCTGAACTTCAAGTGCCACCACATTACAGGACTTAGATAACTAAACCACAATCCTTCTCTGAAATGTTTCACTCGCTTTTTCATTTTGCAACAGATGGAGCAGAAAGATCGAACCAGACAACCAGGCAAAAGTCCTAGGAAATCTAAAAATGTTCCACACAGTTGAAATACACACACACACACACATTCAGTCAACAATACTATAATTACATGGTCTCGTACAAATTATAGCAATGAAAACAAGGGTAAGTTAAAAAGGAAGAGTAATAACATTTGCTAAATAAAACTGATATAAATTAGATCTCAACCAGTCTAGAAATGTATCCCATAATGGACCCTTTTAAGCAACTGGAGGTTTCAGGTTGTAGTTAGTTTGGAAACCCCAGTTTGAATGAGAGTGACAAACAGAAATCCCTCCCAGAACCATCTCCTCCTTCACACAACTCCAGCTTACCTGCTGTAGTAAAGACTAACCCAAGTTTCAAGCTTTGAATCAAAGTTTTTCTGAACTGGTATTTATGAACTTCACCTACCATCAGCATTCCTTCCTCTGTCTAATTAATGTAACCAGTTTGATTATCAGGTTTTCTGAAACATTAAAAAAGATTCATCAAGGAGCCAGGAGTAACCTGTCTTTATTGTACTGCTAAATGAAAAGGCCCTGGAAGCTTCCAAAGATTCAAAGGGAGAACTGGGATGGAAAGAGTTTAAAAAAAGTAGTTTCTTAAACATGGTATATGATTTGCGCAGTACACAGATCTCACAAGACAACAAAACTACACCATTGCATACATGAGCTGGATGAACAAGGACTAGGTGGTAGAGATGAATTGTGTCAGCAAGCTCATATCTTAAAAACCTTTGACGACTTTTGCCAATAGCCAAAAGCAAAAAATAGCCATGAGAAAAGCTGAAAAACATGTATAACTTGATCAGTTAAAACTGACACCTAAAAAAAAAAAAATCTTTTAGGGACTCACAGCAAACTGGGGACATGCCTGTGATGAGATGCCCCCAAAGCACACTCATCCTTCTATGGTGTGAGAAGTCCACACTATCTAATCTATTCCTTTGAGATAGCAGTCAGAGGGAATATCACTGCCATCAAAAATTGCACACGGCTGTATTTATCTACATACAGAATATATCTGTAATGCACCTTGCTTGACAGCCCTGTTAAACATTTAAAGACACTTACTAACTTTTAATGAAAACACGGTTTCAGACCACACAACTGGCCTGATGCAGTTCAGCTCTCCAAAGAAAGCAAAGTCAGTGTCTGTCAACTTTAAGCAAATGTCTAATAATTCTCTTCTAGACTGCAAGAAAAGATCAACAATGCAATACAGCAATACAGCATACAGCTCGGGCGGGGGGGGGGGACACGACAAACAAAAACAAACAAAAAAAACCCAAACAAACAAAACAAAAAAGCAAACCCAAACTCAAACCCCAATCATACTGAGTAAAGAAATCTATTGCCCTGAATAAAGTCAACACCTAAGGCATACTGGAAGTCTCTCCAGCCTGGGTTGTTTCAGAGGTCCAAAACGTTTGAAATGCTCAAGTGAAGCCATTCACCCTTTCACTTTTATCCTGGTATTGGAAAAGGAGTGAGGGAGAGAGTCTCAAAGCACAATTTAGTAAGGCATTCTGGCCGCCAAATTTTCCGTTGTAAGCTGATGGGACTGAGGTGGGCAGGAGCCTTTGAAAGTATCCCCTCTAATTGCTTTCTTTTAATTAAATCTTACAGTGAGTAATACTTCTTATGTCTTATAAATGATTAATACTTGTTATAAAACTAGTAAGAATCTAAGCTCGGGTAAAGGACAATTTTCTTTATTTCACTTCCAGAGTATATTGTAAATACTTTTACAAAATGTGAACAGAATAAAATAGTGCGTGACCTACAGTAAGTCTGGAGAATCTCATTATTTCATACGAGCAAAAGCAAAGTTTTTACACTTTGAAATGTTGTTAATGTAATCCATGCAAATAAAATAAAATAAAATAAAATAAAATAAAATAAAATAAACCAAAACACTAAAAGGATTTAGTGACTGTATTTAATTGGTTTTCCACAAACCAGGATATGTTTCCAGAGGCAAGTGTTAGTCTTTCTTGTGGTAACAGACTTTGTTTTGTGGATCCTTTTCCTGAGCTGCTAAAAACATTTGCCCCTTGGCAGGCAGCCAGCACGGATTTTAGGCCCATAGCAGGAGCTATTCTCTAACGTGGTTGCTTTCACTGAGAGGAGCTTTCTCAGCGTTGTACTGATGGTTTCTGCAACAGTCAGCGCATTCTTGGAAACATGCTTTAGCTCTAAATTAGGGATGAGATGCTGTAATACATTGCTCTAAATTTTGCACACCTGTCAGCAGTAGCTTTTGAAGCTTTTAAAGTGCTGCAAGATGATCCTCCTTCTCCATTGCCTTCCTCCAATTCAAGGTCTCCTTGAAAGTGGCAGCAAATGGCACCAGGGCCAGGTACCCATTCACCCAGTCCATCTTCTCAGTGGAATGCCTCTTCCTGCTCTCACATCATTGCATTTCCCCTAACAGTCTCTCCCAGACAGCAATACTGGCTGAAAATCAAAACGCCGAGTGATTTTCACACTCACAGTGGATTAGTAAGAAATAGACTTCATAATATTTTTTTTTTTTTTAATGCAGAAAAAAATGTGAGGCAACAGTAAGTTGAGCTGGGGAAAAGAGATTCTTTCCCTGGTGGTGAAGAGCAATTTGAGATAGAAAATACCTTTTACACTTGTTTATTGCTCTTCCAATGGGCAGATTACTACTGCAATACATGACCCAGTGCTTGGTAGCATCTAGCGAGAGTCTTATATGCTCATAACTCTTGTGATTTTGAGAAGATAGGTTACCAGGATTTCAGTGTAACTTCTAAAGCATGTGTCCATATTTTGGGAAGATTGTTCAACATTTCTTCACAACCACTCAAGCTTATCTAATCACACATCACTAGCAATCACTAGATCCCTGTTGTCCCAATACAAGAAAAACACAAGAAATTTTATGAAAAAACCTTTTGTTAGTAAGCATAGTTGCAGCCAAATTCAATTCTCTTAAGCTCCAGCCACTTGTACCACAAGTGTGGTTTGCATGGCTTAGCTCTTGATCTTCTGCTATTTCTGTGAATTACTTGATTTGACCTAAAAGCACTTCAGCTTAAGTTTCTCGGTGAGCGCAGGCAACAAAACACTATATCATGACCAATAAGTAGATGTTTGAATGCTGAGAAAAACCTCAAACTACTTTCTTTAAGACCTTTGGCAGGAATTCTCAAGGAATAAGACCAGATAAGTGGCATTTATCCATTCTCCTTCTGCTGAAGAAAAGAACACATCTGCAAAATCTGTTAGAGAAGAACTGTTCTGACGTCATCTACCTGGAATTGTGCAAAGAATTTGACACTGTTCCACACAATGTCCTTATCTCAAAATTGGAGACACATAGCTTTGGTGGATGGACCACTCAGTGGATAAGGAATTGGCTGGATGGTTGCACTCAAAGACTTGCGGTCAATGGCTCAATGTCCAAGTGGAGACCGGTGACGAGTGGTGTTCCTCAGGGGTTGGTATTGGGACCAGCGCTGTTTAACATCTTTGTCAGCGACATGGACAGTGGGATTGAATGCACCCTCAGCAAGTTTGCTGATGACACCAAGCTGTGTGGTGCGGTCAACACCCTGGAGGGAAGGGATGCCATCCAGAGGGACCTGGACAGGCTTGAGAGGTGGGCCCATGCAATCCTCATGAAGTTCAACACGGCCAAGTGCAAGGACCTGCACATGGGTCAGAACAATCCCAAACACAAATACAGGCTGGGCAGAGAATGGGTTGAGAGCAACCCTGAAGAGAAGGGCGTGGGGGTGTTGATTGATGAGAAGCTCAACATGACCCAGCAATGGGCGATTGCAGCCCAGAAAGCCAACCATATCCTGGACTGTATCAAAAGAAGTGTGACCAGCAGGTCGAGAGGGGTGATTCTCCCCCTCTGCTCCGCTCTCATGAGACCCCACCTGGAGTACTGCACCCAGCTCTGGGGTCTCCAACATAAGAAGGACATGGACCTGTTGGAGCGAGTCCAGAGGAGGGCCACCAAGGTGATCAGAGGGCTGGAGCACCTCTCCTATGAAGACAGGCTGAGAGAGTTGGGCTTGTTCAGCCTGGAGAAGAGAAAGCTGCAGGGACACCTTACAGCAGCCTTCCAGTACCTAAAGGGAGGTCTACAAGAAAGCTGGAGAGGGACTTTTAACAGGGGCATGTAGTGACAGGACAAGGGGTAATGGCTTTAAACTGAAAGAGGGTAGATTTAGATTAGATATTAGGAAGAAATTGTTCCCTACGAGGGTGGTGAGGCACTGGAACAGGTTGCCCAGAGAAGTTGTGGCTGCCCCATCCCTGGAAGTGTTCAAGGTCAGGTTGGATTGGGCTTTGAGCAACCTGGTCTAGTGGAAGGGGTTGCTGCCCAAGGGAGGGCAGGTTGGAACTAGGTGATCTTTAAGGTCCTTTCCAACCCAAACCATTCTATGATTCTATGATTCTATGATTTTATTCACATTCTTCTTTCTCTTCCTGTGGTTGCACCACCACAAAAAAATACATCAAACTAGCCTATTAAAAAATGTCTGTTTACAGTACTGCAGGCAGAACTGACCAAATGAGGCCTTCACCCACCTAGGCTTGTCTGCAGTATTTCTTTTAAAAAATGAATGTTTAAGAAAGAAAGACAGCTTTAAAACACATTCATCTGACAATTTTCTTTGGACATTAGAAAGAGAAGAGCAGATAAACAGAATAATCCCATTCCAGTCTTATTTGACTTAAACAAAGAGCTCCTTTTTTAACTGCGAGTGTCCTTTTGTATTCTGTATTTCAAGTATTTCATGGCAAGTAGTTATACAGATTGAACTATCTTGAAGATTGTTGGTCACCTTACAACTGGTCCAATTATAATAACAATTATTTTTAACATCATAAATCTATCCTTGCTGTTGATTGCAATTAAACATTCACCTATTTTCTGGAGAGTGCAGACCTAGCTTTTGTATACAGGTATTGTCTCCACATTTGTATCTTTGCGTTTCCAGATACATATTTACATAACATATGGATTATATTTCTGAGCACTCCTTTCAGCAACATATTGTTTATAAGAGAAAAAGATTTTTTTATCATCGTCTTTCCCACCTGTGCTGTACTTCACATTTGACTTGTCTCTAAAGAAAATAAACCAAAGCTCAGAGTCAGTTTTCTACCATTTTTTGTTCTGTGAAGATGAAAACAGGTCGGGTTTTTTGTTTGGGTTTTTTTGACAGTTCATATTAGAATTCAAAGAAGGCACTTTTCAAAAGCATTTTCATACCCCAGGTATTAGTTGCAGAGCCATATGAGCAAAGTTGTTTAAAAGTGCAACTACAAAGTCTAACGGTATACCGTAGTCTTGGCTCTAGAATTGAGGCTTTCTCCTTAAGTAAAAATACGTGGAAGTAAAAGGTAATTTGCCCAAGTGAGACTAGACGAAAATGTAAGGACTGTCCCTTTAAGAAAAATATATCATCCTTTATCACGCTGACTGGTTGCATTGCAGCTCTGCTGCTTTTGTGCTTCAGTTGAGCAAGTTACAGATATTAAACAGAATGGCACATCACAATAGGACATGAAATGAATTATAGCATAATGAGTGAACACATCTACTGTATTATTATACGTAGTCACCTTTTATGTATTATGTAAAAGAACCCAACTTGAGAGATCTAGCTCATTTTTCATTTCAAAAGAATTTTGTAGAGAACAGTTATAGTGTCAATTACTTGAGTATCAAACAGCAGGTTTTCTGAACGCTGTAAGGTGCAGGAGGGCCAAGCAGAGGTAGGTACGTCACCAGTCACTCGGGCAGCACTGATCTTAACACACAGCAACGAACAGCAGCGGCAACAAATTTCAACCCCTTTTTGCTACCCGGCAGCATAACTGCTCTGCTTGGGATAAATGACAACGCAGTGTCAGGACTGTGACAGGCTACACAGAGGTCTTACCAGTGTCTTGGGAGGATCTTCACAGTTATACCCGCCGTCCTGTTTTACAGGTAGCTGCCTGCACTGATGAGGGGTTTTTATTCAGCGAAGCTGATGTCCTGTGGAAAATAAGGCAAAGTAAAGTGGAACAAAGCTTTCCTTGCCAGGAGGAAATATCATTCCCAGCAGTAGCTTGCAAAAATAAGGTTGCCTGCAGCAAAGAGGGAGGCAGGTTAAAACCGATGGCATCTTTTAAAAAGAGACGACAACGTTTTCAGGATTTTGTTACTTCTTCATAGCAAAGGAGCATCAGATCCTTTGACTATCAGACACATGTTCAAGCTAATGCCTAGGCCACCCATAGACCATCCCGCACAAGCTCAAACCTATGTCCATCAAAATTTACAGATGCTTATACAGAAAATAATATTTTACCTTAACTTCTTGAATGATAACGGCTCATATGACCTTGTGATGTTTCAGTTATTAAAAAAAAGAATTAAACCGTAAATAAGCCATCAGGAAAAGGCAACAAACAATGGAAACTGTATGCTATACATGGTGTCTCCGAAGGAAAATCATAGCTTTTTTTTTGTTCAAGATAAAATATTTGGTTTATACATGTCATTCATTTATAGCTTATCTGCATGCAACTGAAAGGACTATTGGATAGGTGAAACGCTTAAATAGGCTAACCGCTTTTATACAGCTGATTGTGGTTTAACAACGGCAAGAAATATAGTTCTCTTTAGAGGAATAACTTCATAATCTTTTATCTACTGAAAACCAAATACATTTTAAGGAAATTATAAATATTCCTTTTATCTTACCATGATAAAGAGATTTACTGCAAACATTAACATACCTTCTCACCACACATAATTCATAACAGAGGAAGAGCTTGAAATGCTTTTATGTAAACAATCATAGATTTTCCTATGGTTACTAAAAGGCTGTTTAAAACTCTTTAGTAGCAGGGGACTTTGAAAAACACTGTTTCTAGCAAATCTCAGTGTTTCCTTTAACTTTTGCACAATATTTACCTCACTGACACCATTTTTGTCTCAAATCCTTACATAAACAATGTCTGTAATAAAAGCAAATATATTTTTACCAGTTTCATACAAAACAGGCCTTGGAATAGAAATACAAACAAAGGTACTGATACAAATTAATGGAAGCATCTTCCAACTCCTAGAGCTCATCAACCACCTCCATTCACAGAAAATGCCTCATTTACCCTAACTGACAGAACAGAAAATATACAGGACTCCAAATACCATACAACAACCAGACTTCCATACCTACCACCACTTGTTGTTATAACTGATGAGCAAGGATGCACACAAAAGAAAAAAAGAGACATAGTTACACACCTGCTGTATGCCCTCTAGTCACACAACAATGTCTAGAGAAGGCTTTCAACTACAACGCAGTCTTTTGTCAAAGTTCACCCATCCAGAATCTGGGTTGAGGAAAGGAGAAATGAGACTCCAGTTGTGATAATCTATTTATTAGAAGGATGTTTAGAGACTCAGAGTTAGCTTAATATTTTAAGTTTCTGGTCTGCCTGGGAAACTACTACAAGCTTCGCTGTTACATTAAGTCCTCCTAAGAGACTAGTACCTCCAAGAGTAACATCATAGTGCGCAGCAAACACCAGCTGACAGACATTATGATATCCCTCAGGGAGGTACCTCATTTTGTACATGATTCTGCGTAATGAGACACAACGTGAAAGCATTCTGGATTCTGGGATACCTATAGATGTGTCAGGTTTTCACACTAGCCTGTCTTTTGATCTCGACTTTCCTGAAGCAGGTATGTTAAAAATATGTTTCTGTCCTTTATGTAATCTTTCACAGAAATAATGGTATGTAGTTTATAAATGAATCCCTGAGTAAAAGATAATAGTTACACTTCCCATTTCTCATCCATAGATTCCAAAGTGTCTCATAAAGAAGCATATTTATCAACAATATTTTAATAAGGGATAAAAGCTACTTTAAAGTAGCTTCATAGAAAAATTTCCATAGGTTTCAATAGAGGACATTATCAGAATATTTGATTAGGAGCTGCTGTGGAATAATTGATCCATTACGGCCATTACAGAAAAAAGAAATATGATTTACATCAGAGTCTAATATTCCGTACTCCAACTGAAGTCACAGTTGTAGGCATACAGAATGTAACAGAAAGCAACATCAAACATGCTTTTAAGATCTAGCTTGGCCAGAATAGGATTGTAGGAGTTGATATTATGTCTCCTAACCCCCAAGACAGCAAAAAAGAGTCCCAGACCTGCCATAACCAGTTGATGTGAAAGTTTATTATAACAAACAACCGTAAACCAGATTAGAAATTGGCAATTAGTTCAGAGGGGCCCTTAGGCCCATGGTTCAGCCTAGATCTCTAGAACCAGCAACCAGGACACAACTTTATTTGTGCTCTGGCAAAGCACAGAGATCTCAGCGAAGCTCAGGCACTGCACACGCAGAAGGGAAGGCAATCCTCACATCCAAAGAGGCTGCAACCTAGGAAACAAGATAGCAAAAGGTCGCAGACACACAGATATGTGTCTGACGGCTAGGGTGAATAGCCTGCAATGCTGGCAATAGCCAGCGCACAAGACCTTGCTCTGAGTTCAGCAGAGCAGGGTACTGAACATGAGCGGCTCACCTCACCTAGGGTCATGCCCAAGGTGCCCTCATGTGGGAAGGGAGCTTGCCATTTCAGCAGAAACTGAGCTCTCAGTCATGAGAAAGCTTCCAGATGAAAATTTGTCTAAAATATAAAAAGTGAATTAGTATCAATTATCTGAGGTTTTCCATGAAACAAAAACATAACACTTTTTTTGAGGTACTTTTAGTTTGTTTGGGGTCTTTATTGTTTCTTTTTTAAGTTTTTAACTGGCTGTAATTTAGAATCGGAGAATATCCCGCGTTGGAAGGGACCCACGAGGATCATCAAGTCCAACTCCTGACTCCACACAGGGCAACCTAAAAGTTAAACCACGTATCTAAGAGTGTTGTCCAAAAATTTCTTGAACACCCACAGGCTTGGGGCCATGACCGCTTCCCTGGGGAGCTTGTTCCAGGGCTTGACCACCCTCTCAATGAAAAACCTTTTCCTAATATCTAATCTGAACTTCCCTTGATGAGCTTTAAGCCATTCCCTCGCGTCCTATCACCTGACAACAGAGAGGAGCTCAGCACCTCCCTCTCCACTCCCCCTCATGAGGAAGTTGTAGATGGCAGTGAGGTCACCCTTTATTTTCCTCTTCTCCGAGGTGAACAAACCTAGTATCCTCAGCCGCTCCTCCTGAGTCATGCCCTCTAGTCCTTCCACCATCTTTGTTACCCTCCTTTAGACACGAACCCTTTCCTTTATTAAGGACAGGTTGCAAAATGAAGCAAAAGACCAATGACAGAAGGACAAACATTCATCCGGTTGGGCTAGTAAATAGGACTATGCGGTATACGCACTGTGACTGAGTAGCTTAACAGTTAATCTGGAACACAAACTCATTTTTTCCCCTAAAGAATATGTTGCCATAAACCAACACTGGGCTAGGGCTACATAGAGATGTGGGTAAAAGGCAGAAAAATGAAAGATTTTCCTTTACCTCCAACCCCATACCTTTTGAACAAATTCAGTAACATTTTTAAAGGAATTAACTCTCTTACACTCTGTTATTCAATTATGCCAGTCCTTAAAAAAAAAAAAAAAGAAAAAAACAATAATGAAAAGATTGCTACTTTTTGTTGAGCTGCAAGTACAACAAATCCAGAAATTGCCAAGCTGCTGAGAGGCTTTGGTTGGACACAATAGAGAGCTGTCCCAGTAAGGTGAAGGGCCTATATCAAACCTTTTTTTTTTTTTAAATAGAAAAAGATTATCAGGAAACGATATAAAAGACAAAATTCTTTTCCTGAACGACTCACTGAGACTATAGCTCAGAGAAAGGCTGTATCTCAGATGAGGTGGTGATGGTCAAGAGAAAAGCCCTTGTAAGGACCCCAAATGCTCCCATTTTACAGCCAATCCAGGCCACAACTGTTTTAGATGGTTTAGGACAAAGGAAGACATCCTTGCCTCTCATGCCATTACCAAGGCACGGGAATGCCCCTAAGGCTGGAAGTCATAGAGCTGCAGGTGAAATGCAGTGGGAGGAGACCACCAGAGCATGTGAGGGTGAAAGCCTTACGGTATGCCCCCAAAGTCAGAGTCCCTCTGTACCCAGACAGCGAGGACCACCAGGCAGAAAAGAATGACCAAGGTGGGTCAGTATTTCAGTAAGAGATAACAAGAGAAACCTAAATGCTCCACGATCATTTCGTGTCCTTCCTTCGCATGAAATCTTACTGCCACAGTGTTAACGACTGGGTGGGGAAACAGATGATAATCACGAGGGATTATTAAAACCTGCTCACATGACCAAGTGCATCATGGAACATATCCCTACTAACAAGAAGTAGCTATCCTGTGTTTTCAAAAGAATACGGAGTGACTTATCCCTTAGTGTGTATGCTTCCTCTGCTCAGTAGCTGCTTCCCACCGGTCCAGCAATGGCTGGAATTCAGCAATAAATAAAGTTTTCCCTGGACTGTGCCTGTGGTTTCTCAAGTGCACTGGACGAAGGTGCTATATAAATGCCACTAGTTATTTTAGGTGATTCTCTAAGGGAAAGCTGCTATAAATGATGTCAGGAATAAGTTGTACCACATAGCTAGCAGTAGTCACATTATCCTTTTAGGTCCCCAGAAAAGTATTCAGCAGTCTCCACTTATAAGCCATTGCAACAGAGTGATGAAAAGTTACACAGGAGTGACCAAGCACAGGTGCTTGTGCTTTATTATATACATTCAAGGTGCAGGGAAAGAGATGGTTGTTCTTGTCTTTTGATTTGTTGTTTGGTTTTTTTTATTTTATTTTTAATATGGCAGCTACAATCAGCCTCATGACTATTTTCTGCCTAAGAAAATTCAGCCATCCATTTGTTTCATTTCTTCTGTGTGTTCTCCTACCGACCTGCTGCATTCCAGTTGGGTACCATTCCAGGTACCTAACTTCGATTGCATCAGACTCTTTTTTCACACCTAAAACTGGTGTGAGGCCACACGAAACTCAGTCCACAATTTTCTTGTGTTGTTACCATTGCACATTGGTACATCAGACAAGTTCTTTGAAAAGCTATGCAGGATGGCCAACAATGATTTCTCCGGTGGACTGATGTTCAGCTTCAGAAAATACTATGTTTGAAAAGGACAAAGAAAAGGGAAAAAAGAAAGAAAGAAAAGAGGTTAGTTGATACTAAACAACTCTCACAGTGATCCATCAAGCCTGTACATGCATGTTCACATTCTTCCAGCTGCAGGCTTGCCCAGTTTGAAGTATACAAATACTTGTGGTAGGATCAGAAATTTTCCTTCTGCTAGGCATTAAGAAAAGAAATGCCTGATCTACAAGGCTGGTAAAATTTAGCCTGGTGTGAGAAGGCTACCTGTGTTTCACATGGAAAAACTTGGCTTTTAGTACCATTTTCCCCTTCTCTTCCTGACGTGGTGAGTGAAGGGATCCTTGGCAATCCTTGTCCTCAAGCCGTATCTCTCACAGCAGCGCACAGCAGTAGCCAGCACAAGTGACCACGCCGAGCTGTGATCACCTTGCCTCCCTCCCGTGCAGCCAAAATCACCTTCTCTCTCTTCCCTTGCTGTTATTCTGAGCAGTTTACAGCTATCAGTCTGCACAGCTGCAATCTGGGATAGTCCACTGCATCCAAGTGCTACGGGCACAATTAGCAACAGACATGGAGGAGAAGCATCTGCTGTATCTCCAAGCTCAAAAAAACGCAAACACTTTGACTAACAAAAGAAACCAGATCACCTGTCTGGGCTAATGGAGTACAAACCCAGCGAGTCTAAGTAGGCTGGAACACGCTGCATTAGAGCTTGAATGATGTGCAGTTTTCTTTTTAACTATTGTTTTTAGATAAGCAGTGTCATAATAAATAGGCCTAGGGAGAAGTGCTCGTTTTTCAGCTGCAGAGAAACACTTCGAATGAGTGTTTTCTGTTTGACAGCCCTTCTCTCCCACTCTCTTCACCCACCTTCCTCCTCTCCCTCCCTCACACCAAACTTTTTTCCAAAATAAACATTCCTTCATTCCATTACCATTATACATCCTTTATATATGCATGTCAAGCACGTAGGCAGGACCAGAAGAGACCTATGGGCTATGGACGCCAATGCCTTGCTATCACACGCACCTCTTCACAAACGTATCATGCTCCATCTTAAAAGCAGTCTGCCTTTTTCTTGGCGGTCTCTGGATTGGACACATGCTCCAGAGCCTCCCTGCTCTAATGGGGGTCTCTTTAGTTCCAGGCTATACTGTTTTCCTCATTTGTTTTTCATGCTAGCATTATCTTTCAGTTGTAGTACCTTTTCACCCTTGATGGATAGACATTCGAAGCATTTTTAGACGACATTTGTATCTGCTTTCAGCCTGCCACTTTGCCAGATTAAAAGGACACAGGCTTTTCTTACATGGCATGTTGTCCATCCCCTTGATTTTCCAGTTTGCCCGGTAGGCCCTTCTCCCTATCAGTCCCATTTTCAATTAAGTTTTTTGAACACGGGTGACCAGGTTTGTACTCACTATTCCAGGCGAGGTCTCGCCAGTGCCTGGTATAACGGCAGCAATACTTCCCTATCTCTGCTGCAAATGCCTCCCCTGACACATCCTAGATCACATTTGTCTTTTTCATGGCTGTCTCCCGCTGGCACGCTGAGCCCAGCTAGGACTCCCAGCTCCTTCTCCTCCTCCGTCATTTCCAGCTGATGAGCACCTGTGAAACTTGGTAAAGCAGAAGGGTCAGCTAGACAGAGGACTGCTCCTACTGCATCTCTTTATTTAAGACCGCTCAGAGGAAGAAAGAGGCATAAATGAGTCTGTAACAGCTGTCACAGCAGTTGTTACAGCCAGCCAAATCCTGTGAACGCTTTCCATTCCCATTCGCTGAGCAACCCCCGAGATCAAGACCAAGCCACAAGCAACAGCATCTCTCGAGCGCTGAACACCAGCTTCAGAAAGGTTCTCAGCGGGGGAAGAAGGAGTGAGAAAATAGCAGCAGAGTCACACATAGCCCCCAAAAAAACTAAAATTGCTATGACGTAGAGAAGCTATTCTGATTGTTTCTTAAAGGCCTGAATGAAATAAGCTAATTTGCAATGGAGGCGGGAATTTTTTTAATAGGGCAAAGACGTGTGCGTAGGTAAATGGGAGGATGACATTAATGTTGCTTTGGAAAAAATGTTTTCATTGAAATATTAACACCGCTGTCCACACTTAGGAGATTATACTCTAAAATGAGCAGGGTTTTTTGTATAATACTGCTTCATGTGTCGGAGAGGAGAAAGCCTGGTAACTATCCTCATTCTTTCAATGTCACTATTTTTTGTGAGATGGCTAGCCATGCCATCATTATCACAAGAGGATTCATGTTTGTTTATTCGAAAGCGAATGTAAATTGTGCTTCATACCTAATACCTTAAAGCCATGCTGAAACACAAGGAAGTCTATTATCTTTATACCATGTATTTTAGGGCTTTTTTTCTCCCTACTCCAGCAGAAGACTGACAGTTTATAACGCAGCGGTGCAACTGCCTCATTTGCACATTTACAGTGCTTGATAAGGGGTTGAAATGCCTGATTCCCCAGAGGTCCTCCTTGTTCTTTCCCCAACAGAAAATGTCTCCCTATATTTCAATACAGCTGTGACAAATTTTTCTAAGTAACGGATATCTAGCCTTTAGGTAAAGCCTTTCCTGCAGAAGGTAAAAACACTTTACACAGGGCTCATGCAAATCATTTCACTACACGCCAGGCAGCACAGAGCGGAGCCTGGAATCAGACGCGGAGCAGCCGGTTCCACGTGGCACCTCCTGCCTGTGGCCCTGGGACCCGACTCATCCCTACGCACCATTTCTTGCATCATATGCATCCTAAATTACAGTAAAAAAAAATCAAGGCAGAATTGTTGAAATCCCTCAAAGTTTCCCTAAGCTATACCGGACAGACATCCAAATGCATTCAAATATACTGCCAAAAATCCATATTGCTTTTGCATTTGCTCAGGAAATGAGGTAACATCTTCGACCACCAAGTGACGCTGACTTTTTTTATGTCAATAGCACTGTCTAAAACCTGACTTTTAATAGCAGCCACATCACCTATCCCCATTTAAAGCATTACTGTGGATTGTGCCACAGCACATCTGTTATAAAATTCTTCAAGAATAATGACAATAAAACCAAGACAATTACTCCTCCAAGCACTAGCGTTGGGGTATTTTTTAAAGAACAGATTTGATTGAAAGGTAAAGATTAGCTTTAAATTCCTCCACCCCTTCTTTTATTTGAATATGAAAAGAAGGTGTAATACAGATGCTTACCTTGATATGACATTAAAAGACAGTTTGGGTCAATATAATTACTGTAGAACAGCAGATTTTTTTTAAAAATCCTTAAATATTTGTACTTACTGATTTTACCCTTCAGATGCATTTTAGCATTCTGGGGTAATCAGCTAAGTCCAAACCACATATGCAGAAGTAACTACGAGACAGTCCCTCCCTTAACGTGTATACTATGCATACAATATCATAGGTTAATCCCCCCCAAAACAAGAAAAATGTATTTCTGCAACAACATTTTAGAACATAACCATGTGAGTCAAAGTGACCCCCCAGAAGAGCTTCTTTGCACTTGACAGCAGGTTTAT
Organism: Phoenicopterus ruber ruber; assembly: GCA_009819775.1. Classification (NCBI taxonomy): domain Eukaryota; kingdom Metazoa; phylum Chordata; class Aves; order Phoenicopteriformes; family Phoenicopteridae; genus Phoenicopterus; species Phoenicopterus ruber. The sequence goes on along the minus strand of CM020246.1, from coordinate 43,373,252 downwards.
GGACATGTTGTAAATGTCAGACTACACCATTTTTAATAATAAAAAAAGACACTATAATACTGTTTCCTTGTAACCGGGACAGAAAATCATTTGGTAAGAGTAAGAACATTTATTGGTTTTGACATAAAAATTTCTTGCTGTGAGGTGGAAACGCTGTACTCCAAATACCGGAAGAAACGTGAAATCTCAGGGGTTATGTTCAGTAACTCTTGGTTCAAAAGCAGACGCGGCAGGTGCATTATTTAAGAGCTTGTCAGAGATGATCTTCTACAGCACACTACTCCGGGATTCATCTCCTGCTATGCCTGGGAAGGGGATTCTCATGTAAATAGATGGCAGAACTGCCTGGCTACACATCAAGCCCATACTGCCCAACCCTCTTCAATACCACCGTGGTCACTACAAAATGTGAGTGTCAGAAAAGGTCTTCAGCACTGAATGCAACTACTCCTCCCACATACCCCACGTAAGAGCAGTTCTTTGGCTGAGCTCTTCAGAGTGCATTTGCTCCGAAAAATTCAAAGCAATTTTTCTCAGCAGCCATACTTGGTGCGTATTTTGTATTGCTGTATTCTTTGCTAATTTGGTGCCACAAAGACGTAGTATATTCAATGCAAATGAGAAACAGTTCCAGCCCAAGCTACTGCTTTGAATTTCCTGACTCCTGCACATACAAAATCTTGAGCACGATTTATTTCACTTTTTTTTTTTTTTTCATTCTTTCAGAGCATAAATCCTTGCGTATAAGCTAGTCACATCAGGATTTCAGTAGGGATGATCACAAATAAACACACTAGGAGAAAACCAGAGGACGCTCAAGGACCAAACTGTTAAAAATAAAGTAAAACAAAAAACCCCAACCCAAAGGGGTTGATTGCGTGGGTCCTCTATGCCTATACGAATGAGCTAGATTTTCAGCTGTGTAAGCCATGGGAGCATTGTTGTCCTCAGCACAGATGAGCTCAGTTGTGCAAAGGATCTGACCTGTGTTTCTGTAGAAGATACTCCAGACATACGCAGAGCTGCATAGCTGCCTTCCTGTTTCTCTCACACACCCATCAACATTTCAGGAAGAAGGAATTTCCTATGTGTTTTGGTGCCAGCGTAAAAACAAACACAAAATCCAATTTCAACTATTCCAGTAGAGACTTAAAAACCCCTCATACAGGAAAATCACAGCCAGTAAAATGTGCCTTTTTTTATTTTTTACGTAATTGAGTAGCTTAAAAAGAAATAGGAGAGAAAACTCACTTTCAGCTAAGAAGCGGGAGGAGAAATATAATTTAAAATTGCATATTTTTAGAAAATACTGTTTCGATGGAAAGTGCTCCCCTTAAACATGTCTATACTGGCCAGTCAGAAAGGATACAAAGACTAGAAAGAAATGGGTTTCCTAATGTATCATTGTACTAAACAACATTTGAGAGGGGAAGAAGAATACAGAGAAAGCAATGGTTGCACCTTGAATATGGAGTATGCTGGCCACGTGCTTGTGGCACAAAAAACATCTGTAGCAAAACATTTTGCACAAAATCGAGCTCTACAGAGATGAGAGAAACTAAAGAATGAAAAAGGAAAGTGACTTTATGTACGCTTAACTGAAAAACAGAAAGTAGCTCTGTACCATCTCTCACTTGCACTGAACCCTAAGGGGGGAAAAATTAGGATGATTACACATTTAACTGCAGTAATCCTGAATTAAAGCATTTAATTCTTAGACTGTTTACAACCCATCAATACAAACATTAATAAGCAGATATATGGCAGGCTGCTTTAACAGTATATTACTTCACTGTCAAAACTAGCTCTGGTACAAATGCAGGAGTATGCAATGTTTTGTTCTTGTTAAAGGAAGGCTTTATCTTAGGGGTTTTAAGTAATCTCTTATGCCTGAACTACTACATAAAAATATACCATCCTCTGCAAACATTAAGTAGGTGGTTTCTCTTTTGTTAGCAAATGGAGTACACCCTAGCCTTTTAAATTTTTGAATGCTTTTGAAAATAAAAGGTGTCTCCAATATAATATTTATAACAGGTAAATTATATCTCTTCAGACAAGAGTAACAATTAACAGAAAGCATCTGTACCATGTTTACCTTTATGAGGCATTATTGTACCAAGTAGCACAGAACCTCAGTAAGAGTGAAAACTTATATTATTCTGGGGGACATCTGGAAAACTCTTCACCGTTAACTCTAAGGAAACTGATAGCTCTGAGGGAAACCTCCCTCTACACTCTTCTCCATCAACAAGTATTACCCAGTCACTCACAGTGCAGGTAAATGACCTTATCAGTTTAAGCCTCTTTTTGGCATTTCAAAAAAACCAAAAAATTTCTCAGCCTGGGTTCACGTACCGGCAGTCACCACGGGCTGGCACGTCACAGCAGGACGGGCGTACACGCCTGGGAACTTCCAACGTGCGCAATGTCACCTTCCAGAAATGGCTTACAGGAGAAAGATTGAATTCCAATTTCCCCTTGGATTTTTTCCATTTCCATTTCTCCTGTTACGAATAGCACAACTCCTCTCCCTGCCCCCGCCCCATTAGTGTATAAATTAATTTCCCCTCGCTCACTTTAACCTGTGTCTTAACGGAAGCTGGGTTAAATTCTTGATGTAAAACCAACTGTGGCCAAGAGCAGCTTTTCCACGGGCATGAACAGGTTTTAGCTCTGGATGGGGAAACGCAGGCGTGATGCCGCAGCGCAACACCACTCCCCACACCCTGCTGAGTTCCGCGTGCTTCAGCGGGCGCGGGAGCAGGCATCGCCCCCAATTCCACTCCCTCCGAGGCACGGGATAGCGTAAAGCTCAGTATCAGACAGGGGACTACACAAGCGGGAAGTGGCAAACTCCTAGGTGACACGGCCAAAGTCTTGTGGCTGATGCCTCCAAGAGTGCAGAATCACTGCAGCCAGGTGACTTGGGAAACTATAAATTCATTGATTTTGCTACCTCAGAGAAACTTTGTGAAACTCTACATTGTCTCTCAGGGACAAAACCGTGCAGTATCTGTAACGGCATGCTCTGCGACTGAACGCCTGTTGTCCTTACAGACAGCATTCTGCACACGCAACTGAGATGATCGCACGCAAAAAGAATGAGGGAGGAGAAAAAAAACCAGAAAAATGCATCTTAGAAGTTACTTATGTTTAATGCTTAAAAGTCTGAATGCACAAACAATAATCTACCATTATAGAAGTACTGGTGGTCAATACAATGCATTAGAACTATGTACAATGACACAGTTTAGTATCAAAATCTTTCTACAATGTAGAGTATTACGAAACTGTTAATGACATCAAACACTAAGCACTTAAGACACCATTTTTTGCTACCACATTTGGAACTTCAATGAACAGTCCATTTTAACTTGCAGCATCAATCCATTTCTAGTATGAAATTAAGTAATTTTCTACTTATACAATAAGATTTATCTACACGGGTCTTTTGATTTTGATCCATAGCAGCAAAGGCACTGTACATCAGCAGATCCACAGACTTAAAGATTTTTTTTAAAGCATTCAAAAAAAAAGTCACAGATCATAGTTTAACAGCAACAACAACAACATAAAAAGATAACACGTTGTCTCTGGCACAATGGCTCAGTCTGCGTCCGTTTTAGGGACATCCAATCAAGACTTGGATTGAACTGCTGGCGAACAAAGCAAGTCCTTATCCCAATGAGAATCCATTCCTTTTTGTATGTCGGAATGAGTACTCTTGTAAATCCTACCTTGGAGGTCATTGCTTTTGTAGTTTGTATATTGGTAGGCATCCATTCTTATTTCAGTGCAGTTTCCAAAGAACATATCAAATATTTTTCATAATCTCTTGTAATTGAAAAATTGCCCAAAGACACATATCCCCATTTTCAAGGAAACATTGCAAAAGTTTCCAGAAGTAACAAAGGTGATTCTTTGAGGCAACTTATTGTACTCTCTACAATATAACAAAGAGAGGTGTTTATATTAAAAAACCTAGCTTGACACCAAAATGCTTTATGTTTATCAACAGAAAAGCATTGAGAACAAATCTGTACACAAGATGCTATATTAACATTGCAAATATATAAATTAGCACATTCTTACTTAAAGTGAATTTAATTTAGATGTGAACTGAATTTGCCATTCATCACAGGCATGTAGATTACTGGCTACAGTTTGCAATTTCCTAAGTTTCCAAGACTGTCTAAAATAGTTAAGATACAGCATCTTCCCACCAAATAATTATACTGTAATAACACTTAGAGGTCTCATCCAAGAACAGGACTAAAAAATATAACAAAGTTTATTTTTTTTAAATAGAAACTACAAGTCTATTTAGTGTAACTTTAACTATCTCCTGAACATCCTTCTCCAAGATCCCCAATTCATCCACCTGCAAAAACACAAAGTATACAATGCACCTTTCAAACTAAAGCCGGGCCAGACAGCTTTATTTAGTCAGTTCATTGTTAGAAAGCCTTCTTTAAACAAAATAAATACATTACAGCTATAATACATAATTAAAGAATCAAGTTCACTGTTAAGTATGCTTATTCCATCTTCTTCCAAGTAGATATCTGACAATTTGGTATCACAAGTTCTTAATGAGCATTCACAAATCAATAGCAAGTTAAGAAGGTAAAAATAAATTCCACAACTGTGATGAGCATTTAAGTTCTCAGTTAAGAAAGAAAAAAAAAGAATATACAGCAAAGTGCTAGGAGAAGGAGTTCTGTCTGCATTCCGATTTGTCTCTAATAAATAACTTCATAGACTGTAGCTTTCTTGTCCCCAGAGCCAGTGACAATGTATTTGTCATCCACAGAGATATCACAGCTGAGCACAGATGAGGATTCTTTGGACTACAAGAAAGAAAAAAAAAAAAAGAAAAAAGATTATGTCTTTCCAATCCTTCAATCTAGAAGGGCTTGCAGATTAATTGGAAGAGTTTATAGAGGGGGAATACTCCGAAAGCTCATTTAAATACCAGTACCGCAGTGGCAGCTTTTGTTACAAGACTAGGTGGAACAAGTTTGGAGAAACAAAGCTCTATGCTAAGAAAAAACAGCAGCGGAAAGGGAAGTGAATGTTATGGACGAAGAGATAATCTATCGATCAAACAAAAAAAAAAAGCAGTCCTTTCTATACACTTTACAAGCAATGAGCATTTATTAGTATTTTATACGTTATCTTTTGCATAAAAATGAATGAAAAGCCATCTTCTTCTTCTTCCCTCCCCTTTTTTTTGTTGCAAACCAGAAATCCGTATGGAGAAGCAGTACAAAGCCCTACCCACCCACAGGTATGAAACAAAGAGATTCCACAGAAGTAACTGTATCTCCTCTCACTATTTCCCCAACAGAGAAGACAAAAGCCTTGCAGGAAATAATTTACTTTATCAGGGAGGATGCAAATATGAAAAGATACGGTGGTGGAACAGGATGTGCAACAGTGTGCAGCAGGTGAACGGGAGACAGGATACACCAGGATGCAGTAGTTCTGTCTCTCCCAGCTTTTCTGTCTTTTCTGAGATGATGTGCACCTATTGTCACATTTTACTTGCTGTTTTCGTGCATGTCTTATTTACATAATGTATGTCCACATTCTTTTCCACCTGTCACTGCAAGAGCTAAACTCTTCCCACTTATGCTAAGTTTTTGCCAAGAAACCTCTGCTGCAATGCACAAGACGTTTCTCTCTCTATCCCTCATTAAGAAAGCTGCACTGGGGTTTTAACATCATGTTTAAGGGAGATGTGTTCCTCTTAGGGTGATTTGGGCTTTCTGTGGGAGGTGGTTCCAGAGCTGAATAGCCTCCACTAAGAAAACTCAGACCTCAGCTTTCTCTTGTCAAGGCAAACTGCTCTGTCCCCAAAGGTGAAGACACAGCAGGTATCAGTACAGGTGAGACCTGACCGTTTAAACCAGAACACCAGTTAACTTCATTACAAAAATTCCCAGCCTAGAGGTACCTGTAGGTGAAAGAAGAGAAGGACATGCCAAAATCCCCCTTTTCTTTAACAGCACTGAAGTGCCATTAAAATTGGGCACAGAGGGATTACAGACTACAGAAAGGTTACAACTTCCAGTTACACTCCACAGGGATCCTCCATAAGGAAACAGTCTTCAGCTCAGGAGTCTGCCTGTCCAATCCACTGACTTCGTGCATCTCATCCAAGAAAAATACACATGCTGAATATGACTTTCACTGTTTTAGCTACATTTTGGACCTTCAGTGAATGCTCACCTAATGACATGACTTGAGTACTGTATTACACCAATATGCACAAGAAGGTGAGAAAGAAGGGTATTAAAAACAATTTAGGATTAAAGGGCTACTTTATTGTAAGAGCTAAATTACTCAAATGTTAGAAAGGACAAAAGCGTATCTCTAATTACAGACAGAGTCTTAAAGGAACATAGTAATTAGCCAAGAATTTCCATTTAAAAACTCCTTAAGCTAATGACAGATCTGAGATGTGCAGCTCTACTGCACTGTAATGTATGTGGAAAATAGCTTTTAGGAGGTTATTACCTGGAATATACTGGCTCCATAAGGTGTTCTCCAGGCATTAAGAAGATTATCTTTTCCAGTGCTTACAAACCATTTGCCTGCAACAGATTGTTTAAATGTTATTGTTGCATTTTGTTTTCAAGGAACACACCCCAAGAAACAGATTAATCATAAAAACAATGCATTCACACATTAATGCAAAACATATCCAAAGAACAGTCACATTTTCATCTGGTTGCACTACAATGTTCGATCGCAACATAAGCAGTTCACATAAAAAAGCAATCATACAGAATTTTTAAAATAATTTTAATACTTAAATTTAACATCTAATTTTTAACTATATCCCTACTTTCATTTAAAGGTGATCTTGAACAAATTTCTCAGGATGGAAAACACTTGCTTACCACAGTGAGCAAATTTGAGTGACAACACACAGCTCTCATGAAGATGCAGCTGATACTTGTCCGGCTTAGTAACATGCAGCACCTCGACGTTACTGTTCTCCATTCCTACTGCCAACCACTCACCAGTTGGACAATAGCCCAGTGAGAAGATCTGGAATTAGCACAGCACATGCTTCAATCAGTAAAGGAATGAGATTGAGATACTCAAAACCGACTCTTGCTACGCTGTTAACACTATGCAAAAATACATTTTGGTCTACTACAGTTTTAAAAACGTGATAATCCAATTACTATAGTAATCAAGATAAATTAGTTCATGTAAACAAAGCTCAATTAAAACTGTAATAGTGAAGCACTGAATCAAGCTATAAAAGTTAATGTCCTAGCTTATCTGACAGCATTTAAAAATATTTTCATAAAATATTTTTGAACAATAATCTATAGAAATGGGAACAGACTGCACACAGGAACACTTTAATCTGGCAATTCTTTTATAAAAAGGATTCCCCACTACTCTCATGGGAGAAGTACTAATCTGTCAAATAGTCATAATCCAGAAAAATGTTTAGCTGCCACATCAAAAAAAAAAAAAAGAAAAAAAAAGAAAAAGAAAAAAAGAGTGTGAGAGTAAGTGAGAAATTCTTTGGAGTTCTATTTGAGCCTGCTTTTTTTGCTTAACTCCCCCCCCCCCCCCCACCCCCCCCCAAAACCAAAAGTGCTTGTTTAGAAAAGCATGACATATTTTATTAACATGCCAAAGCTTCTGAGATTGAACCTGTGATGTGAAGTCATGTTGCTGCAGCTGTCTCCCTTCTCTGAGATCCCAGGATCTGACTGTATTGTCCAAGCCTCCCGTCCATAGTTTGGTGCCGTCATTAGAAATGTCAATACAGCTCGCTCCATCCGTGTGGCCCTGAAATTGTCTGAAAATATTGAAAGAAGATACGCGTGTTCTTTCACTGGAAAGAGTCGGTTCTGAGCATGTATACAAAATACCTCCTTTTTCTTTCAGTCCCTGACACGCAGCCTTTAAAGACAACAGTAACACAGATTCCAATAGCAATCTGAGATTAATATAAACTCTGAGACGACCACGTGAGTTTTGTGATGAATTGACGAAGCAATCAGGCCAGACAGCCAAGCGCTAATTTGATTTCAAAAAGCACACTTTACGAGTCAGATACTCTGGGGACCTTTGCTACTGAGTGTGTGATACCCACTATTCGACTGAAAATACCCCACTTCCCCCAAAGGAATGTAGCATGATCATCAAAATTCACTTAGTTTAAGAAGAATCTGCAGGTCACCAACAAAGTTGGAAAAAAAAGAGCAGTCGAAATGGGAACATCAGGGAGTAAAAGTCTGCCTTTACATGCAATACTGATATATTATATGTAACAACATAAACACAGCGCAGTGCACAGAGCAGCTCTGTATGACTGGCTCCTAGCTTACTGTACATTAGTGTTGAGCAGCAACCCATACTCCTAAGATGCTAAGTTTGCAATACAGTAATTTACATACATCTTTACCCAAGACATATTTGCTGAAGCACTGATTAAAGAGATTGGAGTGTGAGCGCAGTGTATTGCATGGAAACAAAGAAAACCATCTGTTCAAAGAACCTACAGCAGTGTCAACACCAGCTGATCTTAGGAAATTATAGTTATGGCTGCTCAACAGGGCTGGAATTATGAAACTCTCAAAACCTATAAACAATTATATAGAATTTTGTCAAAGTATTACCACGGCTATTGCCTAGCAATGAAATACTGGAAGCAGCTATGCAGACACCATGGAGAAAATAGCATATGTATGCAGAAGAGCACGTAAGGCTGTGTCTAATTAATTCTTCACAACCTGATGATCCAGTTCTGTCGACCTACCTTACTAAAGTCTGGTTATGCAGATCCCACACTGCAATGTTCCCATCGCTACAGCAAGAGAAGCAGACCTTGGAATCAGGGCTGATAGCTAGGGCATAGCAAGCCGGAGCAGAAGATGTCAACTCTGCTTTGATGCGAGGAGTTGGAGCTGCCAGGTCCCAAATGGATAACGTGCTGGCTTCCCCGCCAACAATCAGGGTGCGGCCGTCGGGGAGCAATCTGCAGGAACGGATGTAGTTATCTCTGTTCTGTGGAGACAGAAGCCATCAAGAGATTACTCATGAGGAAAGGAAAACAGCATTAACATGAGAGCAGAAATCCATAAAAGTATTGTATTCCCTCCTGGTTTTAATGAGCCATTTATACTTATGACAATGATAAAGTGTATTAATGCCAGAAAATTACATGACATTAGGGAAGTACTTAAACTTGATCTACAAAATTCAGTAGTGAGAGATATTTAATCTTAATTAGCATCAAAACGCAAAGAGCTGAACCCAGCCCAAAACAATTCAAGATAGCTGTATTCGACGGCTTGCGTAGAAAGTTACATTTTCATACTCTGTTTATTTCAGCACATTAACCTCTCGGCATGGGGGAGTACCAAATTCCCTGCATACTCCCCCCTGCTCTGTTCCAGTGAGACTTGCTGCCACTATCTAGGAGATGTCAGAGGAAAATATTTGGGCAATTTTCTTCATTTGTGTAGCAACTTGTGTAGCAATTCATTATATGTCTACATGTGCTGCACAGTTCTCATTTTACTGCCTCCGTAACAAGAAGCAACATCTTACCAAGAACTGGTAAATGACATGAGAAAAGCTGCTAACAATGGTTCATCTTGTTAGCATATTCAAATAATTTGTGAATAACACTCAGGGATATTTTTAATTGTCACATTAAGACAGGGTAATGCATTCACACACATACACAGACACAAAATATGTGACACAATCTTTGAATATTCTCGGAGAATACAGCTGCAAGACAGCAATTTTTAGCATGATAGGATATCAAGCTTTAAGATTGCCAACAAATGTCAAAGTTTATAAACAATATTTGCTGTGCTGTCTTTGATCTTTTCGCCTACCAATACAATTTTAGGATATTAAAGATATTTTGATTCATTGGGGGGAAAAACCACAAGTACGACGAGGAACATACTTCAACCTCAGTTCTAAAAGAAACAGCAAAATTACAAATGAAATATCAAGCTTTGATACCAATGACAGCACTCAAATAGCCACTGTTTTTGGTACCTTAACGGTATCATTTCAATCTTAACACAACCTGCTATCTTCTTCCACTGTCGTATGCCACTGTTCACCTACCAGGCAGTCCAGCTGAGAGACAGGGCTCTTGTTGCCAGGGTGGCTGATGTCCCAGACCTTGACGCACCCCTTCCCACCCGTGTACACGTGTCTCGTGGGGTTGCTGATGGTAACTGCACACACGACTTCGCCATGGTTCAGAGTGTTGATCTGACGGGCATGGCGAGGGATTCCTGGACCGATGAGGGCATCGGGAGGGAAAGGAACCGGCTGCATCTGACCGTCTGCACTTACATGAAATGAGTACGCTCTGAGGGGAAAGAAAAGATAGGGGGTGACTTAAGAAGTTTTTCTTCAAGCCTGTTTAAGAAAACAGAATTAAAGGTGTGTTTCCACTGAGGGCATTCAGACTGTGCACTCAGCTCCTTTTGCAATCTTTTTAATCATGTGAAGAAGAAATTAGTTAGTTATCTATAGCATGGCCCTCAAAGCACAAAGTTAGGTACCCTTCTTTTAACGTGGAAAGTCAAGCACCATCTACCAATCAAATGAGCTTTTATAACTCATGCAATGCTGATTTCTGGCATGAGTGAGGGCACATGATGCTACGCCTAAACTTGGGGCACGGGGAGAAAACCGCATGCAGAGAAGGGAAGGAAGGTTGGGTCAGGGCCCCCTGGAAGACAGAAATAGTTGGCTGGCTGCTGCAGAGCATGGCAGGTAGCTGAGTGCCAGGGGACATTTGGTTGCTCCCTTACTGACTCTAATGTGCAAATTTCAGCTGGTCTCATGCCCCTCGAGTGAAACTCCTCAGCACTGTACCTAAGGGCGCAGTGAAACCTCCACCGTCAAGGAGTTCAGTCCTCAAGGCACGGTTGCTGACATCTGACATGATAGACCAGCAAAAATGCACTGGATTTTTTTTCCTTCTTTTGAGCTTGCTTTTTTTTTTTTTTTTTTTTTTTGCGTGGACCTGACACGACAACTACAAATCCCAATTTCTCTTGCCAGAATCAGGGCTCTCACTGAGAAAGAATGTGTTGTGTGGCTGCCAGTTATGCCACCTGTGAATAACCTATCAACAGCTTCATCTCAAAATATTTTCCAGGGAGAACACTTAGGCTGTGAAATTGTCTTGTTCTGAGATGCTACCTGACACATCACATCTATTACAAGAGCACAAACTTTGTAAGAGGGTTCACCTACACTTACCAAGATATGCTTAATGGAAGGCTTTAATTTCCTTAGACCTAAAAAATCATCATAGTACTGATGAAAAATCCACTGTCACAATGGTGGGATGAGAAGAGGTCACAAAAAAGATCATTTTATGAGAACACTTAGGAAGACCACTTCCTTAATTGTTGCTTCAAAGTCACTGAAGAAGGCAGTCGTCAGAATTGAACTACTGAATTTGCTATTTAAGATTCAAACTGCATTAACAGTAGAACAATAATTTTCAGTGGGACAAAATGCAACTGCATGTTCACCTTTCTGCCCTGTTCCCAGAGCTTTACACGCTCTTCTCATCCTGCGCTCTGTTTCTTGTTCTGGCAGGTCTGAGTGACAGATCGTATCATCATTCTCCATTTTTTTGACATTAAACACATTCAGGAAAGGGTAGGACAGACTTCTGTGGCTGTCAGAAGCAGCGAACTGCCTATATGAGTAGAATTAGCGTTCGATTATCACCACAGAAATCTGAAATATCTTCCTCATTATCTCCCTAATTCCTGCTTGCTGCAGTGAAGTACTGAAAAAAGCAGTGGATGGTCACCTGAAATCTCTAACAAAACAAGTGGAACTTCATTATCATCTTTTCCGATTGCTGTATGCAGTCACTTCACTCTCTGCAGAGCCATGTTGAGCACTGAGTGTATGATACTTTTATCAGCCAAAGTGATTTTTAGTATGCTTATAAAGTACACAGGGAAAATATTTAACAATTACAGAAATGAAGCTTAGATCCGGAGTGATCTATGACCACATTATTCTCACTCTATTCATTACTCCATACCAGCACATGTGATTAAACTGTTGCTTTGTTGCTCGGTTTGGTTTTGTGGTGGTGGAGTGTTTTGTTTGTTGTTTTTTTTTTTTCACTCTGAGAACTCACACCGCATGTTGCTTATTTGAAGTACTCTAAATATCTTACAAATATCTGATACTATAAACACCTGGCGAGCACTTTTTTCTTCTTTTCACATTAGCTACATTTTCTATTTATATATGGCACAATCCTCAGCCTTTTGATATATCTCCAAAGCGAAAATAGAGTTATTAGGGGCCAGATCCCTGATGTGCCACACACTGCCCACTCCATTCAACAGACACTCAACAGTGAGGAGAATTTACACAACTTTCTAAGAGATAAGGAAGAGTAAATGAGAAAGCAACAATCCTGAATGATAGCTGTGAAAAGTACCGCGCTTAAGATGAAGAAAAATCAATTCAATCATGCTAAAACAACCATAGATTTCAAAGGTTTCTGGCCCTACGGCAGACAAATGACAGTTACATTTAAATGTTTAAAACAGTCATTGATACATCAAAAACATTCAAAAACCTTGGAGATGCACCAGAATTGAACTGGTTTGATATCAGTTTGTCTCACGTTTTATCGTCCCCATCTCTACCACGAGTGAGATGTGAGCAGGGAGGTCTCCGCGCTCGTGGTAATGCCATTTCTCAGACCACAGCAAGCAAAGCCTGGTAGAGCCAGTCACCCTTCCTTCTGGACAACCAACTCCACCAAGGATGAACTTGAACCCAGGGAACATTTGAACATTACATCAAGACATTTCTATGTGCCCACTGCATGTGTAGGATAAAGATCTGTGCTCCACAGAATTTTTAATGCAAGCAGCTGTCCCAGGAGCTGCTGCACACCATTTCCATACTCGCCTTACGCAGCCACCTAACAGGGCAGTGCAACTGGTAGGAAAGTCAACTTGAGGTGGTAACTAGTGTGTGACGTCTGAGAGAGCTGGACATGGTTTAGGATTTGTGTGACACATACGTACAAAAGGAGTTACAGGCACTAGGACTGATCGCTTGTCACCACGATATGTTACTAATCCTGTGTTCCCGCAAGCTCACTGGCAGGTAAGCGTATGCATTTACTCACATGCATGCAAGTGCGTGACTACCCCCCAACCACTCTTTCACAAATACGTTCCTACATATGAGAGTGAAAGAAGGAATGGCACAAACATCCCCTGCCCTTCAAACTCCACAGTATTAGGTGGTCACAGTTTCCCACAAGTGTCACACAAGAAGTGGAACTAGAGGACCCTTACATAAAATCTGGATCAATACGTTTTGCATCGCTGTTTTATTTTTTCCCCTCTCTAACTCAAGAGGGATGTGAGCAGAGAGTTCTTCATATCTGTGTAATTCTTTTTCTGAGGCTGACAACAAGCAAAGCCTGGTAGAGCAGGTCATCTTTTACGGTCAGTTCCATCAAGGATGAATTTGAACATTATGATACAATAACTCTTTCCAGTATTTTCAATCAAACAAAACATTTCAGTGTTCCTTTCTCTGCACACAGCTGTTTATAGCAGCTGATAAGTTTGCAAGTAATTGCAAGGCTTTTGTGAACAAAGAAATCATTTTTTTAAACTGAGAAGCAGAGTACAGTAGAGATGGAAAGCCAAGATCCTGTTCCAGTTTGCATTTCTATATAAGACCAACCGGTCAAATTCAGCACGTAACACCTCGAAGTTCAGTTCCTTTTTCCATTTATTTCTGTCTCCTTTATATCACGTAGTCCTTGTTGGCTGCTATTAGTCTTCAAAACAAATTTACAAATGCAACTCTAAGACTAAATAGTGTTTCTCCTGCCCTTGCCAAACAGCTATATTTATTTCTGTTCACACAATAGTTTTCAGTAGCTAAGGGGAATTCCAACCGGCAAGGGAACACAACTTCAACAGATGATTGACTTTTAAAGTTGAATGTTTGATACTCACGGTTTTCCTCCTGGGATGCCTGTGAGATTGGGAGGGATGCCTGGGACTCGCATGTGATGATGTGGATCAAAACCAACCTATAGTTTTCCCCAAGCAAAACAAAAAGGTGTATTAAAGATGGAGTTAGGCAAAGGAAGACTGTTTAATTCATGTTCTCCATAGCATACTCCCCAAATTATGAAGAGACTGAACTAGATTTAACGCCGCAGGTCTTACATGTAATATAAACTGCTCTCAACACCAAATGCACTAGCGGCAAACACTTACCACCGGAGATCTCCCGTAAGCTGCCGCTGCTGCTGCTGCTGCAGCTGCTGCACTCATTTGAGGGGAAATATTGTGTAGACCAGCGTAGGCAGCTCCAGGGCTGGTCAGCTCCCCGTTCATACCAGCATGTGGCACGATCCCAAATGGGGCAGGATAAGGACACGGCACTGCCATAGGTGTCCTTAGACCCGAAGCTATTGAGGTGAAAAAGAGAGAGAAGTCACACAGCCAGCCCACACCCATCAGATGAAATGTGAGTTTGGCAAACAGTAAAATATATATATATATATATATATACATGCTGTACTGAAGTGCTGAAGAATCAGCTCAGCATCCAGTTTAAGCAGCTGTAATATACTGCCTTGTCACTGTAGATTTAAAGGGAGTCTCGTTAGGGACAAATGGCCACTGTTTCACACCATCGAAATATACGGACACTAACCTAGCGGGTCCACACCTGGGGGTTTGCCAGGCACTGGCCTCAGTCCGGGAGTGGAGTTGCTGCCTGGAGTTGGGGCATCAGTCCGTGGAGTTGGGGTATTTGATTTAGACACAGGAGTGGTAGATTTCTCATTCTAATCACCAAAAAGGAAAAAGGAAGACAGTTTGTTAGTTATTTTACTTTTTTAGCTAGTGGTTGGAAAGAGAGCTGATGAGAAGCAGAGCCTGTGTGACTAGTGACGTTTAGCGTTTGGGTTTCAACAGTCCCTGGCAATGAAGAGAAGCTGCAGAGACACCAAAAAAGACGGAATGGCTTTGGGAATTAACTACAGCCTTCACAGCTTTCCTCATCGGGGCATCCGTATGATTCAGAATGAGGTCAATGACTGAAAATCATTGCCGTCTGACAATTACATTGGCAGCATATGCGAAATCTGTTGGTGGTCTCACTCTGCTCACAGTGGACCTGCTGCCATTACGATTATGAGTTTCTGTGAGAGGCTCCTGCCAGGCGGACAAGAAGTGCAGAAAACCCCCCCACAACTGACCAACAACTCACGCCCAAGCATGGTGCTGGAAACACCGGACGGAGACAGTGATGGGTATAAAGTCAGGAACTATGCAGTGCCGCTCTTGTGACAAGCTTGTTCATCAGACAAACCACTGACTCCCAGGCCTGAACCTGTCATTCCATCACCTTTCCTGAGCACTACATTCACTTTAAGCTTTCTTTTTATTTATTTTATTTCTTTAAATAATCACATACCCTGACCTGTGAAGAACTGAGAGGGGAGTTACTGTGCAGCTCAGGAAGGTGATTAACTGTGGTCACAAACAGGAAAGGAAAGAACACCCTCGACTTGCAGGCAGCTCATTTTTTTGTATTGTGATTTGTGATGCAAGTCAAGGAAGGCTCTTGTAAATGACAGATTACTTTTTAGATAGAAAATAAAAATTATTGTTGTTGTATATGGCCTGGTAATTCAAACAAAGCTAACAACCAAATCACATCCAAGCAGGGAACTGAATTTGCTATAAACCACAGCACAGGAAAACAGCTCAAGGAACCCCTGTGTACTTTTATTTATTCTCAGAATGACAGTTTTTCATATGGGGGAGGAGAAAAACACCTCTCAGCACAGCACATCTATCATCTACCCACACCACCAGTGAAAATAACCTCTTCCTATCCCAAAAAAAGGCTGTGGACTTTCTCCTTACTATTTTATGAAATTCCCTTGAAGAGATAAATTACACAAATTTTAAATGGATGCTTCATAGTGCTTTACTAATAGCTGTGGAAATTCAAATTGTGTCCAGACAGAAATCCGGTAAGCCTGTGTTTCAGCATATGATCATGGGTCAGGAGTATTTTGAAGCACTTACAAGGCTAAGTTCTTTGGATTTGGAGGAAGGAGTACTGCTGGAGGATGCAATAGACGCCGGACTAATTGGTGCATCTTTTTTCAGCAGTCGAGTCTTGTCCAAGCCATTCTCCCGTGGAGAGTGTGCTGGGGTCCCCCGGGGAGAGGAAGGATCCTAAACATCAGCAACATGGGTTAGTGCAAAAACTTCATGCTAGCCACTAGTGCTTGTCCTGAGCAGCTCTCACTTTGGAATGAAGATCTGTCATAAAAAGTGACATCTTCCTTCAATTCTTAATTGATTTAGCTGATAAAATTGTGAAATTGGGATGGACAATGAAAGAAAACTTTTTTTTTTTAAAGAAAGTCTTAAAATTTGATGCCATTAACCATGAAAAATAATGTTAAAAATCTACGGCTATTGAAATAGGCAAGTAAATCTCATTTGTGAGGTGACAGATTGAAAAGGTTTGAGGCACTCGGCAGACCTGATAAAGTTCACACATGAAATCATAGCCAGAGTGAAAGAAAACACAGATACTGTCACAAGCTGCATCCTACCTGCTCTGCTGGGCTGCCTTTAAGTATCTTAAGCAGACTTTTGGTTCATACAAGAAGCAAAAAGGTCCTTTGTAGAAATAAGTGTTACAGATCTGATTTGCATTCTAAAGAAAGACGACCTGACTGGATTCCCCCCGGCATTTCAAGCTCCTTTATGAAGGCAAAGGCTGTAATCTTATTCATATACCCAATACGATAGGCACCACTGATGACACCCCCCCACCAAAAGGCAGAAAAACCACCATTGTGGTTTTCAATACCTCATTGGAAACATCAACCACCAAGTTGTCATCACTCTTTTCACCATCGCTGTCCTGCAGTGATAAATCACAATGTGTTAAAAACATTTATTTAATATCCCAATGTCTCTTAAGTACTAAGAAAAAATAAACCAATGAAATGCAAAGCTGCTCACAACTATGCAACATAGCATTTACTTTTAAGCAAGCTTTATGTGGTAATACAATTACAACACTCAGGTCACCTATGGGGCTTCTGCTTAACAGGTTGCCACAGCTATAGCATTCTTCCCAGCTTTCACACTGGTGAACAAGGACACAGGATGAAAATCCTCATCCAAAGTTGCACTGCACTGAGAAGCAGAGCCAAGCTAGATGCAAGATCTACCAAGTCCCAGCCTAACTAATGCTCAGTCCTCTTGTCACACACCTTCCAGGTACTCTGTATTTATATTGTTAAAAACACTATCAATCCTACACACCGAAACCTTCCACCCAGCATAGATGTTAAGAGGCAGGCAGTAAGAACCTGTTAAAAATTTGACCCTCAATTTTAGAATTAGTTATGCAACAGGAATCAGGTGAAATTACAGAGGAAGACTTAAGTTCGACAACACACAATGTAGACAATTTACTCACGTAACGAGCTGCTATTTCCTTCTCTTCTGTTTTCTGCTTTTTACTATCTGAAGAATAATCTGTTGAATTTCTGTGCTTTTCTGCTGTTCTGAAACTGGCTGAGGGAGATACAGAAGAGCTCTGTAGTCAGAAAAGAGATGAAGAAAACATCATCAGGTGCTCAGTCAAAACAGCGGTTCATTTGTCACCATACAACTTAGCCCAGTAATATGATTTGGAGTTTTTCTCACAGATAGCACTTTGGGTTTTAATGAGTGATAGCTACCCAGCAAGTGTCTTGTGTTAAAAGTGCACAATGCATTGCAAGAGACAGATAAAGGCGATCAGCTGATGGATCATAGTTGCTATCTGCAGTGTCGATGGGATGAATGTAGAGGTACTTTGGACCATTTTAGAAATACTGTGCATTGGCCTGGTTTTGGCTTGTTTCCTCTACAAACACGCAGGGTTAAATCAATACTCCCAGAAGAGGGGGGTGGGTGTGAATATGTGTGTGTTTGCCTGTGTAAATCAAGAAGAACAAAGTAGCTCAAGGTAAGTCACACTTCAGCAAACATTTGAATGAAGATTTCTAGCAAAGAAAGAAGCAAGCTTCTGAACAGTTTCGAAGCAGGAAAGAATAGAGGAAAACATCTAAACTCATTTTATTTTGGCGCCTTTTACAATTACAGGTTGCACCTGCAGTAGACAGAAACACAACGCAGTGGCTCAGTAAGTCTCTTGCCATTCTGCAGCCCTCGCTTAGTAATGATCATTAAAGAGCACGCACACGAGACAGGAGAGAAAGGAAGATATGTACTGTATGCACTGTCATCCAACAATTCTGCTCTACTCCTTTAAACAACGCAGGCAACATTTATCAACGCCTACCATATTTCTAAAGCTTGGTGGAGCCTGTATCTTGGTATACAAAAAAGGAAGTAATGAAAGATGCAAAGTTCCCTCTGGGATTGATTTTAGCAGCAGCAGCAGCAGCTTTTGGCCCTAGTTCAAGAAAGCATTTAAGCATGCGCTAAACTTTATCTCACACTGAAGTCAATGGTTGAACGTATGTAAGTAAGGATGTGTTCAGGCATTTTGCAGAATTGGAGCTGACAGGAATGAAGATGAAAGTAATTCTCAGTTGAAACCCTGCTGACTGTTTCCATCTCTCTGTCCTCCTTATATAAGGGTGTGGGAGGAACAACAATCAAAGAAGTCCTTACTGACGGATTTTAGATCCTCCCATTCATCCAGAAACACTGGTTTTGGGGTTCTTCCTCCATGCACTATGGAAAGCTGTTGTTCCGCATAAAACTGTACAATACAGCAATTTGATTTTGGGGTTTTCAGTGCACACCTCCCTAGGTTTATTCTATAGCTGCTACCAGGAACACAAACCAAGAAATTAGCATTTACATTGTGCAACTTCTGTTCCATTGCTATTACCAAATGTCTTCTTTTCCTTAACTTATTACACCACAAACTTCTGGTAAGGATTAAGAACACTTAACCACAGAAGTTAAGCTGTGGTTGCTGCCTAAGTCACATGAGAGAACATTTCTCCCTGCTGGGACATTCAGGTCCTCCTCTCCACTTCCCTAAAATTTCCAATTCTTGTCAACAGCAGCTCAGATTAATGAGTGGTGGAATTTGCAAAAATCCTCCATCTTTTTGACTGGTAATTGCTAATTACCCTCTAAGTACACTAAATGGAAATAAAAATTTTAGAACAAAGCTAGTGCTGAACACAGCCTGTGCCTCTCCCATTTGCCTGCCTCTCGCTCTCGCTCCCTGACAGGATAAAATAGGCAGTCAAGGATTTCCCATCCTGAGCAAATACATCTTAAAATACATTCACTGATTTAGCTTTAATCAGACCATTAATCAACTGTATAGTAAATGACACAAACTAACAATGTTATTTTTTGCTCTGAAGAGACCACACATGTTGAGACATTTGGAGACAGTAGTGACAGTAGGCACAGAAGCCCTTAAATAAAGGCCAAGTAGAAATGCAACATTAAATGAACTGATGGCTTGAAAAATGTATTGTTTACTGCAACGATATAGCATAGTCTTTTGCAAAAGATTTTAAATAGTATGCTCCTATTACATTTATATTCATTTACAATTTGGGAGGCAGTAGCTTGTAATGTGAATTCAATTCATTATTTCTCAACTTCACCCTACAGAAAGCAATTTGCTCTAAAACGAAGAAAAATAATCACCAGTAAACTACAAATTAAGAGTAGTGTCTAAAGAATTAAAGCAAACTACTGCACTTACTTAAATAGAAATATTTATTTTCACAAATTTGAAACCATATAGTTTCATTTTTCACAATCTAGTTCGCTATGTGCTATAGATACCATTTTAATCTTTGATTTCACTGCTTAATAAAGTAACAAATTAAAGCTCCTTACTAGAATGATAAAGTAGCTAATTATCACTAGCACATAAAGGACGAGCACCACATTGGGCATCGGGGCAATGCACACTGCTTAATGTTTTATTGCTTCAAAGATGGATCAGACCTGATACCAATATGAAAAGAACTCACTGCAGTATGTCACCTGACATTAGCAGAAAAACGGAGACAACTCACCTATTGACAGCAGGCAGAATCTCATTTCCCAAACTGAAATTTGGCCATTGGACTAACATCATTTTGCCTCAAGAGTCCATTACTAAGAACAAATCTAAACATTCTCACTTCTAACTGTCCTACTCCTTTCCTTGCATGGAGCCAGTCAATCAATACCCTGCAGTACTAGCTTCTTTTCCCTTCAACATGTAACACACCTGCCACATAAAGATCTCTGACTTCATGGGATCTCTGGCACTGGTGCTGACAGACCTAAATTTATCTCTTACACCAAGTAGTAAAGATATGTCATGTGCATAGCCAATGAGCTACGGTCTAGATCTCCCTATGACCTTAAGCCTCCTATTTTCAGTGTGTGAGGGACAACGTTATTACCCATACTGAGTTCCTACGATTGTTTGCAATAGCTTTCCAGCCTATGAACACCTGTAAGGATCTATCTTCAGTGAGAAATACCAGGATGTAACAACATCCTCATGGTTTCCACTGACATCAGATTCCTACATATAGTCCTGTACCCACCCACACCTTGGTTCTCGAGTGTGCAAGTCTACATACTCCAAGAGAGGTCCTTACATTTGCAGACTGTGCAAGAAAACCTCCATCGAAGCACACTGTTTAGCTGTCAGACTCTGCCCTGCTCCTTGATTAAAACATCGGTGCTCTCCTAACAGCTGCCTTTAAGAAGCTGGAATAGGATAGCTACTTAGAGAAATTAAGTGATTCAGCATTATGACTTGGCAGGCTGTAACTTAATGGGTCGGAGTCCTCATTTTAGTAACTATTAAAATTTATAGAGAAATAAAGTCTTTTCACACTGCTGTTTTCTTCAATAAAATGCGCTAATCTACTAGCAAGTAGTATTTTCCTACTAACCAACACTGAGTTTGCTCACATATAATAATTAGATCAGACACAGGAAAAATTACTCTTTGGTGGAAGTAGGTTATATTTAGTTTCTGTCTTAGCAAAACATACCAGTTTTTCATATTCTGCTTAGGCAGAACATTTTTATTCATGTTAATAGACCACAAATGCTGACAAAAAACAACTGAACATACACATTTATAGAAAGGCTGAGCACGTTGCCTTGTTCACATAATTTGCTTAAGAAGTGGAACAGTGTGCTTCCAGTGCTGGACTCACAGTATCTTTTGCACTAGGCTGTAACGCATGGCATGCTACGCTTCAGTCTCTGTTTTGGGCAGCGCTGAGCACAGTGCTAACTGAAAAGATCTCCCACCACAAGGACCACTCTGTTTTCTCTCCAACATTGGCAGGGTGCTGCTCCTGGTGGAGGACCAGTGCCATACAGGCGCAAATTAAATGAACATAAAGAGGGCCATACAAGTCTCTTACGTAGCCGTAAAGTTCTCGCCAGTAACAGGGTAAACACCAGGGTGCTCACTGTCTCTTTGGGATAATTAATACTTCAAATTGCTAGGAAAAGAAAAAAAAATATTCACTGTTTTACCCCCAACTTCCACTGGAAGTTATTTGCATTAACACAGACGACTCACGCTGTAACACGGCAGAAAAGAAATCAATATGGTCAGATTGCAGAGCCATCCAACTGCTCTCGAATCCTGCAAGCCCCAGCTCCCCATATGCTAGCTCTTGCAGATGAAGACCTGGCCTGAGCAGACTAAGTGATAATTAAATGAAATCAGTGTTTAAAGTAATGACTAGAGATGACAGGATGAAAAGCCCTCCCACATGATAAAGCTGGTAACTCTTTAAAGCATTCACGAATATGACCATTCCCCAGCGTACCCTTACTACTATGCCAAAATGATGTATTTGGAGTGTAATAATTAAAACAATAATTCCCAACAAAGTGGGAATTACGAGATAATTGACCATCCTGAAGTATTAAGCAAACTGCAGTAAAAGCCAAGGATGCTCAACGCTAAGGTCAATTACGGTATAATTATCTGAATGACATTATTGCTGTTATAAAGTCTGCTGAAAGTATAAAAGAAACTATAAAAATGGATACAATATGCATCACAGGGAAACGACCAGGCAGTAATGCTGCTTGGTGGCTGGTGCAATGTCATAGATGGAGGGTACCAGCGCCGGAGCTTGGACTCAGGCAGTGCTCCGGGGTTAGGCTTGGAGCACTGAGCTCTCTAAGATAAAACCGTATGCTTAAATCAGAAACGCAAAAAAAAACCCCAATGGGCGCTGCGACTTCTGACACGCCAGGGATGAGGCAGAGACCGCTCTGGTGAGTAACGAATGGTACGAGGTGGGAGAGGTCCCGCCAGAGAGGTGACAGGACACGGCGTGAGAAACACCCGGCCGAGAGGAAGGGACAGTCCAGCGCATCCCATCGAGACCACGCGCCCAGGGAGAAAACTGTAACCAGGAGCTCCCACACAGCAAACCTTCCGCATGGCTCTAACTATAAGGCAACACCCATCTGTCTACAAAAATGCATTCATTTACATACACTCGTAGGCACAGGTACATTACTTTCATTGTTCCCACATAAATCACTGGTCACAGCAAAGTTTTTTAATATTTTCACCTCCCCGTTTTCCAACTTGTTTCTCTACTTACCCAAACTGAAATCCAACTTCCACTCAGACGTACCATGATTAAACTTTTTTTTTTTTTGGTCTCATTCGCTGCCTTTTCCCTGTAGCTGCATTTTCAGATACCAGACAGTGTCTCAGTAATTGTTAGTGAAAAATGCTACAAACTAGCTAGGAAAGATACAGAACAAAGCTGGTTTTAATATCACATGACCCTGTCTGAGCTAATTGGATTGAGTTTAGTAATCAAGTGTGTGATAATTATTTTTAATACAAACTATGATTAAAATGCAAACTTTGAAGTTTTATATAGCATTTTTACCCACTAATTAACTTCACTAATTGCAAAATTAATGAAGTTAATTAGTGGATAAGAGTGTCGTAAAAAACATCAAAGTCTAGATGTGCAGTGCTGCTGCAAGAGCAACGAGACAGCCATAGAGAAGTCCAAAATAAAGAGAATGTGTAGGCTCAGCAGTTAGTCTTCGAAACACAAGTGTTCTCCAAAGTTTCACGTGCATAGAAGTACAGACGTGTCGTACGTTATGTATATGTGTGTGTAATTTCTTTAAAAATATCTGTGTAACTGTTTACACTGATGATCTGCTTGCACTGGTGGTACCACTGCCATGTTTAACCTAAGCTAATCAAAAGCGTCAAAGTCTGGATGTTATGAAATAGGTGATAAAAGAACAATATATCACTATGGTTGTACACGTTAATTCCAGTCATGTATTTGAACATACACTTATCAATTTGCTGGAACAGCTAAGCGGGCCACACAGCAGAAGTTGGAGATACCTAGCAATTTTGACGTATAATCCTATCAGCATGTGCTGTTGTTTCTCCGGCCCCTCCTGGTGTACAGGTGCACGGTGGTGGCAAGAAAAGTAAGCATTTACAGCAATGGTGAGGGCTACTGGCTAGCCTTTCACAGATGGATTTTTGCAATAAATCCTTTAAAATACAGCTTCTCCAGTAATCACTGGCTGAAGGACATAACACACATAAGGTCTAATCACTACTGACACTGTGAGGGTCAAAGGATGGAGAGAAGAACCGATGCAGCCTAAGTACAAGCAGTGAAGCAGTAGAGGAATACAGCTGTGAGGCAAAAAGGAAAGACAGGTTTAGGTTAAAGTATATCTTAGCACAGCCACATGAAGGTAGTGAAATCAAGGAGTGTGGCAAGAATAACAAGCATCCTTTGGTAAGCAAGGCAGTTTGAACAAAGGACCTGGTTTCAGCAGGGAACAAAAGAAAAAGAAACAGATGGGCAGGAAAAGGAGTTAAACACTTCTGATAGGTTTACAGAAGCTTCAAAGTTCACAGATTACATTTACCATCAAGTCAGCTCTCGTCCACATCTGCAAACTCGTAAATATTGAATTTAATTGATGGTAACACAACCCAGGCATTGTCAAACATCCTCCCCTTTAATCCACAGAGCAATTCACCTGATCCATTCTCCATTCACCAACCACGCTTCAATCTCCTCCCCTTTGAACAGACCCCAAACTAAGACCACATACTTCAGCACACAGCAGAGCAGGTAATTTGGACACAGTGAAAAGATTTGCAAGAAGGTGTTAAGGCACAAATTGCAACAGGTATAGGCAACACAACAGGTGAGCTCCAGGGCATACGCAGGCTGCAAAGAAATTCTGCCCCTACTGATCCCAGAAAAGATAAGTGCTCCCGCATAACAAGGGTGCAAGCCTGGAAACCCTACAAGACAGAGCAAATGATTTTAGAAAATAAATGCCAAAATCTGGGACAAACCTGCCTGTTGGTGACCACAGCATACAAACCCTTAAATGTTACTTTAACCAAAACTAGACACACTGAAATGGAGGGGTCAAAGGCTACTGAGTTACAGAGATTCAGAAGAACTGAGGGTAAATATAATCATCTTTGAAAATCTGAGGAACAGAGCAGTGCCAAGGCAACGCAGAACTACAGCTCTCCTCTCCTCAAATATTTATTCAGGGTTCCATTTACTGATCTTTCATGCTATTTCCTTCAGCAGAGACCTGAAACAGTTTGAGCAGCCCTAGCAAAATAGAAACAGAAACAGAGAGGAGAGTATTGGGAGTTAACCAGGGAGAAAGAGCAAGGGAGAGCACGCAATCACGGGATAAGAGAAAAAGCTCAACCAGCCGGAGCATTCAATGCAGCAATTTAATTGCGGGCTCACCACCATGAAAGGCAGCGAGCAGGATAACCACCAGCCTGCATTACGGGCTTTGATTCAGCGGCGTGCCATGATGCAAGGAAAAGCAGCAGCCCTCAGTGAGTGATCTTCAAAAGCCGGTGACGGATGTGCACAGAAAATTCCCAACATCCAACATATCTCTAGAATATTAACACTAATTACATTTTCATAACGACTGAATTTAAACAGAACACACAAGGTAATTCGGTTAGTTTTTAGAATAGTAAGAAAACACTAAAGAGGGAATGTTTTATGATAGCCATTAAAGGCCTGTGTCAGTATGCTTTACACTTTGTTAAAAAATATCTGCACGAATCACGAAATCCCTCTGAAGAGTAACTGGCTTTTGCTTAGAGCCCTCTTTTCAGACCGAGCACCACAGTAAAACTGTTATCCTTTCACTTTGCACAGTGATTAAAATGGACTGTACGGCACTGAGCCAAGCTGAACGCAAACACTTTCCTGCAGCGGCTCAAGCCACAGGGGTTATAAAAATCTCGTCAGTACTGGCGACAGAGGTTAGGAGGTAAAAAATACACACACCTACGCCCCCCAGATTTTCCATGTTAAAGTAGTAATGATCAGGCTTTAAGCGTTGCCTTCTCCAGGGACAGCTAAGTGGATTCAGTCTTCATGTGACAGGTCCTAACAACTTCCTCCTGGGATTTACGTTCCCTATCTAATTCTTCATTTTGACCAGAAGGATATAACCTAGCACTAATTAGTCTTTTTTTGTTGCTTTAAAAACACAGAGATCATGTCTGAAGACAGTCCCATGAGACACTCCACTTAGCTGCTTTCAATCAGGTACTGTGCCCCAGTGCCCCACATTTTAGTTTTGGTTACATCTAACGTAGGCTATATTCGCGGCAAAGGCATCAGTTTTCAGTTTTCACGTTTCTGTTCCCTTCCAATCTATCCATATGTATCAACCCTTTAGGGAAAAACACTTTCATTTTCTTTCTTTCTGCCTGTTTGTCTCCAAAGGATTTTATAGTTGTTTTGCTGCAGAGATGACCTAGGAGACGATAAGAAAACAAAGCAAATTATTGTTTTAACTGAATACCTCACAGATAGAGCTGATGATCTCTTTCCAACTTGCTCCCTCCCTTCCTTCCATTTTTAATCCTATTTGTTCCTGACTTGATCAGTAGAAAAGTGATGGGAAAAGAAGTAGCCTTCAAGAGGCTACCATGATTACAAAAAGCACCTAAAATTCAATAGAAACATTCACTCCACATCCCAATTGCTTCAATCAGTAGAAATATGTTCATGTTTTTCTCAGGTATTAACTAAGAGACTGGCAATTCGCTCATCTCTTCCCCTGTCAGATCTTGTGTGGCTTCTGAAGACTCGATATATTTTACACTTTTCTAGTACCCTACATGATTTAGAAAGCCAGAGCCACTGCTAAGTGCCCAGTGAAAACAGAATTCATTATCTAACCAGTCTCTTAATCGGGTAGGTGGATAAAACATGGCTGGGTGCTATTAAGTATTTGCAAATTCCAGTTCATGACGATTCTGAAGCAAAACATCCTCTCAACCACCTATAAAAAAATCTTCCAGAAAGAAATCTTTGAGCACTACTGTTCGCCTCTCTGCCCAAATAACATGCAAGCCCATTATATCTGCCTCACTTCATCTACACTCACTTACTTATGTTCCCAAGACCCTTGTTCAGGAAATTATCCCATTTCCTATTCAGGAAAGCACTCGAGCAGATGCCAGATTTGAGGCACACACTTTGATCTCAGGAAAGTCACAAGGCAGATAAAGAAATCAGAGGAATGTACATATGTGCTGAACTTTAGATGCCTACTGCGCGCTACCCTGAATCTGGACCTCAGCCTGCTGCAGCAGTAATTGTCCCCAGTCTCATTCTTCAAATCAAGGACTCTGGTAAGTGGAATGGATGGAGGAGTGGTGGGAACACAGATCCTGCAGTCAGCCTTAAAGCAGTTACATCAGTATATCATACCACATTATATGTACAACACCTACTTTGAAGACTGAAAAAATAAACCACGCAGTCCTTTCTGCCAGATTTTTAGATGCATTACAACTCCTGAACATCCTAGAGCTTTGCCAAGAGAAGCAGCAGTAGCTTTTACTTTTCTGGGCCTTTCATTATTTATATTAGAGAGGTCATGCCGTTAATTTTTTAAACGTTAAAAGCACAATCAAATACTAACTTCCAGGCTAGCTGGAAATGTTTTGATGTCAGCAATGAGCAGCCAATACATTTTTAATTCAGGCTAGAGGAGAGGAAAAGCAAAAATCTCCCTCTTGTACTCCCCCTACACTCTGCCAAGTAGTTAAGTGTGATAACTGGCGTGCACACACATGACCTTCTGTTCTATTCAAATGAGTTATCTTAGATAATTTGTGAAGACTGTTCTCTCTCATTTAAGTACTTCATAATACAATCCATCTTTCCCTTTGCTTTTGTTAAGGGAAGACTACAGTAATCCCCCTAAAACAGCATTCTGGCAAACATTCCTAAATTATGTAATTCACTAGGTTCAACTCTACTGTTACAATCATTTTCAAGGAAGACAGGTATAATACATTATCATTATAGCTATACAATCCCGAGTTGAATTTTCCTTGGCTGAATTCCTAACACTTTAATGCTGAAATTGATCTGTTTTAAAAACATCATGTGAAAGGTTTTTTAAATACCACACATGCTCAAGCTCTTTATTTTAAATGGTTTAGAAATAAGCTGGTGGAAACAGGAGACAAAAAAAAAAAAAAAAAAAAAAAAAAAAAGAGTCTTATGTTCTCTAATCTAGCATTAAGTACATTTTAAAGAACAACAGTCATGTTTCCAAACAAACTACTGCAGTGCACAAATTACCCAGCAGGGATGGAGATAACAATAGCTATGGTGTGGGTTTAGATCTGAGAAGAAGTTGACATTTCATCAAAGTTGTCTAGGAAACCATTTTTAAATTTTATTTATAAAACAAAATGGAAGATGTTTATTTCCATTTGGGATGCCTCTAGAGAAGCTGTCAAGTAACAAGTTTATTAAAATGACAAGTTCAAGGTACTTTTCTTGTTGACTGTAAATAACCTCCCCGTGAGCCAATTAAGAGTGTGGAGATCAAAGGCCCAAGCAGCTCTATAAAACTAGGAGTTACAGGGTTAAGGGAAAGCCTCCCCAAGCTTCCTCAATATGGAAAATTTCCTCTAGCCACAATTCACTTAGGCAGCGCAACAGCAAAGACAAGCATTTTTGGACTTGCTTTGGAGTACGTTAAAAACCGATACTCATATGGACACCTAACCAAGCAGCTTGATTTTATACACAGTCAGGAATTATTTTAGTTGTAAAGACTGATCCAGATGAGACTGAAGCAGCTAGACGGTGAGAAGGTAAAAAAGGAGATGGGAAGGATGCATGGGATAACTTGTAAAATGTGTTTCTCAGTTGGGAAGGGTTATTAAATCCCAGATTACAGCAGCTTGTCAGTGCCTTTCTTCTCCTTAGTACCTGCCAAGACCATGACTTTTCAAGGCAGAAGTCAGAATAGCTAGCAAAGTGTTTCCTAATGCAAGGCTTCACTACTACGATGATCTCTGCACACACCATCTTCAAATTTGACATCAACGTAGGGCACGCTTGTCCTGATGAGTGAGTGGGGACTTTACATCAAGTACACAAAGCACTGCCAGCAAGTCTCTAGCTAGAATTTAAGGGGCTGAGTTGTAAGTCACACCACTGTTTACTAACCAACATCTGGGCTGCTTGAGCAACAGCAGACTCAGTTTCCTTGCAACGCCACCTTGGTTACTCTCAGTAATGAACTAAATCCTGCCCTAAGACAGAGAAAATCTTGAATTTTAAAGTGGGTCTTCATTACTGCTTCCTACTATGATGGGGGCAGATTCTGAACCTGCCCAGTCCGTCCTCCTCCATTTCACTGTCGTTCCCTGCCCCTTGTATTACAGGACAGGAGGTGAAGAAAAGGCTTCCAGCATTTGTTGTGACTGGTAAGACCATCAGACTGCTCATTGTGCGTAGACTTTAGTTCTGACAGTAAACGTAAATTTCCATTTAAAGACACCTAGAGCACCAGATGGAGCCCTTACAGTGAGAAAGTGTAACAAGCTCTTTCACAGCAGGCACAATTGTATCCGGAGCTCCAGCCCGCAGATGGAAATCCTTCTTCCCTGCCTACATGCTCTCCCCACAGGGCGCTTTCACTATTGACAAAAATCACATTCCCATATCCACCTCTGGGGCTGCTCCCTCTGCAGCAGCACCGGAGGAAGCCTGGGAGGGTCCTCTAGCCGTGCAGCAGCCCGTGCTGGGCACCTCGCTAGCTAGCAGCGGAGCACCGTGCCGACAATCCTGATCCGCGGCTGAACAATCTCGCTCCATGTATGGAAAGCGGCAGAGCCCTGCTAGCGTAGCCCCAGGCCAGACGTAACGTGATGGGGAACAGCTCAGGCACAGTGCTGGGCTGTCGGAGTCACGCTGCTGGTGGGTGGTTGCTACCAAGGCGGGTTAGCATTAGCTACGGGGTTTCGGCGGTGTGCTTCGTGGCATGGTGTATATATGCTGCGTGACAGCTGGTTAGCCCAGGGGGGACGCTGCACGTGTGCTCCCCTTGCCCCGACTCTCCCAACAGTGCAGTGGGCTTCCGCCGATTCTGCCACATCTACAACCCGTGTGGTATTGAAGGATCCATACCACACTCAAGAGCAATGTAATCGAACCCCAAGAAAGGATGAAAATTCAACCAAAGCTTCTCTTCTGAAAAAACATGCAGAGATTAGGTAGTCAGCTGAAACTGGAATCAGCCCAACTACCACCAGAAAGAAGCATGCATGCACTCGCCATGAATGGGACTCAAATCCACTGCGAGGTTTTAAAAGGAAGAATTAGGTGAAAATGGATCACAAGGTAACGCTGATGCCTGACTGAAAAACTAAAACTGGGAAGGATGGAAAACTGTGTTTATATTTGGGAAATCTAGGTTCAGTAGTCTGCTCTTTCATCTGATCGTGTGAAGTCAATTAAGCCTCTTCATGCCTCAGTTCATTATCTATAAAATAGGGATAATTTCAGAAGCCTAGAGAGCGTTTCTTTCCCTAACAGGGCTGTTGTGAGGATTAATGTATTGAAGATTTGGAGGTACTCCAGTATCAGAGGGATGGATCCATTAAATACCCTAGATTGAAATGGAAAAATTAGGGGGGGAAAGAGGAGGGGGAAATCAGTCTTCCTTGTATCAGCAAAACCACAACTAGATGACTAGAGCAATCCAACTACTATAACAGAATGCCTATACTAAACTCCAGAAACGAATATGTCTACGAATAATAATGTTAGCCCATTCTTAGTTTGCATAAATCTGTATCACACAGACATAGGAAATGTAAGCGAGGAAACACTTCTGCATCGTATGTAAAGCTGTCATCAGCTAAACTCACGAGAACCTAAAGCCACTACTAAGTTATTACTCTGAACAAAATTTCAGGAAGAAAATACTGCTGGTGGTTGTTGTTGTTGTTTAAATTACCTATGGGTAACAGAATTAACCAGGAAATGTGCTATCTGCAAGCTCGTCTTTGAAATTATTTTTCTCAAATTAACCCTATGTATTTGAAATGTGAACAAAACCAAACCTGCAGCTGCCTAATAAACTCAAACCTGTACTTCAGAATGTGTAAGGCCTCCTCAAAGACAGCCGGATGTCAGATAAACCTCCCTGATTTCAAAAATGCAGAGCCAGCCTTCCCATCGTCACTCCTTTTACTATATAACCCAACAAATACAGTCTTTTATTGCTTCGTGCTATGCAGTGTTTGCACTTACAGCACTCCATAAATAAGAAAAACAAACAGGGTGTGTGCTTATCTGATTAAAACCCAATGTAAATTATATGCAAAATAGGTGCAGCCCACTGGCTCGTGGCAAGTTGCCAGCAAAGACCTTCTGTGCTGAAGGTTGTGCACCACTGATTTAGGGCATCATCTCTCTGTCATACTTCTACTTCTGTCTCATTATTTTACAGTTTCCTATGCTACATTATTGAATGCTCTTTCCCATCTCCACTCTTATTCCTACCTGGGCAGTTTAGCAGTCCATTTTCTTACTATCTGAGACCAGACAATGTAAAAACCTCTTGCATCGTGATGCATAATCACTTTGCGATTTGGGTGAGTCCAATCCAATCTCAGCCTGTGTAGCACGCCACTTCTCTCTCTCTCTCTCCCCTTCTTGCTCCTGTAATCATTCAAAACTGTTGTTACTCCAGTGCAAATTCGTTCCAGGAGAACTTTCCTGCTTCCAGGTCTCAGCTTCCTGAAACTCGTGCCTTCTCCTGGTAAAGCACAGCTTGGGGCCCTTCTTACAGGTCTGCAAGCAAAGCAGATTAGCCTAAAGAGCTAACTCTGTGTGACGAAGTACAGGGGAAAGTGCATTTCATATGAAATCAGAAAACTATCCAAGCTTGATTAAAAAGCATCCAGGCAATGCCGCAGAACATTCACGAGTTATTTTTTCTGAATTCTTGCACAATTTAGATGATCCAAAACTGGATTTCCCAAATGCTGTGCAGACATGATTATGGAATATATTTGTTTTGATTGGGCTTTAAGTCCTACTTTTCAGAGATTTCTCATTTTTCTTTCATTCAAGGTTGAAATTTGCTATGAGAATTTCTTTAGCTCCCGGTAGAATTGTTCAGGGTTTTCCCCAAAGAGGGAGACAAAAAAAAATGGGGATTCATCATGCACAAGCTGATATTTACAGTAACACCACTCCTAGTACATGTTTGCTGGAAATAGCTTGATATTTCTTCACTTTCTTTTAATATTTGTGGGATTAATAACAAATTCAGGTCCTGATCCCACAGTATTTAACATCTGGGCAAAACGCTTCTTGCTGACGTCCACAGGGCTGTGGTTTGGCACAACAAACATGCTGCACGTTAGAAGAAACCTTAGCAATGGAAGCAGTAAAAGGCAATTTCTTCCTTATCTCTTTTCGTGCTTCCCTTCTTTTCATATTGTGAAGAGACTAGGAACAATATGGCAACCATAACAAAGGGGAATAAAGAAAACACTGACGGATGATTGCTCAAAGTGGGTCCATAAATGCCACGATTACCTTGCTACTATGTTTTAAGACAACTTGAAGCTGCACGATGGCAGGCAACAAAAAATACCTGCATATGACAACTTTGGTGCTCCAAAACCCCGTGGGCACCTCAGATACCACCAGACACACAACACTACAGCAGAGGCAAGGAATACCTTTGTATGCCTTCAGACAGCAATACAAAACCGTGTCTTCTCCTTTCACCACAGTGGTGTCTTCACCCCTGTGAACTCTATTTGCCACTTTCCAGTTGACCTGCGCAACACTGAAGTTGATTGCTACAAGAAAACTATAGCCGGAATAACAAATATGAAGCATCTCCCCTGCCAAGTGGTAAGACCTTCCAGATCATACACTAACTTCCTCCATGACCGGCCAAGGTAACCATATTTCACAACACATTAAATGTATTAAGGGTCCCAAGCAAACAATGCTCAGGCACAAAACTCAAGAGACACAGATGGCTAGAACAAACTTGCAGCTCTGGCAGGGCCCAAACTGCCTTTTCAGCAAAGATATCCTAACGTGACTGTATTCTTCTGCCTCTATTCTCCGCCATCCCTCAAGATAGACTTGAAAAGAAAGGACAGCTGGCAAAAAAGAAGCAGTGACAAAACCATGAGTCAGACAGAGGTAAAAAGGTTAGTCTCCAGGAGCCAGAAACCACAAGGATAGGCATCTTAGACACGTATTTTTAAATGCTTTCTTTCTCTCTCCTTCTTCTCTTTCTGAAAGACTAAATGCAAAATGAAATCATCTTACAGAAGGACAGCCGCTTCCCCCCTGTGCTCAATCATTCCAGTCACACTATGTTGTCCAGTAACCTGCATTGATAATTCCTCATGAATAAAATGCCAACATTATCATCCACAGCTATGCTGTTGACATGCTTTTGCTATTTCACTAAAAATACCATTAATTTTCTGGCTTCACAACAGCTGAGCTACTCCCCATTTGAATATACAAAAGAGTATTTTGTTTAAACCAAATTAAAAGCGTTCCAGTAAATGACTTCAATTTTGCTGGCTATACTACTTAGTGTATACTGTTCTATTTAATCCTCTCTTTTCTCAACTCTACCCCTTCTACCTCCCCCTCCTTTTCTTTCTTTCCTTTTTTTTTTTTTTTTCTCCCCTTCCCTTTTTATACTTAATCCTTTCATGCCAGGAACTGGATTTGCCCAGCAACACATCCACAGTCAGAAAGAGCTTCAAAAATGTGGTGCCAAAGAGTAAGGCAATGGTGAAATTGCCTCCACTCTGTTTTTACACACCTGTGTTTGCCAAAACATATTTAGAAGTAAGGAAAGGAAGGGAAAGGGGAGGGGGAAGCACAGAAATGCTGAGCACACCTTCCAATTCCCATCCAGATAAGTGTCGACATTCACCATTTAAGTCAGAACGAAAACCACCATTACTGCCAAGCCCTCCTGGCATCTCACCACTTTATTTGTTCCCATTTGTATCTAATGCTTTTGTCAACAGTTCAACAAAAGTCAAAGCAAACAACCCACTACAAACACTGGGGGTAACAGCAACAAGCATGAATCCTTCACAATTATCCAGCCCAGCTGCTCAGTGCCTGTCCAGGCTGCTTTCATTTACAACAGTGTCAACAAAAGGCTGAAACCCAATAACTAGGTGGGTCAATACTACCACTGTAAACCCTCCGGAGAAGGAAATGCTGTTCTCCTGCTTAACTGCTTCAGCAAACATGCAGAATAATTCAGTTAGATAGACAAGTGCTTGCCTAATCATTTGTTGTGTGAATTATTCAAGGCTTTCCCAGTAAACTACTAAACGATGGCTCTTCAAATATTTCCAAGGAACCACCAGATGTCCGACAGCAGAAAAGGAAAGATTAGCCAAATTCTGACATAACAGAGAACAATGGTAACCTATGATTTCGGAAAGCGTTAATGTTCAGAGGATTAACGCCTTCCTACACCTTGCTTCTGGTGTCACTATATAGAGAGCAAACGGCTTTTAACACACAAGCGCTAGGCACGCATCGGTCTACTAGCTGCCTGATCTTTATACGGCATAATCAAGTCTGCTGCCTACGATTTTTCTTCCTTTTTTTTTTTTTTCATGAGAGTTGTAAAAAGAGTTCTCTCCAGAGAATATGTAAAATGTGGATAAAAATAAGCACAGTAGTTAGTCAGGTGGATGCAGAGAGGAAACACGCATTTATTCCCACATCCCTCTCTCCCTCCGCTCCCCCTCATGCTCATTTGATCTCCTCTTAATCACCCACCTTAGCGTTTCTTTCTCTGCAGGCACAAGGCGAATGTTCACGTGCTTTTCTCCAGAGGTTTCATGAGGGTTCATGTTTACACTTTCAAAGAGCGGCGCAAACTAGTCATACAGCATAGAACCAAGCGCTAAGCATTACATCTTTTACTTCAATTGCCTCTTTAGTGTGGGAAACAGCCACCTCCAGATGTCTGCTTCCTCGTTTTTGTTGGCTTTTGTCACAACCATATCATTACATTATCATATTCTTTTTAAACTTTAAGTAAACTTTAAGAAAACGGGCAAATTAGATAACAAGTGGTGCTTGTTTTGATTTAATCTCACTATTGGCAAGAACAACCCTGGATAGGAACAAATGTTTTTCCTAAGACCAGTTTACATATACATCACAGTGCAGTGTTGGACGGATACATATCTTGAGCCAGAACACACTATCAAATACACTTATAAATATTTTATTTTTGACATCTACAGTAGCAGTTGTGCATGCTGAATAACTAGTATTCCAGAGAGAATGCCTGGCAGTTTTAAGACTTAGCGAAATAGTACGAGAAATTCTGTCTGTATGTCAAATTAAAGCACACATTTTTGTTTTTATAATTAGAATCTGTAACATATTTTGTTTGTAAAACAAGCGGTTTTACAGTGATTGCACTGTAGCAATCTCTGGAGTTGTGTGTTGTCAACATAAAAAGCCTTCTTCAATCAAATAAAGTTTTCTTCCTCTTTCTGTCCAAAACAATTATGAAACACTTGTCTACTAAGTAGCCGCAGCTCTGTCACTTTGTGATTGCCACAGCTGCCCATTTCAGCCCTACTCCACTTGTTGGGAAACTTCAGTTAAATTTACTGTTATAAATCAAGTTATTGCTATTTACAACTCTAAGTTTGTTTATCAGTATTAGCAGGACTGTTACAGCCATTAGCAGCATTTGCAAAATGGTTTCGGGTCCGTGGAGACCAAAGGCACAACAGAGAGGTACTACAGCACAGAAAACATTTGCTATCAAAAGGTTTGCAACTTGCACAGATTAACTGGGAAAAACCTGCACAGTCTGGTGCTAGCATACGGAAGAGAGACAACACCACACACAAGTGTCTCCTCTTCCTCATCCCCTGGAGCAGGAAGAAGGGTCCAAAAATGGCACCTCCAGCCTTCGCCATGGCTGGAGGCAACGCAGTTACCAGAAAACCTTCATGAAGCAAGCAAGAGTCCTAAGAAGGTCTGTTAAATACTTAATTGCTTTCTAGTACCTAGGGTGTGATATAAAGCATTTAGGCTACCTAGGTGGTGAGCATACAGTGCTTTTATAAAGGCACCAAACTGACCCTGGACAGGCTGCCTTTATGCTGAAAGCAGGGTGCCTTTGCTACTCTAATGCCAATTATGCATCCTGACAGGGCACTTGGAAAGATACAGTACTTCAAGGGAATGGCAGAAAAAGGGTTTCTCTCACCCCACAAGGTTTACTGTAATTGATTTTAAAGGGATTATTTTAAAATTATTCAGACATTGAATTCCTCTCATATTTTGCAGTATGGGACAGAAAAGCTCATTACAAAATAATATTTGCAGGTCACTGCAAGAAACTCTTTTCTCGAAGCAGGGGAGGAAAAGCAAAACATTCATTTCCTCAAGGGCTAAAATAAATTGCAGTTTGGTATTTTTAAAAGGAATAGAGAGGTGGGACAGAAATGCAGCATCAACAGGTATAGTTTCAGCAAACATATCAGGGAGAGACAAGAAATATAAAGACACAGCTGTCATTATTGCAAGCCAAATACAACGATTTCCTAAGGCCTGGTGTTGTAACATCACAAGGCAAAGCTTGATGTTATTTAGGTCAGCATTGGCTTTACAACTCAATGCAAGCAATGATTTCTATATACTCTGGCCACCTTGTTATTAAAATAAAATGAGCAAAGGACTCAGAAATACGTTGCTGTAGCTGCCGAGTTTTGTGTTGTGTGTGGTCTGTGCCAAACTCATACCACACACCCCTGCGGACAACTCTTCTTCTGGGGGTAGGTGCAACCGGGAGACACCTCTCCTGGCCCTTCTTTCATACACCCGCGGTGCACCTCTGCAGTGCACACCAGTCTGACAAAACAGGACACCACCAGCAAAATCAGTGTTCTTATTTACTTTGACCTGGCAAGATTAATACAGCAAAGAAGATACTGTATGCCCTCTTTCAAAAAATATAGTGGCTTGAAATACGCCAGCTTCACGGCATGGAGAAGCTATGATAGACCGCTCACCCTGCGAACGAAAAAAGGAACAAACCGTGTCGAAATTTTTCCCCTTCTCCCTCCCCTCCGCCCCACTTACTCATAAGTACGCATTAAGGAAACTCCCACAGCTGCATTCACTGCCTCTTGAGAGGCAGAAAAACAGAGGTACAGCTGTGCCTGCTAATATTCGTATGCAAACAAGTAGCATCAGACTGGCTGCAATACCTCACTTAAAAGCTCCTCGGTACTCTTTGATAAACTTGCAGCTCAAAAAGAAGTGATACAGAGCAATCTGCCGTCCTCTTAATGCAATTAGCAGATTAAAACAGCATTTCACTTCCAATACTTCATTAAAACCCCGACTGCATCCAGCATTAGCTGGTGATAGGACATACTCAGCGTTCTGCGTCCAGTCCTCCCGGAGGGTCGGTGGAGAGCGGCGGGGCAAGCCCTGCGCTCGCAGCCAGCGGCCGGCACAGCACCCAGAGCCGGACACGACACCTGCACCCCGGTGTGCCGCAGAGGGGGCCAGGGCAAAGAAAACCCGCGCACCTGCGAGGGTGATGGTGGGGTGCTAACGACCCCCGTGCTGGCGCGCTCGGTAATTGCTCTGGGAGGCGGTGGAAACTACCGTTCCCCGGGTTTTGCATCTCTCAAGCGCAGTCGTGGCCAGGCCTCTTGCCGGGTCGGCTATCACACCGCTGATTTTTGTTACACGTCTCTATTTTGCGGTTTGCGCGAGACCAGCTACCCCTCAACTTCTGTTTCCACAACAGTCCGGTGAGAGCAAAGCACAGGAGTGGTGAAGTCCGGTAAACTATGGTGCAGACACAAGCGCTTATTTCAATTTTCCCCTCAGATTATTTTTTTCACAGCAGACCAACAAGCCCAACAATGCCTCAACTTAGGCGAAATTTTTTTTATTTGTTTCCCCATGCAGCCAAAAGCAAGCTAACAGCATCCCAGCGAGA
This sequence comes from Phoenicopterus ruber ruber, assembly GCA_009819775.1. Lineage (NCBI taxonomy): Eukaryota > Metazoa > Chordata > Aves > Phoenicopteriformes > Phoenicopteridae > Phoenicopterus > Phoenicopterus ruber. The sequence continues at coordinate 43,335,777 of CM020246.1, read as the reverse complement.
GCGCCATCAGGCTGAGTCCCTCCACTGCGGGAAGCGCTGCCGGGAGGGACCCAGCTTCATCCCCTCTGCCAGGCGCTGGGGGCACCCCTGGGGGACCCTACAGCTCAGCCCCCGCCGCTGCCAGCCAGCGCGGCCCCGCCGGTGCCAAGGAAAGAACAAACTAAAAAAGATTAATTCGCAGATGTTCATGCATTTCACACACAGGGTGCCCTGTGGTCCGTTGCCAGGGCAACGGGAGACCACCGGCGCGCGCTTTATTGGCTTTATGAAGTGCGTCTCGGGGGCTATAGTCCGAGAAATGCTGCATGATAATCGTCAGGCTTATCAGAAGCCTTGTTTTGTGTTTATCCACATTTAACCCTCTGAGTGTTATTAAGAGCATCACTATGCACGTCTGGCGCACCAAGGAAAGTGGAGACGGGGAGGGGGAGGACACGCACATGGTCTCCGCTTCCAGCCTAAAAACCCTGGAAAATCCGTCCTCGGCACCTGCTCCCGCCTGCCCGGCATTGAAGTTTTTGCCCACAGGCCACAGGTAAGCTGGTCCCCAGGCTGTGGTAGTGCAGGGCTCAGCACAGCAGGGTCTGGGGACAAAACTGACACCAGCAAGTGCAAAGGCAGCACAAGTGTCACATTAGACTAACAGTACTGACGGCAGGCACAACATGTTTTCTCAGTAACTTCAAAAGAAGGGGTGGGGAAAAAAAAAAAAAAAAGGCCCACCAACTTCCCAGACACATTATGAGAAAAACCGCCCTCTCATTGTGAATCCCAACATGTGACACAAGCAAGCCAGCCACGCTGAAACCTTTACCACAGCACCTCCAAAGCTGCGGTCCCTGTGAAAAAGGAAAAGGAAAATCCCGTGTCCACACGATGCTCAGTCTCACAGTGCCAGGGGCTACAACATCATCTATAAATTCACACAAATGAGCTGGAGCAATAAGCCGCCCAGGACTCAGCTGCTCCGCCTCCCCCAGCGCCTGCTTCCCATCCTCTCCTCGCTCCAGGCTGGCGTCGGGCATCTCCTCCGGCTATCCTCTCACCGGCCGAGGCAGGGCTGGGCACGGACTGGGGTTAAAATCACAAATGCCACAACGCCCCAAGCAGCAGCAGCCGCCACCGACATCAAGCGCTAATCCAGCAGGAGAGGAGAGGGAGAAAGCGAGGGTGGCAGAGGGGATCAATAGAAGAAACGGCTTGCATTCAGGCTCGCAGGAGAAAGAGCACGCAGAGACAATCATTTCCTGGGAAAAGCTAAAGCCTAACGAGAATTTACTCTGCCTCCTTTATTCAGACAACCAACCCCTTTGTGGCAGGGGCTTCCTGAGTGACAGGAACCCAGGGCCCCTTAATAGGATTTCCATATTATTTCCAACACCTGCCTAGAAGTTATTTGTTTACATTGAAGGAGGCGAGATTCTCAAATCAGACATCTGCTTCTGGTTCAGGCATATCTTAGGAAACCATCTAGAAAGAAGCTTTGTTGCTATGGAGACATTTTCTTCCCTTAGTTGGCTGGAAAACATTAGCATTTCCAATTTTTTGTTCTTCAAAAGGCCAAATGTCGCTCAAGAAAACACAGAACTTTTCAAATTGCTATGCAGAACAGGCTAATCGAGCTTTAGATATTTAATTAATTATTTGGCTCAATTAGAGCTGTACCAGAGAGAGGCGGGAGACATGGTGTAACTTTCCTGCAAATTTCCCTCAATGGCCAATTCCTGCTGGCCGGCCTAATTGCTTCTTCCCTCAAAGCACAGCTAAAACTTTGTAATTCATGATGCACTCAGCAATCTTGCATAATAACTTGGGAATCAGTCAGACTACTCATTTCCTTCAACTTCTTTTAAAATCAAGCTAAGACACCGACAACACTTTGACTAGGAATATGCTTCTTTCCCAGTGCCAGGGAAGAGATAGGAAGAGCAATACAAATACTAATACAAACATTAACCTACTACTACCATTCGGTGACTTTAGCCAGAAGGCAGAAACTTCCAACGCATGTCATCCATGTCGCTGAGTCCAGAAGGTAATCCGTCCTCCTTCCCTCCCTTTAGCAGATAATCAGCATGCCCAAGGAATCCATTGATTTGCATAAAAATAAGGGATGTTTCAAGTTACTTTGGATCTAAGGGTTTTAAAGACAACTCAAAATCCAAACGCTAAGTGCTCAATACAACAACAACAAAAAACTGTATCACAGCACCAACAGAAACCTATAAGGCAAAAAGCAGCCATCTAGTTTGTGTCCCACTTTGACAAAAACTGGTTAAGTATCGGGTTTTTTCCCCCATTACTTTGACTAACACCTATTTAACCCCACCTGCAAATGTGTTCTTCATTCCAGACACGTTCACCATGAGTACACTGGTGTAAGCCATGAATGCCAGCATCCAAAGTATGATTTTAATTGCACACTTACAATGAGAAGAACTTCAAAAGAGACAATAAACAAATTCATTCCCTCCCTTTACTTCTTTTCCCCCAGCTATTACATTGTCAAAGCCTTTGCACTGGAGAAGACCTTTCCGCCTACCTCCTCACCCCAGCAAACTTCCTCTTCCTACTCTACAACGTGAAGTCATAATCCTGTGTTATCAACATCCCAGTCTGTTGCCATGGAAATAATTAGACATGACTGCTCAGGTTAGAAATTACAGCCCATGTAAGTGTTTGCCTCCTGGGTGAAGAGAGCACCTGGAGAGAGAACATTTGAGTTACCCTAAATCACCAAGTGGCAAAATAAAGTTTGATAGCGAGAAGCACTGCAGGAGTTCGTCCAAACGTGGGCACACCACCGAACAAGAGTCACCCTGTGGTAACAGGAAAAAGGGTGCAAAGCCAGAGGCCAGTGTACAGTTAATACACAGAAGCAGGAAAAAAGCTATTGGGTAAAGGAGGTGAAGCCATCAAAAATGGCAGAAGCAGCTAATTCTTTGATACCAGAATACATGCTGTTACTTTCATACGAATACACCAAATTAAAATTCCCAGATGACCTCATTAAAAAGGCAAATGATGTGACACTGACTGAAAGAAAGAAATGTAAAACTCAGGTTGGGGGCGGGGGAGGGAAGAGGGAGGAAGAAAAGAAGAAAAAAAATGCACCAGGGAGATATCTACCTGAGGTTCAGTTTTGTGTTCTAAAAATCTGTTAAAAAACACAGGGCTTGAATGACGTGCTACAAGTCTAGCCATGAAAAGGTTATTAAGAAAAAAAAATCAGTGCCAAAAAATCAGCTCCATAAGATAGACCGAGACAACAAACAGGACCCTGCTAATTAATATTTGTTCTGCTTCAGCAGACAGTTACTGGACGAGACTGCAACAAACAAGCGTGTCTCACCCAATCACATCATTAATCCATTCACATTCACCACCTGAGGACCAGCTATGCCCCACAGATATTTATTCATCTGTTCCACAAACAAACAATTACAACACATTTTCTGGAATTAGGGCACCTGTTACATTCAGCACAGCTTACACGCCCAGAGGCAGATATCAATTAATACTGAAAAAATTACTGTATCACAAGCCAACAGAAGTTGCTCATTATATTTTGATAACGCTATCCCCAAAACACCCACAAAGATCAAAAACACAACTCTTGCGGAGCAAAGTTTAGTTCAAATATGCTCAGCTTAAAACTACCACTTCATCATTACGGAAAGCAATAAACGCACCACGCCTCGCTTCCAAATGGAGAAAGGCACGAGCAGAATCCATGACATGAGTGTGAAACGTTTGGATTTTAACAAGCCTGTGAAGTGCTTTTCAGCTGAATGGTATTAAAGTGGCAAAATAACAAAATGATCAGGAAATAAATTCCGTAAATGTCTTTATGCATGTAACAGGTAACTACGATTCTTGGGCTTGTTAAATACATACTGAATGCAAAGACATTTGGTGGGACACTCCTGCCACTAGAGGAAGTCTCATTTAAAAGAAACCTGACAATTAAGACAAAGTCCACAGCAGTACACCATGGCCGTTTATGTGGTGTTCCTCTACCAGCAGAAGAACAAAGTCAGAGGAATGCAATTACATCTGGTAATATCCAAAAGTCTTATAATACATGTTGGGCATTTTGATTTTAAACTACCTTGTTCTTTCCAGAAGCATTATGCTCATACAACTTTTTTTTTTGTAAGTATCAAATTACAGCTGCAGGAGTAAGCAGCTTACTCTTACTTACATACTAAATGAACAGAGGTCTAAACACTTAATAGTGGCTAACAGCTCGAGAAGCTAAATTGAGAAGCACTGGAGCACCTGCCACCACAAATGTAAATAGAACGTGGGAATCGCACCCGTCCACTTTCCCTGTATCTGACACACTTATAATATTAGCCTTCACGCAGATTAAGGCAAAAGTAATCTTATTGTTAAATCCACTTGAATTTGCCCTGACAGACCTGTCCTAGTTCACTAGCGCGTTGGACAGAAATTCACCCCAAACCTGCATTTGATGCGTTATTTCAGTTCCTTTAATTTAAAACTTATTTTTCCAGAGGAATCTCAAACAAGCTATTTTATTCCTGCCACAAGACTGCAGCTTTTAATTATTGGCACTTGCTGCTGAAACAGTAAGCCCCAGCATCAAAATGAAAGGAGTCTCCACCGCGTTGGCAAGTCTTACTACGGTAAGTCTTACATGGTCTCTGCCCCAAATAACTTACAATTCAGGTGAGTAAAAAAAAAAAAAAGAAAGGCAACACACCACATGAGTATAAAGAACAACAGAACTGGATTAACAACAGATGCGGTAAAAAGTTACACGAGTTGAATCCTGCGCACGAGGCAGCGATTCAGAAGACTCTGAGGTTCTTGAATAACCTGCCCAGGGGCACCCTGGCTCCCTCCGGCAGCCCGGCCGGCATCCGGGGGCTCCCTCACTCCAGCTGCCGCGGCGAGAGCCGCGGGAAGAGACTGGTAGCGCAAGGCGACTTTCTGCCAGGTGGTGCTTTTGCACACAAAATGCTTGCTTAGCTTCCTCGCAGGGTACGTTTTACAGAAGGGACTTTGTCAGGGACCAGAGAAACTTTTGCCACATTTGTCCCAGAGAGGGTAGCAGGGCTGGGAAGAACGACATGCCTCCTGCATCAGCAGTTCTTGCAGGAGGTGGAAAAATCCTTGCAGGGTGCAATTAGCAAGCAAGAATCCACTGTAGAATAATCCTTTTTTTTTTTTTTTTTCTTAAAAAAAAAAAGAAGTTTTACTGCTTTGAAAAGGGGACACACCAAGTCCTCTGTGAAAAGCTGCTCGGTTAACTGCAGAGCTGTTTGTCTTTCTGTCTAAACACATTACATTCCCTCAGAGCCCTTAAGCCAGGGCTGCACTTTGAGCACAGCCCTGGCGCTTGCCACCCTTCCCTCCCCTTTGTCCGCTCCGCAGCCTCGCCACTGCACAAAGAGCGCTCCCGTGACCCAGTTTACTGCATCTACAGTTTTCCCACACTTCGAACTTTGCAAAGGATTTGGAGGACTGAATCCGACACGAAATCAAAGAGCTCCCAAAGCCGCCCTTCTCCATGGAGCTTGCTGTGCCGATGCTGATCTATTATTTAGGAATAGCTCCTGGACAATCTCCTGTTATCTGGAAGGTGACTACTCGGTTTCGGCAGTGAACTGCTCGCGCCGGGGAGGTGCTGGGAAGGATGCGAGCCCGGTCTGGCTTACCAGGCAGAAAGCGCCACGTTTAGAAGGGTGATGCAAACTGCCTTTTCCCTGGCCTGAACCAGAAGGAGGGTCGGGACCAGCGCAGCGAGAGACAGCAAGTTTCACGAAGACAACTGCCCAGCGAATCCAAAGCGCTGGAAGCGGTGGCAAGAAATGGGACACTTCAGCCACACTCCTTTCTTTGTAGAAATGGGTAGGGTATCTTTGTTATCTGAATCGTACACTAAAGCGTAAATTTACCCTTTATGAGCTATTCTAAAATCCGCCCTGCTTAATAATCTGTATCAGCAAGAAAACACTTTAAAGTGTCTCTCACAATTAAACCCAGGCACCACCTTGTATAAATCAAAATTTTGCTACCATATCAAAACGTTACACTGGGGCTGTATAACATTGCCCATATCCTCATTACATGCTACACTAATTACTACCAGCAGATTCAGAATTTTCTGCACATTAGAGGCTTTTAGAGGAGCTATAAAAAATTTCAGGCACCATTAATTTAAATTTGTATTGAAATTTCCTTTTGACAGATGGCCAAAAATTACTTACTATTTAGAGTACCAGAGCTGCCTGTTTGCACATTAGAAGAGGAAAGGGAAAAATTAAAAGCAAGAAGGAAATTTATGTCACGTTCATTACCTGTTAAATGTTAAGGAGCATTATCCTGCATGAATAAATTATTTCATACAAGCACACAGACTCCAGCTGCTGGCAACTGGCACGTTCTGGCTGACAAAAACCATCTCAAGTCACACAGCAGACAATCATAAAAAGCCTCTCTTAACCAGGAGCCACTTAAGGGAGGACAGATCGATCGAACAAGCGACTAACTGCTACTCTGGGCATCACTGAAAACATTTAAGGAAATTAGCAAACTATTTCACCTTGCAAAGCTGGCAGCAAGCCTCATAATGCTGACACACAAGCCAACTCACAACCTGAACACTGTGCAAAACAAACATCTACTTATCATTTCAAAGTAAATTGGCACAAAGTAGCGACGCCCTCCTCTCCCTCTCCAAGCTGTATGAATAACAGCGCCTTTGAATCACTCCCAGACAAAATCAGCCTTTTTGGTATAAACACTCCCCGTAACACCCATGCCAGCATAAACACCCCAACATCCCACAGACATTACAGAAACACGTCTAGCGTATTTTGTTTTAGAAACAGCGATTGGCATATACTAGCAGTTCTCCTCATTCACTTTCCTGAGTGAAACGCTCATGATACCAACTGTACGGGTATGCAAACTCACTAAAGAAACCAGGCGGGTTTGTATTCCCACATTTAGGTATCTGCCCTACTTGTACCTGTTTGTTTGGATGCAGGAAGAAAGAAAATGGACTAAACCCATCTGTTCACAGCGAACAGGGGGTGTTCTGAGTAAATCATCATTAATCTGCGCCCAGCCTCGCTGCATAAAGTAATAATCCTGGTTTCAAGCCCTCATGACAAGGAAGCTGAAGTGAAATCCGACGCGCTGTTGTCCTATGTCGGCAGATAGACAGCTTCAGTGCCTTTGCTGCTCACAGTAAAAACTGACAGCTCCTGTCAGCTCCTGGTTGTTAGGCAGAGCCATGTGGGTAACAGCAAAACTGACAACCATCGGCTCAGTTGCACTCGGCTGGGACGTGGCAGAGTTGCCTGTGGCAGAACGGGTGCGCTGGGGAAGGCTGCGGGACACGTCCCCACCTGGAGCTGCCGGGGAAGCAAGGGCATAGCCCCTCGCATGGCATCCCCGGCCAGACAGGTCCCTGGTAAGGGCAAAGCCCGTGCCCTGCACCGTGCTCCTCCCGATGCCATCTAGGGCACACCTAACATCTGCCTGGTGAGCTCCTGGTAATCTTGTCTAACGCACCCAAGACTCGTGCTGTGAACACCTCTTCTGCCATTTGGCCAACCCCAAGAATAAATTACATCTTTCTAAAAAAAGCACCACTAAAAACTTGACAAATTGGTTGTAAGTGCTCAATAAGGTGGGCCCTTTGTAAGGGAAGGGTATCTTTCATCTCACACTCACCATCACCTAAAAAGGCTTAATCTTATGCTCCTGAAAATCTACTCTGTAACTACATCCAGCTACCAGGAGCTGGCAGGTAACTGCATAGCTGGCAACAACTGGGGCTGCTGTGAGTTGGTAAACTGCCAGCCGCAGCAAGGAGTGCAGACCGATTCAGGAGAGGGCAGCGCCAAGATGCACCTTCCCACTTGCAGCATTAAAATGCCAGGAGCCTCTGAGAGGCTCTGGTGGCTGTCCAGGACAAGCATCCAGGCACATACACTGAATTGTAGTCGTATGCATCACTGAATGCTCAAAATCACACGAGCCACAAGGTGTGTATTACATCTACTTACAAACACTACCATGCATAGGACGCTGCTCACACGTGTGCTGCAGAGTCATTCAGAGCCTGAAAATTAACTTTTGCAAAAAGGAAGGCAGGATCCTCAGTGCGAGTACCTCCTTCGTCAGGGTAGGGAACGGCACCTCGCTCCTCTCCAACCGCTTTGGCAAGGACAGTGGGCAGGACCCCACCTCTCCCCTGCGAGTGACAGAGCTCTCCTTCCATAACTGCATTATTAGGATGTATCAGAATTACAGTTTACAGCCTCCAAATGACTTAAAACTACTGGCTAATTCTTTCTGTCTCATAAGCTTGGGCAGAGACACCAGGCAGCCCTTTCCTTATATCCAGGAACAGCCTCAATGTTGTTCTACCAAACCCACCGGACAGCACGTCGCCCGCAATCCTAGCTGCCCCACTACCAGCCACTTTCTAAGTGTGGTACATAGTCTACGCAGGGCTCAGCTAATCAATGTGAGTGTCACAACTCAGTTTCACTTTGTGACTTTTTCCACCACTCTGGGCCACACTTCAGAAAAATGCAGCGTGCAGCTCTTTTGAGCCACCCCTTCCACCTACGAAATGGAGTCCTACCTTGATGGAGTCTCTGTCTGCGTGCAGAGCAACCCCGTGCACAAGGAGGGGAGGAGGCGGTGGCAGGGGATGGGGAGGTGGGGGAAGAGAGAAAGAGAAAAGTACTAGTTAGTTTACATAAAATTATACATTTATCATACTTGGAAGAAAGAATCCTGATGTCTGTTAAATAATAAATTGCACAGATGTTAACTTTTCTGTACAGTTAATTATTAATACTGTACAGCCAGATTTATAAAACTGGATTTCTAGCATGTGAACACAATTTCTGGCTACTGCTAGGTAATAAATACTGAAGCAATTAGCTAGGAATTCTTGTGAAAACGTCTTCCCCCCCCCCCCTTTTTTTTTAAAAAGAGGAGAGTTTAAAAAAAAAAGGAAAGAAGAAAAGAGAAATGAATTAAGCCACACAATCATCTGGCAGCACCTACCTCTTTGGTGATCATTATCATGGTGCTTCTTCTCGTCTTTAATTGGGAGGTGGGACTGCCCCCCTAGCGCACTGGACAGTGCCAGGAGACCGGCACTGCTGCCAATGGGTGGGATGGCTGGAGGCTGCAAGCCCGAGGGGTGCGGAGTGAGCGGCACGGGAAGACCATGTCCATGTGACAAATGCTGGGCCTGGAGTTGTTGCTGCTGTGAAAAATGAAACACAGATATTGAATTTGTTCGGGGAGCCGGGGGTTGTCCGATTGATCCTGTACGTCAAAGGTGATTGATCAGATCAACCGATGCATCCGATCAATCCAGGTATCAACTCTCACAAACATCCTGGCGTTTTAAAAATGTCCATATGTTTGCACACAACACAATCTGTAAACTTTGGGCTGAATTAAAAGAATAACAAAAAAATAATAAAAAAAAAAGTATAAAGGAAAGGGATTTTACAGTTTTGGTGAATTTTTTATTTCTCTGACAGAGGTATTACATTCTACTCTTTCTAGCAGAACCGCACCACGTACACGTCTAATCAAAACATATGTAACTATAAAAGCAGTTATATAATGCAAAAAAAAAAAAAAAGCTGAAAATTGAGAAAATTAGTGTTAAACAGTTCTCCCAGCGCTACTGCACAGCATGCAGTGAGAGTTAATTTGAAAGAGAAAACCTGAATTAACAATCCAGAAAAGGAAACTGGTTGCAGCCACCGTTTTAAGCCCTTTAAGTGTCCTCAGCGGTACTTGAGCAAATTACTAAAGAAAATCTAATGTAGCAAGGCTTGGGTCCTCCTGTAGGCTTGCTCAATAATGCTGAAATAATTGGGCACTCTGTGCACGTTTAGTGATGCTCGAATGAAAAGCTAGAGGCCTGCCCTTGTACTCTTCTCTAGCTGCTGACTCTGTGTTGTGACAGGTTTATTTGAGTGGGACTGTGATGCATGCACCAGTAACTGCGCTGACAAGAGTTTAAAGTCATTTTTACCAGTACACTGGCAACACATAGAGAAAGCCCTTGAGAGGTTCGAATTGGAGTGCTTGACCTCAACTAGGGCTGCACCAAGCTCTGTGCTATACTAACCGTTGTGGGGTAGATTGTTGCTACTGAATGGAAAGGCAGGCAGGGGAAAAAAAAAAAAACAAAACCAAACCAAACAGGTGAAAAAATTATGTTAAATATATCCCAAGACAGATCTGTTCAGGTCTAAGGCTTGCCCACTAACCGTCCAACTAATTTCTGTTCATACAGTAACTAGAGGAGCTCTGAAATTTTCTTTTCGTTTTCAAGCAGTCACTGCTCAGGACTCATGGTAAATCAAATCAGAAGTCCTCTAGGATTGCTCTCTCCCCCCGCACGTCTGTATAAAGGACTTTGGAAGAAGAAGAAATAAAAACTTAACTCACTTTGCATAAAAACATTCCATTTTAAATTCCTAATTGCAAAGATTCAAGTCCTACTTTTATTTGTTTTTCACTTGAATCTAAATTCACTTCCCACCTCACAACCCAGCTCTTTAATCAATCAAGAGATAATATGCTGTTCCCTTGATTTTTCCCTCCCCTCCCTAGCATGAATCTTTACATAAGGGTGAGCTGAAAGTCAAAGACTGCGAGTCACACACAGCACACTACATAACTTGTGCAGCACACTGCACGCACACCTCCCTCAACATCCCCCTGTGAAAGTACAGATCCTTCTCTTACTGTTGGAAACACAACCCAGGCAGTGAAATTAGACTGGCAGCGGCACGTACATGTCACCCGACCCAGATCAGTGCCAGGGAAAGGAGGGGAATGATCCAAAAGGAAGGTGAGGAAAAAAAAAATAAATAAAAGATACAAAAAACAGCAGAGAAAAAAAGGCATAGAAAAAAGAAAACCAGAAAGAAGATTCTTCCAGGTAGAAGAGGGAAGGCTCAATCCTTCTCCTGCTTGCGAACCCATGTCATTCCAGCAGGTGCTCTGTCTTGTAGAAAGTATCAAACACATTTTGCTTGCTTGATGCTCTTATGGAAGGATGCTTCGTTTCTCAGAATTTTAAATTAACTACAACAAAATGAAGCAAGGACCAACAGAGTATTGTTTAGCTTCAGGGTTTGAATGGGGCTGCCTTACAGCAAGGAAACAATCTGGCATGCCGGATTTGGTGATGGAGGAGGAGAGCGAGAGAAAGAAAAGGAATGGTCAAAACAATCTGTGTTCTGAAGTCTCACTTTAAACAAGGAATTTCCCCTTCCTGCTCGAGAGCGTGCTATAAACCAGCGCAAGAAGGTATCTGCCTGAATCTGCCACTGGCCTGAAGCAAAAGCTTTGAGAAGAGCCTGAGGATATCACCAGTGACAGAGTTTTCCCCTTGTTAACTATTTCGCTGTTGACCAAAACAGGTCAGTGCAAGGGACACTCATTACACAGTACTGTACAATCCGTACAGATGTGCCTACTGACCTACCCAATCTGCATTATATGACTTCCTCTACGGATACAGCATCGTTTCCAAAGAGCGTGAAGAAAACTGCACTAGATCCCCTTTTTTTTACTGCTCTTTCTTGGGAACTTCTCTACATAGCTCAGCAAGACAACAGCACACAGTGCACCTTGGATGTCCCGAACGTCGTTAATGCCTCCCAGACATAATATGGGCATTAAGAGTAGTATGGGTAATGACACCTCAGTGCCTAGTGGCGTGAGATCACCCAGAACAGCATGGCTGGCCCCGTCCCTCTTGGCCAAGAACCAACGTGTTTTAGCTGCAAGTTGAATTGCAGAGAGCTCTGAAAATAACTGAAGAGGGTAGGAAAAAAACCTCAAACCCACAGCCCTCCTGTCGTGGAGAACTGTTCTGAAGAGACCAAGCTCTTCCATGGAAAACAAAGGGAACATGAAATCTGGAAAGAACACAGCCCCCTCAGTCACAAAAGCCTCATTCACTGATGCCGTAGAAATCTGGTGCAATTTAGTCACATTGTAATGGCACAAAGAAAATACTTTGGTATGAAAACCAGACTGTTAAATAAATCTAAGCTAACACCCAAAATTCCAGTATAGTCCCACACACCCATGCCACACAGACACGGATAACGTTGTGCGTGCTGTTAGACGGGGATGGGACTAAAAGTTCGACAAGAGGAGGATTGTGGACTAGGATTGCATTAGTACAGGAAAGGACTATGAGCTCCTCCAGCACGATGAGCAATGTTGTACAGCAAAAGTGAGGCACTGGTCCGAAAACTGAAATGACAAGAATTCAAGTGAAACACCGGGCAGGCTTTTGCTCTCAGAATACAAAAGGGCAAAAGGAAAAAAAGTATATGATCACGTAATTAAGCACTGTTTGCTAATGGGCATACTCAAGAAGGTGAAGACAAAGTGACAGCTCATCTCTAACTGCCATTTCCAGACCTTTGAAACCTATTACTATATTCAAATGCCCACAACATCCACAGCTTGGTTTTGCTTTTCCACTGCACATGGGTGTCACTGGCGAGCAGCATCAGCTTCCCGGGTGGCCTGTACACAGCTGTTTGGTTACAGGGAAAGTTATAAAAACATGGGCAATTCCTTAACCCACTGGGCATCAGGTTAGTCCTACAAAGTGGTAAAAAAAGGTAGTGTTCTCTAGTCATCGAAATGCCAAAGATATGGAGGAGTAAGACAACTGACCGATATTCTCCCCATGCAGAAATATTCCACTACGGAAGAAAGTTTACATTCGTTTCTGCCTATACCATGAATTTAGATCATAAAATCTAACACAATTTAAAAACTTGCAAGGAAAGCCTGAAAATGAGCCAACTGAGCAACCACATCGGTTTTTTGATGTTGCTGTAATGCTTTCACTTCCTACTCCTCCATCTTCTCTTTAATTTGTTATCCTAAGTCATGTTATTTATGAGCTCTTAGCATGTGGTTAACTTTAGACAATCCCATCACAGTTGACTACAGTATGCATAAAGTCAAGCATACATTTTCAGCATCAATGCATAATAGGTGAAAACTTGCAAAGGCAGTACACCAAGCTTTATTATGCCGTAAATTTTCCAGAACCATTTAAAAATAAAACCAGCAACAGTTAGCTACCAAGAAATATGCCCTACAGAACTGCAAAATAGATTGCAATGTTTTTAAGAAACGTCCAACACACAAAGATATAAGAGCAAGGGTAAACCCAGCAATCAGAAAGAAGCCAAAAAAGACAACTGTGTTCTTTTTGGTAATAAGGTTAGGAAGATGGTAATTTAAATCAGCTCAGTATTAAAAACTAAAGTAAAACTTTCAAGACCTATTAACACATGTCAAATAAAGATAACATCTGGTTGCTATTAATCTCTTGGGGGTTTTTTTAATTTTCTGTATATTCTTCTAGGCAGTCTACAATAAGGAGTAAAATAACTCCAAAGCCACGTCTAAACAAATGGGTAAAAAGGCTTTGCAAAAACTTCCTATGTGAGTATCACTAATTTTTATAACTGCAATTCTAAATATTGATGCTTAGCTTAATTCTTTTCCCAACACATCTTAAGAGATCAAATTTAAAGTAAAATGTGATAATAAACCCACTAACAAATTAGCTTCTAATGCTCTCCTGTTATAGTCAGCACATTCAAAGCCTATTTTCCTGGAAAAGGTTCAAGTTTTTACTGGATACTTTCCAAGTAGCTCTGTGTCACAGTAATCTACCACTTTTCCTCTTACAGACCCTGAAAGCTCACAGCCATTATCCAAACAACCTGAACATACTCCTCTAACCTGAAGACATCTCTAACGTTAACAAACTAACGTCTCAAAAAGGTATTTTATATCTATACACATGTGTGCACTACCCATACCTGCAATACTGCTGGGAGGGGACCTCAAAAAATCTGGGTAAAATAGCTTCATTCTTTGTTTGAAATTTGTTAGATGAAGTGATTGATTGCTCAGAGTGAATCATTAGTAAGACAGCATACAGATAAAACAGTAACCAAGATGTCCAGGAAATAAAGACATAAAAACAAAGGCTCGAGAGTACACAGTATCAATGTCAATGGTCTGAAGACCAGCAAGAAAAGGAAGTCCTTTGGCACACACAGTTATGTGTGCGCTTAGGATGATAGGAATTTTTATCTATCATGCCTGTTCACACCCCTGACATGATGTGCACTGTTTGTACTTCCTTTGTACAATTCTCTCTCTGCTGGCATACCATTACAAAAAAGTTTTTTCTGATGTTATATACAACACGGCAAAACAGCCTACAAAGAGAGTCATGCAGCAGTTTCTCCAGTGGAATGGTCCTGGAGCTATATGCATATATATCGTAAGATTGGTTTGCCATAAAGACACTGTGGTACAGGTGTAGGGTAGAGTAACCTACTATCCTTACTCTTTTAAGGGAGAGTGATCATTTTGCAAATGAACGTGCCTGGTGTGAAAGAAAGGTATCAGAGACTGGTGAGAACTCTAAACACTCATATGCACCTGATCTACTGGAAAACACAGATGTTGTTTCTGATCACAAAGGGGAATGAGTGCACAGGTTAGATAAGATCTAGGAAAAAGAATGACAAACAATGAAAAAGGAGAGAGAATAAGGAAGAGACCAATAATGATAGTTTAAAAAACATTAAAAAAAAAGAAAAAAAAAAAAAGCAAATGCCAAGCTTCTTACCCTCTGAGAATCAGCAATTTCTGCCTTTGAGGATGCTGATTCTACAGGAGGAAAGCAAGCTCCACTGAGAAAACTATGGGTGGAAGGAAAAAAATCAATAGCTGTCATTAATCAGAAGGGGAACATTAAGAACTCCTACATAAATAACAAAGAAACTATCAGAATCATATCTCTACAAATTGCCTCAAAGATTTTCTAAGTGATCTAGGAACAAGAAGTCAAATCCCGAATCATATTGTGGGATGAAAGGCAATATATGCAGAGCATATTTCCGCTCTTAATCATATATATAGGAACACCTGTCAAGATACGTTTCACCATTTGTCCTCCCTTCTCCCCTTATGACTATTTTTCACTCAGTGAAACAGTGTAGACAGAGGACAAAAGTAACAAAGAAAAATTAATACAACCCACTATCAAATAAAAGATTTGTGGTAAAAAAGGCCAGCATTCTAATAAAGGAAAAACCTAGTCCCCTGCAAAAGGCCAAGTGCACCTTCCCCCAGAAATCTTGGAGTTCAGTCGTTCCTTCTTCTGCTTGCAGGACTTCTCTCCATCTCAATTTCACACTGGGGGCGGAGGGAGGAAGAAATAGGCTCTTTAGAATCACTTCCTATTATAATTTAATAAAGGGCAGAAATTCTTGCACAAATCATGCCACTTAAGCTCTCTTCTCCTTTCTTCTCCCCCCCCAATTGCTAGCTAAGGAAAAGAAAATCCACGTCTCCTGCAAGAGAAGGCAGAAGCACCAAATGCAAGTAAGCAAGAAAGCACGAAATGTAAGTAAGTCTTACCATACAGAGCGTCACTGGTGTGAAAAGTGCCACGCACACCAAGCCTCCACTTCAAAACTTTTCACAAAGACCAGTGCAGAGAAAAGAGTAACGATGGCAGCAACTAAGTGTCTTCTGTTACAGATGAACAGATGGCAAAAATCAGCTCTGGATAGGTAGGTGCGCACTGGTTGAAGGACCTTATTTACCCAAGTGCTCCACCCATGTCCTACCCACAGACACTGGGAGGAGATTTTCCCTCCTCTGGACTGACAGTAGGAAAATGGTGTCCCCGTTGTGACCTTGTGAATCTTGGTCCTTTTCTTTAGAACTAGAAAATGAGAGCAATGCCTATGGTTTTCCCAGCAGAGTCCTGAATAACCTTCTTCTAGGGTCTTCACGCGAAAAAGTTTCTGAAATCCCAGGCTACATAAACATGACTGAAAAGTGAAAAAAGTACCATCCGAGATGTATAATGAATCGAACAATAAAAGCGAGAAGAAAAGTTAAGTAATGCCACTGGTCACAGAGAGACCTGAGGTGCTAAATCTATAAGCAATTCTATCACCAGAGATGTTAATGTGGCAACTATAATTCACTTCTAAGCTTCCTCACAAGGCATAGTCTAAGAGCCATGTAGTTTTAGCATAAAAGAGATGCATCTTATGCATCTCACATATGCATTTGATCAATGCATCTTTTAAAGTCAATCCTTAGCAAGTCAAATTTCTGGATAGCAATTACCGAGAAGCACAGGCTCCGTAACCCTGTAAGTGCTAACACTTATGTTTCGTCATGCTTACAACACACAAACACACTGTGTTGGATTTCAGCAAATTGTCTTTGCTTGGGATAAAAACCTGGGTTGCTTGGATTGATCCATTCTTTCAACCCATTCTGTGTCTTTAAAGACTGCCATTTCTGGTGCAGCTCTGGTCCAGTGCAGAGCACTGTAATGCCTGCTTTTCTTGGTGGTGAGCAGCCTCTTCCCACACGTCAACGTGAAATGTCAGGACACATGGATACCACTACGTCTCTCCAAGCAGATTTCATTGAGAGATGCAGTGTTCTGTCTCTTTAATGCAGTGCCCATTAGTCAAATAGCTGAAACTTAAAGTGATTCCTTTTGCTTTAGTGCAGTTTCCCAGTTACAGCAGCTTTCATAAGGGAAGGTCTTGTCAAGGATCAAATCACCCAGATTTAAGTCATAGCTCCGAGACTGAGGAAGGCCCACTTCTTCTCTTTGCCTCAGCCTCTTCCAAAGGTAGAACAGGGAAAGCGCTACTCCCTTGTTCCAGAGACGTTACTGGAGTAAGTTCATCAATGCTTGTGATGCATTCATATACGAAGGAAATGTCTGTGAAAATTTCACCAAACAATAGGCAAGGAACTGTTTCACTAAGAAATGTCAAACATTCTGAAATATCAGACAACTTAAAGATTTAAGACCTTTTAAATTCCTTCTTCATGGATGAACTTAACATCTGGAATACTTTCCTTATGCAGTACTTCAGTGTCCATCCCAGTTAAGCCCTCGTTTTAGCCTACGTTTAAGACTGAAGACACCAAAAGAACTACCCGCATACCTGAAGAAAAGCAAACACTTAACTGATCCAGTGTATGGAGTCCTGGTCCTCATTCATAACCACAGGCAACAGCCTACAAAGTGTGGCTGGGAAGAAGTCTAGATGACAAATATACAACCCTGTGTAAGGGTGACATCAGAACTCTGTGGTATGAAACCATGACACAATAATAACTGTCTTTAGTCTATACTGTACAGTAAGGGTACATATTTAAATGGGCTGCATCTCCACTGAGTACACAAACATTGCTGATTTTGCAAGGAAGCATTTCTGGGAAACCCCTGCCTTCACAATACTTCAAAACCAAACAGATCCTTTATAGACTTTTTCTTCTTTTCCAAAGCACCGGTATAAGGCCATCACTGAAGGTAATATACCTTGGACCAAGAGTCTGATGGAGTACAGCAAATCTGTATTTGGTTGAAGGCAGCTTCCATACATTGAAGTACAGACCACCTTGGCAGCATTGTTTTCTCCTTTCTACTGTATGTGAAGTGAGAGCATGCAAAAATAAGTCATAAGTAAAAATATTGCATATGTTCATGCTGTAGAACATGAAGAAAATTCTCCGTAGGACTCCTCGTATCTGCACTGATTAATCCTAATTCAAAAAAAGATATGGTGGTCACACAGCTTTAGTGCCAGGGTTTGGAAAACCTTAAGAAACATGGAGGCAGAAGTCAGCTCTCCTGCCTGATCAGATACAGTATGTGAGCCGTAACACTCATGTCATACGCACTTACTTAAGCATAACGAGCAGGGCCTCTGGCATCAGCATATTGGCAGTGAGATGTAATAAGTGGTCTGCACTTCACACCGCAATGTTACCGACTGCTCCTATAGTGATAGACCAATATAAATTCAGTAGCTACCACGGCTACTGAGAATAGGAGAGAAAGAGGAAAACAGTGGCAGCCCATTCCAAGTGTAGTAACAGCTTTTAAAATCCATCCTTGGAGCAGTTTTTCAGTAAATATGGAACCTGGAATTATTTACATTCTAATTAATTCCCTCAAAAATCCCTAAAAAGATTGTGTGCCTCATTTTCAGCTTCTTTAAATCAGGATAATGCTGCATACGGAAGAGATTTATTTAAATTAGGCCTCACCTGCAAGGCTCTCTCTGAAGCTGGCACCTGGGAATAAGGGGAGAAGAAGAAAAATCCCTACAAAACACCTCTTTCCCCCCCAAAAACATGGTGTCTTTAACCTAGCCAGACTTCAGATGAATAATTCAAAACAAAAAGCGCTTATCCAAAAGCCTTCTGTAACTACAATTCCTTCTACAATTCAATTTCAAGCACTAGGCAGTGTCAAAGAATTCACAGGACCACATAATCACACATCCTCAATATACAAACAGCAAACAAAGAGTAACTAAGCGGGGAGGAATGAATTTCAACATTTCTTTAGGGTACACAAATAAACGCAACTCAAAGCACGTACCGATTAAGTCAACCTCCTCTGCCACCTTCCCGCTGTAACAACCCGTGTATAACATACAGCAGGTGGCCAACTTGTTGTACAGCATTTAAGCTTCAACCACCACTTAATACGCCTCTGAACAAGCAATACAGAAGGGCTGGAGAGACAAGTGACTGTTGCCCCCGTGCTACAACACTCTTGCTCGTTCTACTGCCCTTCCCCATCCTCCCTCAAGCTCCCGTTTCTGAACACGCGCGCGCTTGGCAGCAACGACTTTGCCACACAAACTGGAATTAAAACGTTCCCTCTCAGCTGCACTGGTTCAACCAAAAACCCCTCGCTCTTCCTCACTGTGCGAGGAGTGGGAGATGCCTCCGTATTTTAAGCACCAACACAAAAAAGCGCATCAGCATTTGGCGGCAGGAGCCCTGGACCACCGGTGCCACGGCACGCACCGGTGCCAAGTTTTTATTACAACTTGTGTGCGCTTATCTGCACTGCACTGCTTCCAAAGGTTTCTGCGCCTGCGATGGCACACTGCTACTTTTTAAACGGAAGCTGCTCTCCACAGCTGTAAAATGGACTACTCGCTTGAAAGCAACCAAAAATTACGCACCTTTCGAGATGGGTTAAACGAGAGCCTCAGCCTCAAACACGGTGCAGAAATTGTGACAAACAGTGTATTAAAGAAAGAACTTTATAGCTTGATGATTATGTGTGACAATACAGAAGGAGTCCTTTCTTCCAGTAACTGCCATTTGCTTATTTTTAAAGAAGATAATAAAAGTGACATAATAAAACAAAATGCTTAAAAATTAAACCAAAGCCATTTTTTTTCACTCAGATGTATAGAATAGTAAAGGAAAAATCATTTAAATCATTTCCTTAGTAATACAAGTAATATTTAAATAGATTTAATAGTGCTGCTCCAAACCAATGAATTATGAGTTTAAAACCTATTAAAATGTAATGTTTTTTTCCTGAGCTGAGGGGAGAGAGATTTAAATCCACTGAATTTTAATATTTCAGCTTGAGCTGCAGGAGGTAGAGAAAGTCCAAATGAACTATTCCATCAGCACCATTCAAGCATGAACATTTTAATCAGTTTTACTTCCTTGGAGTTCTCCAACACAGTTTACGCTGTCATTCTGAAAGCACTTAACACAGAGGGTGTGAAAAACCACCAAGGCTTGTTATTGCCTTCACAATTGATGGCAAATAATTTTGCAGACTTCCTATCATTAAAATGTCACTGCTAAAAATTGAGGTTCAGCATTTCTCGTGCTAAACTGCATTTTCTTTGAACACCATCACATACCTGTTCTTAAGTTTTTGGTACATTTATCTCTCTCCGTGTGATAAACAGGCACACAAGCAGTAGCCTCCATTTCTGCCTTACTACCCAACTGCAGTTGGAAACCGACTATTTTAAACAAAGGAAAAAAAAAGACTCCGATAAAATTCTTATAAAGTTACAAGTTAATTCCCTGGTTCCCTTATTAAAACGTAACCACATTCACACAGCATGTTCTGATTATATAGTATAATGGATTTTTTAAAAAACAAAACAAAACAAACATTTTAAGAGAGTTAGACAACTCAATTTAATAATACAGGAAATGAAAACATCATTCCTAATTAGATCACGCTACTGATTTAAGGCTACAATTTGTGTGTTGTTCCAACAGTGTGATCTTGCAGATTATAATTTAAAAACACGGCAGCTATGACACATGACAAGATCAACTGGATACATCACACTGCTCATCCCAATACACCCAACCTGGAAAGGAGCTCTGGATGTGCACTACAAATTGCTCTGAGCAAGAATGCTGTACCATACCATCCATGTGAAGCACCAGATGCATAGCCTGGATGCCTGCAGATTTACAGTCCTCCTGCAGCACGCTTATGATACCTAGTTTTGGTTTAGTTTTTCTCCCTGCATCTCTCCTGAAGAAGATAGATGATACTCAACTTGTTTCAGCCCGTCAACAGTTTTAAACTGAACATGACCTGTGAAAGAAGTCATTATAACTGTGTTTCATTCCATTAAACACAACTAGTTTATTGTCAGGAGAACAAGCAGCCTCTCTGGGTTCCAGGCTCACTTCAGTATTTCGCATTTAAACTGCACGGATCAGTGATTTGGTTCATTTACCAATGAAGATAGAATAATATTGCAAAGTTAAAAGGTGCTTCATCAGATTCCATTAAATCAGAGCACATTCATACAAAAATATATACATGTGAAACACCAAGAGAGACATGATTTGTGCACATTCGGTTCTTTTCTTGTGTCATCCTCCATTCTGGTAAAATCCATTTTAAACTCAAACCCAGGGTTTCTCGGTTCAAACCAAAGGGGTTTAGCATGAGTGAGGTGAACTGAATAGGGTCCCCCAAAGCACAGAGAAACTTAACCTACAGTTGTATTTCAAAAACTCAAATACTGCTTCTGTCTTCATCTGATACACAGCTCAATGGGTAACTAAAAGAGGTATTTTTAAAAACTGTAAAGAGCAAATAAACTTCAGAAGCTTTTAAAATATCACAAGGTTAAAAGAACACAAACTTTGTCAGACTTACTAAACAGCAAAATAATATAAGACAACATAATTAGAGATACAGAAAAGCCATGATTTCTAATTATGTTCTTTGTTTTATTTTTATTGGTATTCACTTTACAAAGTATGACAAGCCTTTTTTAGTCCCATGTTACATTTTCAGGCTCTAAATCTCTCTAAGTGCTGACATAACGCTATTGTGGGTATTTGTGCAACTAGAACTTAGGCTTTTTTGATAACTTGCTATCCTATTTATTCCTGTTTTTCTAATGACTGTCTTAAAGATTGGGTTAGATTACTTCTCTTCAAACCTGATGAACACAAAATTTTCAGTCTGTATTGCTCTTGTTTCTCTGAAACTAGAGGGCCACACAGCATTTCCTAAGTCAACATAAAAGAGGAGAGTAAAAAAAGGCAGTAGAGCAAGGTAAAAATCAGTCTTGGGAGGGAGGTGAGAGCTGTCCCATTTTAATGCACAAAACCAAAATTCAGGTATTATGAAAATTTGATGCAATAGAATTTCAACTGACTCGAAGAGATAAATTCAGACAGCAACAAACAAAACAGATAATTTACTTCTGTCTGGTGGGGGAAGACCAACAGAAGTTACGGCCAGGCTCCCAGACAAGTGTCTAGTCTGTTTATATTTATTCTGTGTGGTTTAGTGGTTCATGAAAGCAGGATAAACTTAAATAACGAGTGCAATAGCCAGTATCTACAACATCACATGTTCTACATCAATCAACTTATTCTTTACTAGCAAGCAAATTGCTTTTTGCAGTCTCCCTAATACATACAAAAGCGAATGGCAAAAACGTACACAAGTAGACTGTGAAGTATTCATATGCATGCGTGTGCACGTACACACACACACAGCGATACGTGCACGTACACACACGCTACGTACGCACATGCAGCACACATATAAAAACTTCTTTAACAAAGAAGACAACCTTTAGCTACTTACTTTATGCAAAGAATGTTAATAGAAGGCAATATTTTTGGTTAGGTAATGAAAACTAATTGGGAAATTATTCATCTCCCACTCTCCCCACTGGAGCGTAAAAGACGTACAACAAATGTTATTCATGATTCTACACGACTCGCTCCGATTCACCTCCTTCTTTCTAACCGGCACTTCACAGGAAATAAAGGTTACTCTTTTCCATTTATATCTTCTAATTGACTACCAGTGTTTTCTTGTGGTCAGAGGGATACAAAATAGAGTTAGAAATAGTCTATTAAAAACAAGCTACAATCAGACTGCTGCTCTACACTACCGTCAGCAATGATCAGAGAGTCCTGATTTCCTTGTTAAAAGACACAGGCATAATTGAAGCAATATCTTCACTTCAGATTGATTATTCGGCGACCCTTATCCACATCTTCACTCAGCAATTTGAATTTTAATGAAAGTAAATGGAATAATTAGCATTTCAAAGTGTGTTTGATACACTGAATAAAAAAAAGGAAGAGACTTTTATGTATAATCTATACACAAAAGAAAAAGCATTTGGGAGGGCGCAGAAGATGGGAAGTACAGTTGTAGTGTCTTCATTAGAATAACTTAAACAACTGCTTGCACCAGCTGCATAATTATACATGTGAATAATGTGCTATTAAGCTATGACTTCTCACCTTTATTTTATGTAGTATGAACAGCCACGGCTTTTGTTGTTATGCCTTTCCTCTCCAGTTGTAAAAAGTAAACACTGTGGCTGCCCACACCCATGAAACCTCGCAGGACCGCTACCCTGGACTAATACCGCTGGCAGTAAAGCTTTTACAAGACGGGCTCCACGCATCCGTATTTTTAGACGACTAGGAGCAGGGCGCCTATGAGCGCACTGGTGACGAGTCATTTTGTCATCGATTTTGGTTGGTTGGTTGGTGGTTTTTGTTTTTTTTTTTAAAAAAAGTAACAGTTATTTTTTAATGTAAAAATAAAGAGTGTGGTGAATATTCACAATCTTGAACCACCACCCAGAAAAAGATGTGGGCAGCAGGAATGGGAAAAACCCTCCTAAAGCACGGTGTGTCATACGGAGGCTACCTGTTACGGTGGCTGCAGAAGCAGACTGGCACGCGGTATGCAAAGGAAGCAATGTTACTTAAAAAGAACAACAAAAGCCAGATACTGACCCAGCTGCGGGGCATGGATACAACACAGACATTAATCACCCCGTTAGTCTTCATGGCACAGTGCAAGCAAAAGTTTTCAGGTAGTAACCAGCTTTTATGAACATCAAGCTACTGAACTTCGCCACTGCCCACAACTTTGCCCACCTGATGGAAATGAGTTCATACAAGAGAGAAAGAAAAAGAAAAGCTATTTACAAACACTATTAGAGCTAAAATGGAAAGACCACATACCCCAATGATTGCGTTCAGTTCTGCCATGGTCACTTGCTTGGCACGCTCCACAGCCTGCACCACTTGTTGCTGGTGCTATAAATGAAGATCAGAAACAGAATAAAATTATTTGTTTTCTAAATTATTAAGCACAGATTCTTCCTTTCATCTTTTTTCTTTGCTTTTCAGACACATGCAGGGCTTGAAATAACTGTTCTCTAACAGACAGTCACATTCTGTGTTGATCTGCAAGAGTATCATGTAAGGGGATGATTTTATTTACGGCGTAACTTGCCAGGAATTACACCCTTGCTCCCCAAAAGAGCCATTTTACAAGCTGGCTAAATGGGGAGCTGTATTCCTTTTGTTCATCAGCACAGTGTGCTCTTGAATTTACATGTCAACTTAAAATGCAGGCCACTTTCCCTAAAGCAACAGAAACTTTTTGATTTAAAAAAAAAAAAAGCATACTGAAAAGGAAAGGTGTGTGTATTCCACAAGCACATGGCACCCACATCACTGAAGGATACACACATTCTTCTTCTTGGTACATTTCAAAGCAGCTCAACCATAAGAAAGAAATTTAAAATGCCATTCACAATTCTGTCAAACACGTGAAAGAGAACTAATTATTTCAATCCCCAACATGTAAATTTTAATAGCTTTAAAAAGTCCATCAAAAACACATGGTCTAATTAACAACACAGTTTACAAGCTTCAGTGGTTATATTATCTCAGTTTGAGTGATACTGTATTCCTGCAGTAAATTCAAAATTGCTGTATGCTGAAAATTGATTGATATTTATTTGAAAACATCAACTACAAATAAAATAAGGTCCTCATCTTGCAACCAGATCTGTGCCTGTTCGGAGCTCCACCGGTGGCAAATTCATCTGCACAGGCAGCCTCGCAGGACCAGCATTACAGGCGAGGAATTGGTGCAAGGGGGGGTCAGGGAGAACCCCACGCAGGTGGTGTGATCTGCACTGGGAGAGAGTCATCTTTGATTTACAGCCGCCGCCTGAACGCGGAGAGGAGCGAGCTCTTGCCTATCTCAAGAGGTGCTGAAACCGTAACGATGAAACATCAGCTCTGTATCGAAAGCAACGTCTAGATGTTCTTTGGCGCAAAGTTTAAGGAAAGGGCTGAGAGGGTCTCTTTAAAGCCCCCGGTTTGCCCGCCATGGCCGTGTATACGGGCAGAGCGGAGCCAAGGCATAGCCCATGCAGCAACACCTCCTGTGCGTCCTTACCGGGGCAGAAAGCTGCATGAAATAAGCTGGGGAACCAAATCCTCAAGGCTTCCTCCAACACAAGAGTAGGTGAAGAGCATCAGACAGACTCTCCAGCCCGCCCCGCGCCCTGCTGGGAGAGGGTGCCATAAGGAAGGGCTCCCCTACCTCAGGGGCTTGGCAGTCTCAGATTTGCCAGTTCTCAGCGCAATGCATAAACAAAAATGGCATTTTCACTTAGAAACTCTCTCACATAACAGCCCTCAGGGTGAGGAAAAGCAAGCCTAAAAATCCACCCGCAGCTCTAAGAAATGCTGACCTCAACTACAAAAAATGGATAAATGCGAATAATGAAGGAGGTAATTTAGAAACATTCCTGGAAGGAAGAAAACAGTTTTAAGGTTTGTTTGGTTTTAAGCAAAGAAGAATTAAATGAAAGAAATGCCAGGAGAGCAAATAACATATTGTTGCAAACAGAATCACAGCAGTCCCATTTAGAGTTTTGTAAAGCTACTGTGCTAACGTAAACCAAATCTGTCCCTTATCAGCTCACAATGTAAAGAACAAAAAGCAGGCCACACATGAGCAAGTATGTTCTTGGCATTCAGGAAAAAAAATATGCTGTGGTGTATCACCACCACAGATAACCAGTAAAAAGGAAATTACCATACTCGAGCCTCAAGTTCCTGATGACGTGTTATGATCTCCAGGTCATCACATGTTAAGGACAGGTACAGTTTTCATCCATTACGTAGCTGAAAGCCCGGTGACACATGGCTCTACACGGCAACAGGGTGACCATAAGAATTACACCACCATTTTCTGGTGAAGGTCAGCCACACCAAAAATGGGTCATAGTATTTTTGATCAAGTCATCCAAAAAACCCACCAAAAATGGGGTTTTAAAGTATTTTTTTTTTTTAAATAAAATCATTTACTGAGAAGTTTATAGTCATCTTTGCTCTCCTGCCATTTCCTAGGCAATGCTTTTTGCGCTGAGGTAAAGAAAGGGACCTAGCTCTTGATTTGTATATATGAGTGTTCAATTCCAACTCCCGTTTACTTAAATCCTGTTCCCAGGGCCATGGGTAGGAGAAGAAAAAACGTCTGAGGGATCTACAGAAAGCCGGCCTGAAAACATCAAAGTTATTGTAGAAATTACTCCAATTTTCATCCTGGTTTTGGAAAAATAAGTCAACTCCACAAGAGTTTGAAACGTTTCCTTTCCTTTACAGCAAACATACAAAGAATTGCTCTGAGGAGTATTTGGGAAAACCATTATTTCATTCCCAGGTGAGGGGAAGAGAAGGTGGAGGGGTAGAATACCAAAATCTCACTTTAAGATTTCTGCTGGAAAGCACTGTAAGACAGAAATTCCCTAAGCAGCCACACAAGGCATCTTTCATTGATTCTAATAGGTTTGGGATCAAGCCTTCATAGAGAGGAGAAAACCCATGGGCCTTGTAACGCTGAACCTAAATTAGGTACGGTAGAGACAATTAAAACTCTCCTATTGCTAGCTGCTTTAACATTGATTTAATCTTCAGCGGCATAGTAAGCAAAAGACCCAAAATAGATGGTCTGTAATTAGCCTCTCCATCACTTCCACCTCATTGCAGCCAACGAGCAGACTCCCGCTCAGCTCCCCGAAACCCCACGGGGGGGCCCGCCCCGAGTGACCCCGCGGCTACGTGGAGCCACAGGCGCAAACCACACGCTCCAGTGGATAAAGACACGGGGAAGCAGAGTCGCCCCGTGGCGCAGCAGAATGCTGACCGCCGTTTCTGAACCTGGGGCGGGCCGGGGGGTCCACGTTACTGACCCCAGCTCTGTTAATGGGTGCAGATCTCTACACGCAGGGAAGGAGCCCGACTGGGGTAGGGGGACCCACTGCAACCCAAAACGAAGGTGAGGGGCAGGGAGGCCAGGGGCCGGCCGAGCGGGACGGCAGCGGGCTGCCCCAGCCCACGCGGGCAGCCAAGGACGGATGGCTCCAGCGCTCACCGCGTGCTTGAACGCCTTCCCCGGGCAGCGCGCCGGCAACAAGAAGCATTATGTTAAAACCAAGCAGTACGCATTAGCCTGCCCATCAAGTGATCACGTAGCGATTTACAGCCAAGGAAAAACAGCAACAACAAAAAAAGGGTTACTTTTTTCCCCAAATATAGACACAGGGTTGCAGCTTTCACACGCATCTAATGCTAGCCTTCCTCTGGGCACACAAGCAAATGACAGACCCATTTTCTTCAGTTATGGGAAAACAGTATTTTGCATTGCATTTGACAGGCCAGAGCAATGAACTCAATACCCTGCCCCGCCTGTCACACAGACTAGTATCGTTTCTTCTTTCTAGCTTCTTCCCTGTCTCTTCTCTTCGCCCCTTTTTGCTTTCTGTAATGAGTGGGGTGTCTGCACTTGCCTTGTGTTGGAAAATCACCTCCTTTCAGTCTCATGGTGGGTAGCAACAACAGAGACCACAAGAAGGATGTAGACTTTTTCGCCATCACGTTGTCTCACCACACTGCCTTGTCACCTAGCCCTGGCTCCCGCACAGGCATTGCAGCCTGGTGGAAAATATCTGGGCTTTTCATACCATGTCAGAGCTCCGCGCAGCTCCCAATAACAGGGGAGCCGTGCTGATAGCAACCGAGCGGCCGAAATTCCCCCTGGCAAACAAGCACAGACGCTGGTGTTAAAAATGCCTAATTCCAGCCCATCTCCGGCACCGCCAACAACATCCAAAGCAAAACTCACTGAACAATTCACTTTGCAGAAGGCAAGCAGGCTCTGCTATGTTTTATTCATATTATTTTGTTGTTGTATTATCTGTTTAGAGGGAGTACAGACCAGGTCTTGCTTAAGAACTGCAGCAGTGCCATTCTGAAAAGCCCAATCTAGAGATGGCATAATGAGACAAGGCCGTGCCAAAAACACTAGGGAGAACCAGAGAGCAAACACACATTTACTGTGGAGTAGAGCACACACTTAGAACACTAAAAGGGACCAGCAGGGTCACTGCATCCAGGCACTGTAACTCGCATCCAGGCACTGTAACTCAGACAAGATATAATAACCACTTCATAAAAACCTAAGAACATTATTAGCAATATATGCACAAATTGCTAATAAGATGCCTTCCTTGGCAGGAGGACAACAGATACCTGACACCTTCCTTGTACTTACTGTTTCAGCTCTAGTCTGGGGCAAGTCTAAGATGGAGGAAAGTAATTTTGTCTTTCAGCCTCTCGCATCTCAGACCAACAACTACTTCCTTTTGAAGAGCACGTAAGGACTGCTGCTCTGCTTCTATATAATGGATCCCACACTCTTCACCCAAATTTACTGAACTTTAGAAGCACCTCTAGGGGATGTACGTGCAGAGAAGAGCAAGCACATTATGGCCCATATCTATCCTGTAAAAGGAAAACCATCAACTACTATTAAAGTGTTTGAAAGGAGAAGACTGCATGCAGCATCTCCTTTTTGTATGTTTGTTTGCATGTACACATGCCAGCGCTTGGCAGTTTATTATACTTCTAAGTATATTTGACCACCTCATCGTGCCCAGGGAACTGAAGATGACTATTAAAGAGCAATCCTGCCAGCTTGTTATTAGCTAGTTCACTGGCAGGTAGAAGGGAAAGTGCACCTTCCGAAAATGTTTATTACAGCCTCTTCCAGCCTACATAATGCTTCCAGTGTGGCATGGAAGTTCACAGAGGACAATACTGTGAACATTTGTCTGGTTTCTCAAGCAGCTTTTGCAGGTTGTGCCGAGCTCCAGGTTGCCACAACTACATCGTTAGCTATAAATCAGCCAGCTTGCGTTATGTCTCATGAATATAAACACAGTCAATATTTACTCAAAAGAAGGTAACCGTGATACACGTTTACCTCCAGCCACACTGAACAAATACCACTAGCCAGCACACGAGGTCGTTCAGCACTCGATAGCCCACAGGGTCCCACAACAATAGCCACAGGTTGCAACCAGCCACACACATCACCTTGACCAGACAGGAACCAGCCCCAACTTGAAAGCCGCAGGGTTGTACATGTGTCACACTGTGCTGCAGCTGGTAAATTCGGTTGAGAAGAAGCGTAAATTAGCAGAGGCGTGAGCTACGGCTTTAGACCCAAAATGAATTGCATCTTACTGGCTAGATCATTCAATGATGTGAACATTGAACTACCTATACCAGCTGCAGCAGATCAAAACTAAGTTAACTGAGTGCCAACAACCGGCAAGTATTTACCTACAACCCTGCAGGCACCCCCTTCACCTTCTGCAATAGAAACTACTTTGAGTACACTGGTATCTCAGAACATCACAGGGAGGAGGAAAATGACTGTTGCAGCACAGGAAGCCTGCAACCACAGCAGAAATTGAATACACATCGCCCCTGAGGTCCATCTCATGCCTTGGCCACAAAGTCACTCTTTCCTATCAAAATGGGAAGCTCATGTCTCTTGGTGCTGTTTTTTACAGTCTGCCTAAATCAGACTCAATGTAAAAACAAGGTACCACTTGACTGCATACTTAGGCAGGTTAGGAACTTTATTTTCAATATATGCTTAGATGATGTACAGCACAGTAAAACTGACTGAAACCTGGAGAACTTCCTGAATACTTTACTGGATTGCCCCCTGAAACAAAGCAGGCACCAGTACACAGTAGCATGATGTATTATAATTACATCCTTTTCACGAGATCTCTAGCAATTTTGGCCACGATTTCTTACTTCTAAGTGAGTTATTGCAAGCCATTGATTCCTTATAAAGTTAACAAGCAATAAGACAAGTTAACCTGGTGCTATTATGAGGCAATAATGTTGCCATCAGTGCATGTAACCACTGTATTTTGTTCATTTTTCCCTCAGGCGCAATACAAAGGAGCCTGATCACATTTTTCAGCCACTATTCCACAATTAGACTGTATGCAAAATGCATAAACAGCAAAAGCACGCTGCAATTCAATTCTCTATTAATCTAGATGATGAAATAAAGAGACTTTCATTAAGACACTCACTTTTTAAAGACACAAATTAGATAGAAACCAAGACTAGCAGAATACTCAAATCTGGAGATCAGTTCTCTTTTGCCTCATCAGCATATGCCAATATAACCTGATTTAAATAAGTGTTTCTACTAACAGAGGTCAAACAACTGCCAAGATTTTCCTAACCTCAGTATGAAAACTGTCATGGTCAGTGGCACTGTCAAGACACGTGAAAAGTTTTTTTGTCTTCCCCTTTCAATCCCTCTCTGCTGTCTAGTCCCCTTCCCCTCTTGCTAGGTGAACTAAAAAGCACGCTTGCCTCCGCACAAGATGAATGTGTACACCAGCTTTTTGGAAGTGCTCCCTTTTGTCTTTGTCAATGCATGTAAAAATGCCGAAGTTGTGAATTTTTTGACCTTTCCATCTCCTCTGTAGCCCACAGAGCTGTGACAGCGTGCAACATGCACAGAGAAGGAGCTGTAAGACTCAGTAAACAAGGCGTGCAAACAAGTGAAGGAAACTGTGTGGGCCACGGATTTAAAAAGCAGAGGCTCACTAGCACAAAAGCCATAGAAGAGCCTGTTTTCAGATCTAAAACTGCTTAACTCAAAGCTCTGATCTAAAGCCTAACAAAGTGAACAGCAGTTAATAAGCACACTGACGCTGGTGCACTTAAGCCCTCACCGAGTGGTACTGCACCCATGACAGAAGTGGGACAACATCATTTTCTAAATTTACAATCTGGATCATCTCAGTTGTCTACCTACGTAGTTCTTACAACTAGGGTATTAATGACAAGCTACTGCAATGACTAAGTCCAGAATTACTTTAAAATTGCTCTCCATGCCTAGCTTGATGGCCAGGAGGTTGTTGAACAGTGATCAAGGCCCTTGGCTCATAGTTCACAAGTTACTGCATGTGAGCACCACATGGGAGATTCTCCTCCGTAGAAGAAAAGAAGGAAGTACAATGTGCAGCCTTCACAGTGCACCCTCCCTTTAAGGCAGGGACTTAAAATGTACCAATACCAGCTTTCAAAGAATGACTCCAGGGCGATTTAGCTCCAGGGACAGGAGAGCATGATGCATATGGAGCAGAGAAAAAGCAGAGAGCCTGTGCTCACCTGAGTGGGACGCCACTAACATCAAAGCTCAAAAATCTACACCCTTTTTTTTTTCTTTTTTTTTTTTCTCCCCTCAATTCCATGTGAGCATATAGAGGGGGTGGAGGCTAGGATTTCCAAAATCAAAGGCCAAAATCTATCAGTCACTGTGAATCAAACACACCTTTCTTCAAATGTATTCTAAGCCCATGTAATCCCTTTCCTTGTCTAATTGGCAAGAAACACCTACTCCAAGCAAGCACATAGGCTGGGTTTGTGAAGCAGAGCAAGCAGAGCAGTGTGATGTACTTGTGTACAGTGATAAAGTTTTGTTTAGCATTTCAGCTGAAAATAGCAGTACAAGTACCAGCAGCAGTATACTGGTACAAAGTTTCTAAACATGGTATCACATACTGTAGAGAAGACGTCTCTGTCGTGGCAACACTGATCCCATGTCTTTGCCAAGATTACAGCTTTGCCTGCCAAGTACTCACCCCTGCCTTTGTTTCACAATCATGTCGTTTTAGTGCTCACGTTAGCATGAGTATGAATCAGCTTTACACCTCATTTTTATACGCTGTGCTATTTCTGCACAGCAAATAAAACCCCATAACTAGATGTACATAGATTCTGTAGCAGTCAAAGTACAAAATCAACAGCTACTCCTTTTATATCCATGCAGGACTTGAGCTCTGGTCCCCCAGCGATGTAACTAGATCATTACACATCATTTAGTTTCTACAAATCCATCTTTATAAGCAGAGAGTACAGCGGCGCTCATGAACATTGTCAGGTTCTAGTTTTGATAGCATTATTCTCATTTCAAACACACAGCGATGCACACGCGCGTGCGCACACGCAGCACGTTAGCTGAATGCTAATATCGAGCACACAGCCTCTCGTTTGCAGCAGGATGAGCAGCTGTCTTGAAAAGCAATGGCACTTTATGGAACAACTGAAAAGGTGGGAGAAAGAGCCGCAGCGTGTTTGCAGGCACGATGTTTCACGGATGCAATGCACAGAAATACACCTTCCAGCTTTGACTTCTCAGCTACCGATTCTACTGAAATGAAACCTTGCGTTAAATAGATGTACGCCAGCTTGCGCCAGCAGACCCCAGTCTCCAGCCCCTTTCCTCCAGCGGGGTGGGCAGGGGGAGCCGTTATGCACCCTAGGTCTCCTTTCATGAACCACACTTTCATTTTACTTCACATATGCCTGTGGCTGCAAGGCTCCCTCGCTAGCTCCCATCAACTCCCCCAAATCCCAGTGCCCCTCAAAGTATCTACAATGCACTCAAGATAATACCAGCAAATCATAATTTGGAGAAAATTAGTGCTTAGAGAAATTAGCTCACAGCGAGTTTCAATCTTCTGTCTATATTCCCCAAATACACAGATAACATAAAAGGATTTAAGGTAATAAGTAATCTGGGATGCAGAGAGAAAAAAGGCAGGAAAAAAAGATGCATTTGTATGCCTACTGTGTTGAACATCACTACTCGGTATACCAAAATAGAAGATTCTGCCGAAATTTAATGCCTGCTGCCAAGAATGTAGCACAAATCATGCCTTTCTAGCATTTTTGCAAGCTATCCTCTGATTTCAGACTGACAAAGTCGTAGTTGTGAGAAAAACCGCATTGTACATGAGAGCAAAATATTTAAACTAAAATTTTGCTTAGCACATTACAACACGTTCCATTTCATAAATATAATTTAAATGATATTATAATGGACTTGGAGAAGTTAATGAAGTTACAGTGATAACAGCACAGTGGAAAGTCATCTACAAGCGCCAAGAGATTCATAAGGAAACATTCTCAACACAAAGTCCCACTTTTGTAATAGATACGATGAGGCAATCGTTTAGATCAGCACCAGTACAAATGACTACCTACCTCTTGGGACAGGAAGGGAATGACTTGTGCACA
This sequence comes from Phoenicopterus ruber ruber, assembly GCA_009819775.1. NCBI lineage: Eukaryota > Metazoa > Chordata > Aves > Phoenicopteriformes > Phoenicopteridae > Phoenicopterus > Phoenicopterus ruber. The sequence continues at coordinate 43,303,095 of CM020246.1, read as the reverse complement.
TATAGCGTTCAGCCTCTTGACAATTTCTGCCTGCAAGTGACAAGAAGAAAGAAGTTCAATTATATAAATCCTCAGTTGCGATTGTCACCCATGAACACAGAAGATACATTTGTTTGGTTTTTTTCATCTCTAGTCATCCTCTGGCCAGGACAGATTATCAAAATAACAGAACTATTTGGACACCTATTCAACAATACCTAGGAAGCTAATCATTTCTGGCTAAAAAGTTTTCCTCAAAAAACACAGTTTAGAACCAACACAAAGAAAAGTTAATTCTGATTATGCAATCAAAGGCATTTAAAGAAAAAAATCTTCAGGAGATATAACAAAAAAGATAAAAAAACCTCTCTCCTAAGAGGCAAAAAGAAGGATCATTTCAAGTTACAGCAATGCCACTGTAAGCAAAACACTGCATATCACGAGAACATTAGCAACACAATATAAAACTTCACTGACAATCATTCTACCACATAATTTAGAAGGGGATACTGCAGTCTCGTATCATATTTATGCTGTTATCAAACCTGAGGTTAATAGTAGTTACTTTCATGTTGCAACTGTGATCAGAAATGAATAATATACAATGTTTTGTTTCCATACTGCAGATCAACTCTTATTCTGTGTATTTAATCTGCAAATCTCAATAGAGACAGAGATTTGTAGAGACAACACAAGAATTACAGCTCCAGAAACAAAATATTTAAAGCCACACAGACTTTCTTACAATAAATCACAACTTTCTTATAATAAATTGTAACCAGGGTCAGTTCCTCATTATACGGTCAGACAGAATGCTCTTCCTCTTGCAAAGTCACTAACCGTATGACGAAGATGTGCAAACTTGTGCACTTTAGGCTTCCTTCTTTTAACAGCAACCCTTCCAGCCTTTTTGCTGTGCTGTCTTTTAAATTGTGAACGCTTAGAAAAGAAAGGCTCAGAACCAGCAGTAAAAAAAGTCAGAACCACATATAAAATAAATCTGGGCTCAAGGAGTATTACAGTTACGCAGTAAGGGCACATGTGAAACTCACTCTGCCCCCTTGTGCACACTGTGATACACTCGAGTTAACACACGCTACTTCGCATTACAGTTTCGTCATTTCTCTGAAATCCATCTAAACTCCTGTAGGCTATTTATACAGCAATTTCTATGTTACACTGCGCCAGTATCTTCTCACTGGTCTTCACTGCTTATGCAAGTCCTCATCTTGTTAAAGTTAGGCATTTTAATACATTTTTTACTGTGCTGTGCATTTTTACATTGCTGTGTATTCAGCAGCATAGGTACCTTAAAGGACACTTGAGAATATGTTCTGTCCACCACAAAGCTAAATTACCTGCTAATTTTAAAGGTCCATATGTGCCTATAATATCAGATATCCCACAATGTAAAACTTCAATACCCCTTTAAATAGACAGTGCTCACTATAGTAGTTGACACAGAGATTTACGAACTGCTTGTTGCACAGAGCAGTACAGGGAGCAACGAGATGTGTGCATCTAAGCTTCCGCCAGAGAGGCTGCACGATCCAATACAGTATTACTTGAGAAACAATATTTGATTAAGGAATTGCAGACCATAATATAACACACAGCTCCAAAGTACCTGTGTTGTAGTGGTTCAAGCACCATTAATTTAGTCATTTCCAAATTTTGGGTCCCAGCCACGCTGCTATTTTTTTTTTTTTTAAAGGAATCTCCTGAGTGCTTTACAACCAAAGAGAAAACTGTATGTCCTGCTCTTCGAGGCTTTTCCACATGAAAAGAAAACTTCAAAGTGCCGCCGACCTGACTTGAGCTGAAGCCCCTCTGACCTGCCATTTCACACACAGACGTGCCTCAGCAAAAACAGGCGTGTGATGCTTTCCTCTACCGCAAAACAACTCCTCCTACCCATCTTTAAAATGCCTGTCGCAACCTTACCCACCTCCTGCGTAGCTCCTGGGGGAGCCTTTGCCTCGGCTTTACCCGGCAGAAGACCACTCTTCCACCACAGCTACGTTAGCTGGATGCCTCTACCACACTGCTTACGAACTGAGAATAAAACTGGCTCCAAGTGCCATGCAGGAGCTCAGCGTGTAATTTTTAAAAGGCTTGTAGATTCATAGATTTTAAGGCCAGAAGAGACTGTTACAATTGTCTTATCTGACCTCCTGAGTAACACAGGCTGTAAAACTTCACCGACTTCTCCATCAAACCTGTAAATTCTAGTTCAGCTAGAATACAGCTTAGTCAACAAAAATAATTTTATTTAACTCACTTTGAGGCATTTCTTCTCAGTTAAGGTACTCAACACCAGCTATTTCAAGCCATTTTGTCTATGACGTTTTTCTTTTGATCACTTCCTTCCCCCCGCCCTCCCTCCCAGAAGAAGTATGTCTCTCTTCTACTGCTCTTCTGGCCAAAAAGTGGTCGAAACATATTTGCTCAGTATTTATACAACAATTCACCTCTGGTGGATTCTGAGCCTGGGAAACATTAACCTAAAAAGCGTCTTCCAAAAACCTGTAAGTAACTGAAAACAGGTGACTGAATATGAACGGTTACACAACCGTAATAAACCTCTTGGTGTCAATCCCACCGGAGTGCAGAACAAGCGAGTCTTTTCATGCTGTACGCAGCAAAGTCAGCTCGTGGAGACAGTGCCCAGCTCAGCCCAGGGGGGAGTAAAAGACCTCGCCAACAGCTTCAAGAGATGCCGAGTCGCTCCCCAGCAGCGCTTCTCAGCTAGGCAAGCAGCCCGCTAGGCCAGTCCCAACAAAGCTGAGAAACCCTTGTTACACCAAACCAAGTGTTTACACTATTTCCTTATGAAAACGGTCTTCGCTTCCCCTAACAGTGAGCGTCCCCAGTCGCGTGGTTGTGCGTACAGTCATGTTTTACCTCCCTCAACACTGGAGCCGCAAGGAAGCGGCCCAACCGAGCAGCAGCGGACCACAGAGGCACGGCGTGACCAAGAGACGGACTGCCTACTTTTGGAGACCACAGGCAGCGGGAAGGCATGAAGGAAAACACTGTGTACGTGCACAAATGGGAGGAAGGATGCTACACGTTCCGTACCAAAAAAATCTTAAACCAGACATTTGCACGTAGTAAATACGAAGTACCCTCTGCCTTGACACTGGAACTGTTTGTGCAATTAACTGTTCAGGGTAATACCACAGCAGCAAGCTTGATTGTTTACTACAAAACACAAAAGAGGAGGAGTCAGCCGCCAGAAGCTAGCTAGAGCGGGTTTCTCGCCACGCCGCCCTAAACCTTGAAGGTGCAAGTACTGATGGTGTAGGTGAGCATCTCGGTAGACCTATTCCTACTGCCACTGGAGGGGGCCTGGAAACTCGTTCTTCTTTGCTTACGGTACAAAGTCAGACACAAAATAAAACACGAGTCCACTTCACATTTCTGCGTTCATACAGATTTTTGAAACCCTACACTTAAAAAACAGTTTGGGATCTTCTCTTTTCTCTTCACCGTCAGGCCGCTGGGTTTTTCATGATCAACGTAATTGGCAGGAGAAGGAAAAAGTATGATTTCAAAAAATGAGGCAGCCAATTCCTCACATGGAAAGCTAAAGTTGCCTCGGAAACACGGCTGCTTCCGCGGTCATCTAATTTTGCCTCTTTTGTCCCATGGGACCAGGCTTTAGAGAGGCGTCATTTATTTACAGGCCTTTCCACTGGGCTTCAGTTATCGGCCAATAATACTGTGGACACACACACTTCTAATGGCCTATGTTTTGAAACCAAGTCTAATCTGATGGCGCTGCGCCCAAACTCCTTTTCCAGCATAGCCATTAAAGGATGTAGGTTATTGCTGTTGTCACCATTGATATTTGTCATTGTAATGTAATTAGGGCCCTAAAATGATGCATTACAGCCCTTGGCACAGCTTCTATTAAAATCTTTTCTTCTGCTCACTGAACTGCGACCTGCTTTCTGATGAATAACAGACAGACAGCTTTAGGGTGAGGAGCAGATTCATCAAAGAAGTATTTTTCAGCTCTGGAAATAAAATAAATAAATAACAGAGGGCAACCTAAGAAGAAAAGCAAAAGGGGGGGCGGGGGGTTTAAAAAAAAAAAACAAACGCCAAACCACACAGCACATTTGAATTTCATCTGACCACTTGAAATTCTGATTGCATCTGATGAATCTTTCTTAGGACAATATATTCCCAGCCTGTGAATCACATGGTTAATCAGGGCTCTAATCTGCTATCCATCAGCCTATGCCAGCACTGTAACTTCCAATCAAATTTATAGGTTATGTGGGTCACGCATCCCTGAACAACTACATTCACGGATATCCCATTTAAACCGGCACAGATTCTGAAACGCTGTTGTTAGGGTTACTGAATGTTATAATACTATTCAAAGCTTTATGAAAGCTCCTGATAAACAGCTGCTAAATTATTGCCTGTGGATACAGCGTGATGCTCTGAAATAGCATTAATGGCCCAATAAAAGGGCGATTGTTCATGCCAAAATATAAAAAGGATAGCTTTTGCTGCCATAGTTTGTCAAATATGTTAACAAACACCGACACTTCTATTACTCCTTTCCCTAAACACAAAAGATGTTTGGTTTTGCATAAAAACACACCAGCATGGAACCAGAAAAGATGAGGGAGAGGCAGGCAGGGAAGGCTCAGGGTGGAATCATTCTTTTTACTTATCTAATGCAAGCTTGTATTGTTTGCGTCCTTTGGGAGACACCTACAAAAGACACTATTTTAACAGTTTTGAGCTCTTTTCATAGCCACTTACGTGGCATCTTTTTTAAAAAGAGAAAGATTAAATATTTATTATCTACAATGTTAATAACTTTTTCATTTTGTTATGCATATAAAGAGACAATAATAAAATCACTGTGCCAGAATCTGATCCAAGTAAAGGAATGAAGACCCACCTAACAGTCCCTCAGCACTAAGGCTGGGATACAACGCAAGAGCAACAGCTTAGGTCCCTGATTCAGCCAACAAAATCTTTTTGACCAAAGCTGATGGTTAAATGGCACTTAATTGCCTAAATATGCCTGAAAACCTGACCTGTAAGTTTGTAAGTGCCTATAAAGCATCCTGAAAAACGTTCAGAAGATAAGCCCGTGGGCAAGGGTACACCCCCTGTCCCGCCAGGTAACCCAGCCCCTGAAGGGGCTCAGCAAAGCCCCTTGGTCCTTGGGGTACAGCCCCGGCCCAGGAGCTACCAGCTGTACGCAGAGGGGAGCATCTGACGGACCATTAGACTCCTAAACCCCTTTGAGGGTGGCAACGTAGGGGTTTAATTCAATTTACCCTTGCCACACAGAGCTACAACAGGACATAAGCACATGGTAAAATATGGGAACGTGTCTAAGTGTCTTGGTAAGTATTTTAGCATATGTCCGAATTCTTAGCACAGATGGGGACTAAAAGAGAAGCAAGAGTCATATAAACTCCCGATATTAAAATACTCAGAAATGTTCTAACACATAGGGAGTTCAGAATCAATTTGTTGCTTAAAAATCTCCATTTGCATTCTTCTTCGGTGGAGGGAAAAAAGAGAATTGGGATTTTATTTATAGTATATAAACTTCAGGAAAATATTTCCAGTATATTTCACAAAGTTCCATAGTTATTACAATTATAAAAAATTGCTGGTAAAGAATTACCACTGGAGGCTGTAGGTCTGTCAGTGGAATGGAAACAAAACTACTATATATGTATTGTTGAAATAAAACAGAATAATAAAACACTATTGGGAAACCCATTTCAGCAGCCAGTAGGAAAAAGAATATATGCAATTACACTTTCAGAAAAATAATCTGAAACAACTGTTATTTCAGGTTTAATTTGTTCTACACAATGCAGCCTTTGCCAAAAAGATCAATCTAGTTTATTAAGTGCTTACCAAGAACACATGCACACACTCATAATATCTAAACAAGCATTTCACAAATTAGTGAGAACAAAAAACATTATTACACTGTATGAGACATATCACAATTCTGAATAAAGCAAGCAAAAAAGCTAATCTTAGTATTTCACAGAAAATTAACTCTTCTTTCATAAAGAAGAATGTGTTTTGTTTTAATCACAGACTGTTGTCTGGAAGTGCTTACACCAGTTCCACAGAACTAGAGGAAACACTGCAAGCCCTAAATATAAAATTTCTCTTCAGCCCTAAAGGAACGGTGTTTGGAAACTGAGCCACAAGAAGTCTAGTCTTGTAGCCCAAGAGAGTGGAGGGAAAAGTTCTCTGGTGAGAAGGATACTAAACAGAAAACTACTTCTTCACTAAGCCAGTTGCTCAAGTTTAGGAGATTTAATTTGAGCAATGCACGTATGAGTCGAACACAAGCGAGACCACTGGACTCTGCCGAATAATCACGGGTACATTCTCCACCTCACTTTCCTATCAACCTTCTTTACAAACATCTCAGCTAAGCTCACGAAGTACTGTAAGCTTGATACTTACCCTTTGTAAGTTAATTTAGGTGCTTATTTTGCACAAAATACTGCAGACAGCAACATAAGCAATAAATCAGAGTGGCAGAATTTTCAAAATCAGTTTTCTAATGTACACCCCAATCTGTGGGCTGCTGAAGTGAACTGGTAAGACATGGCTTTTATTTAATGTCTCAAGAACCACGTGGAGCTCAACTGAGCAAGAAGGGATACATATTGAATCATTCATGATTAAGACAATAAAAAGCAAGTCAAGTAAGGTGACATATAAACATGCTTCAAGCCTGTCACTTGAGGAAGTCAATGTTTTTTGTTAATATCGACTTCTACCAGCAAGTAGGGGAACAGAGATGCACAGCCTGGAGATCCCCACAGTCCTTCTGTTCTTCAGGCTGCCACCAGGTAGCAAGCTGCACCCTGCCCTGCTCTGCCACAAGCACCTGCAGAGCATCCAGAAAAAAGGCTGCAAGGGAAACTTGAAATGGCAGAGACTGGCCTTAATTTCCCTTCCTCAAAGGCAGCAGGAAACGTTGAAAAAGCAGACAGAAACGAATAAGAAGGGGACACTGCCATGGGAGGTTCTGCTTCCATCAGTAGAGCTTTCAAGTCCTCTATAAGGTACTATCCCTTCACCTACCAGCTACTGTCAGCATTTCACAGCAATACTTGTTTTGTGAAATATGGCCTCATAAAATAGGGATGAGAAGTTTCCACCACTCTCCACCAACTGAAGGAATCTGACTTCATAGTTCAAAAAACCCAAAGAAAACTTCTTTTTAAGCTTATAAACCTGTGGCATCACACTAAGGCAGCTTCAGCTCCGAGTTCAGTCTTTTGCCTCTATCTCCTAGCTGCAATTAGGTCAGAATTTCCCATTTTAATCTTTCCCATAACAGCTGAAACACAGAAGCACAAGCACAATCACCAGTTTCTCACTACTCGATTCCTCCCCTCACATATCCCTCCAAAGAGTCTGACCACAGTTGCTCTGTGCCTGCTGGAAATGGCATAAGCTGGTCTGAACCTGTCCGTGCAACTATATGCATAAAGTGGTTTTAGTGTGCTGTTTTAATTTAATTGGATGCAGAAAGTCCCCTATTTGTTTACATCACAAGTTCATACTCCCTTTCTCAGGGTAGCAGGAAAAGTAGTCAGAAAGAAATACTGCAGATGAGTAGTTTCAACGTGTACATCATGAAAAACTAAAAAAATAAAAGGTGGGAGTGAGTCAAAACATGTTCTCAGTAGGCTTATGTTTAACTTGAGGTGTCCTTAACTGGAAAATAGTAAGGAGGCAGCATTTCGGGAAAAAGCTGAAAACTTCTAGCAGGTGAATCTAAAAGAAACCATGCTTTTAAAATTTACATATATAGTGCTTAGGAAAGGGGGTGCTGATGCTCTTTTTTTAAAATGTTACCACAAAATAAACACTAAAATCGCTTTCCCCTCTACAAAATAGAGCTGTCAGTGTCCACTTCTGATCCCCACCAGCACTTACCTTTCATTTGCAAATACACACAAAGACAGACTCAGAAGTAGCTATAGGCACCCATTATCCTACACCCACTCTCTGTATTATGGCTACAGTGCTTACTCTGGAGCAGCATGCTCCAAATGTTAATCACTGAGAAGCTGATACGCTGTCACGGCTGAGAACTGTCAAGATTGTGCCAGACTTCCAGATACATCTACAAGGTTGTACTGTTCAGTCTTGAAGCTTGCAGAAAACACTGCAATCAATGGTAACACTTAATAGTCTGACAAAAAAAGAAGGAAGAAAATTCAGTTTCTCCAGCAAGTGTTGCAAACTACATAAAGCTGATCAATAAACTTATAAAGGCGGCAATCAGAAGTCCCCCATAAAAACAGGAAAAGTAACGTAACTGCTGAACTCAATTTATTTTCTTCCAGATTCATCTGGAGGCTGGGAATCAGCCCTTCTGCATCAGGAACAAGGTTACTTCTCTTCCACCTCTGGTTTCCTCGGTTTACCCACCTCAGCCCTGCAGGTCATGACAGGTGGAGCCCATAGCCTGTCTGGTTCATTGACAATCACACTTGATTACGTGTGCTTCCAGAAAAGAGAAATACTAGGAATTGGCATGCTGATCTATTCAGTGGATTTGTTAGGTCTGGTTACATGAATTCCTACAGTGTTTGAAAACTTTGTCATGTTTCGCCTTCAATCTCTCATCTCTTCTTCCTACCCAGCAATTTCACACCACGTGGTGAATAGCTATCAATTAGCTTAAGAAATCCAGGAAAAAAAAAAATGGTATTTATTTCAAGGAAAAGGAGTCTACACAAAGGAAACAACATTTTAACTCCTTTTCCATTGCGACTTCCTGTTGTCCTATGAAAAAGAACAATACTCAGATGTAATTTCCATAGATTAACGTAATAGATTTTTGTATTTGACATAACAGATAAAAATCCTGCCCCTTTTAAGCCAGTACACACAAGTGTGATTTTAACAACACCCCGAAAAAGATGAAACAATAGTGCAGTGGATTTTATAGCAATGCTATAATCAAGCTTCAATTTTGGATCCTTGCAATGACACAAATTCAAAGACGGCATCTCAATTTTTAAACCAAGTGGAAGTATGACATCTGTTAATTCCTTCTGAAGATAAATAAATGTTTCATACTCTTTGGTGGTATTTTATCAAGTCCCAGTTTCTGGAACAAAGTGATCATCTGAGAATCAGATTACATTTAAGATACCTTTCTCCCTTTCCTGCCTAGAGAGCTCTTTTTTCTTTTTCTTTTTTTTTTTTTTTAAGCCAACCCTCAACAAGTGAAAGTTACCTAAAATACTAAGGGTGTATAAGTAGGGCACATTTTCTTTTACTCTGAATTTAAATGCAAGTTTCAACTTTGGGTGCTGACTCATGATTTCCTCATGCTTTGAGATGGTGATGCCACATTTCTACTGAAGCACCAGCAGCGAACTTCGACACTGCAGCATCCTATGGATGGGCAAGCTAGGATGAACCCTCACCAGCCTTCTCGCTCGGGGCTTACACCGTACTCATAGGATGACGCAGCCGGTCAGGATCCCAATTCCTTTTCTCTGGAGCAGGTTGCCCTGAGAGTAGAGGGACAGTATCGAGGAGCTGGTGCACTGAGCGCATTCATCCAACAAGGAAAGTCTGGAAGTTCCAGCATTTCACACATCTCTGCCACCACTCAAATGATACTGATTCATAGTCATATTTTTTAAGTAAAACACTTGCCGCAACAACTAGCTCAATGGGAAGGGATTCTTGATGTAGCAGAATCCTGCCTTCCTGAGAGCAACAACAAAACAACAGTTTGTAGCTCTGACTCCTCCTATTGAGGAGGAAATATTGGTATGAATTGTGATGGCTCATGATTTCAATCATTGTGGATCATAACTACCTCTGCTGAGAATAACTCTATTTGGATTTCAGCATTTCTGCAACTGGGGTTTCTTGCTATTTTTTCCCTAAGTGATGGAGGACAAGGAAGGAACAGGTAATTTTATCCTTCAACATGTGAGTATTTACCAAGTGTTAGTTTTGCTAGTGAAGTACATCTAAAATAATCAGGCAGTTTACGATTCTTTTTAACCTTCCTAAGACGACACATTTGCAAAGCAAATGCTAAGACATTTGTAAGGCATGCATGCTTAATACGTTCAGGAAATTCACTTGTCCAAGGCAGCTGGATACATTAAGTACATCTTGATGTTCAATTCATTTGAATGGCATTCCCCTAGTAAAACTCCTGCCAGGACAGACTCTGAGTCAAGCAACACTAAATGGCAATTTATCTTTCAATTACATCAGCATTATTAAAGTTTTCAAATACTGTTCATCCAAGAGGTATTTCAACTTAAAATAACTTTTTAAAGAAACACAAAGTTTAAGAAAGTGCCGTAGAAAGCAGAACAGGAGGCATGGAGCAAAGGAGAACTCTCTGGTTGGGAAATGCAGATTTCATGAAACCTTTTCCAGTGCTGTAACTCCCTGTGAGATCGCACTTTGTGTGGAGAGCTACTATGAACTGCATTAATTTCAGACAAATGCTCAAGATGCACCATATGTTAAGTGCGCTCTTCATCATACTGCACCTACAGACTTTAATAAAAACATCTAGAACACGGAAAGTAGGTCAAATGTAAGCAAATGAAACGGGTGAATAATCAACTCTATAAACAGATTAACCAGGTGATAATAATATCAAGGCATTTCTCCTTAAACGTGTTCTTATCAGAAAAGGCATCAAACAGGGTTCCTTCATAAAGTTGGTCCAATTTCGCACCCATGACCACCCTATAAAGATGCCTGGGCCAGAAACACGGATTACGCAACCACCAGTTGTGCTGTACCTGCTCTTGAGACAGAGAGAAGGCTTTCGCTGTAGCTTCACATGCACTTTAAATTGGCACAGAAACAGGCATTGAAGACGCTCTCCCCTAGTCCTGTTACTCCTGCTCACTCCACCCTTGTGCTGCTAGCATTTTTGTGGTCATCTGGTGAACCAAGCAATGAACTTTTTCAAGTTAAAATCCAGCCCCCCACCCCCAATTATTTTTATTTTAATACAAATCCCATCCCAGACCCAGTTTACCATGGGGTTAACCAAAATGCAGGATCACTCCTTTCATTACCAATGCCATCTTCTGCCAGCTTGCAGTGCATGGAAAGCTTCAGTCTAATACACACAAAACCTCTAAGCTGAGACTTTTCGTGAACACTCCTTTGAGTCAGAAAACAAGAGCGTGGTTAAGAGAGCAAACCACATAGCAGCACTCCTGGCAAGCTGCTCATCTTGTTACAGATACCGATACTTCTCCGGGCATGGGAAGGCACTCCGTTTCACTTCCTCCATTACCCTGCAACCAAGATGTATTGCTGTCAACCACATCCTAAACTTTTCACCTCTCAGGTCAGCATCACGATCTGGTTTAGCTGCAAGTTTCGACTCATCTTTAGAGCCACTGTTAGATCATCTGGTAAACCAGACCACCAATACCCAATTGCACAGTGAATTCAAAACAATAAATAAATAAAAACTAGTGTACATTAGTGGTGGATGTACTAGCTCAGTAGTGGTCAGATGAAGAAATTAAATCCTGTGGTCAAAACTGTGAAAAAGAACACACTCATAAAACAATGTATGTTTTTTCAGTTATAGCAGACAGCATGACAGACAGCAAAACCACATTTCCGTGCCTGCTTTTTCTTTTTTTTTTTTTAAATGGATCTCTGTTTTTTTGCCATGGAGTAATTCTATGGTTTACCAAAATGCAGTCTCTGGGCTTGTTAATTTCATATTTAGTTTGCTAGATCTGTAATCTTGCCACCCTTTTAATCAAAAAGGTTTCAGGAAAGCATTTATATGAAAAATACTCATTCAAATCCTAACATTTTTACCCACAAAAACACACAGAGTTTGTATCTATTTTGGTTTATGAGAATCTGTTTTGCACGAACTATTATAATTATTCCTTTTCGTAACAGAATCTTCCCATGACAATTAGAGACGTAGTTGTGCTATTCTCTTTGCATTAGAAATTTGCCAGAATACAAGAAAGGAAATCTTGAAATCATTGAACTACCTACTAACTGTTTGCAAACCTGTTTGTGTATAATCACTATCTGTTTTTCACAAAGACAACAGAAAAAGTCAGGGGGAGGAGGAAGGGAAATAGGATTGATGACTAGTGGATAGGTCAGACTGTGTTTCCTTTGCGTGAGCTTCAGCGAAGATAAACGAGTAAGTTGGAAAATATTAACCTTTAGTATAAAGGGAAGGCAGTTCAAAATGACTGATTTCTTTATTGAAATAAGTCAGTTTTCACTACTGTAACATACCATGTTGCGTAGGTGAAAACAAAGGAAAGAGAAGTGAGAAAGAGTTTGTTTTTTAACAGTCACCACCAAGGGATACAGTGACTTTACCATCACAAGTTCATGTTCAGCTCATGAACACAAAACTGAGGTTGCCTTAAACTAGCTGCAGAACTGCCCAAGAAGCTGCAGAAATATTCAGCACAGTAAAATCCTGCCAGATCCTCAGTTAGCAGGACCTGAGCAAGTCTGTTCAACAGTGGTTAAAGCACACCTGTGAGTACTTCAGTCATACTCTTGAACATCATCCACAGGCACCCAAAAGCACTTTATCTTAACTCTGTACCTGTAAACAAAGTTTTAAAAATAGATGCCATTTTCCACCAACACAGCCCAAAGCAATACAAAATTACTCTCAATATCCACCACAGAACCTGTGTAGAGCTCATTTGGTATGGCTGTAAATTAGGCTTTCTCCAGCTCTACTAAGCTAGACTGTACACTGAGAGACATTATAGTCTTGCTAAATTCACAGCTGTTCTGCCTCCAAAATTGGCACCCTTCTGAGCAAGGGTAACCAAGAAAGGTAGCAGCAAAGTGATGCTCAGATAGAGAAAGTGAGCGACTACCATCTAAATCCCAATGCTTCACCAAAGTGGAAAAGCACACCAGTGTTCCAGTGGAGAGCAACAGATATCAAACCTTACTGCTATATTATGCTGAAGACAGTCCTCAGACTAGTATTTCTTTTCCAAACTCCAACTTGCATTTATACTCAAAACTACATTTAGAGCTTCTCACACGTGTGGGGTATTCACATGCTGAGGAGTGAAGACTCAACCAAAGCTGTGATCATCACTGTTGAATACTAAGCTGGTTTGCCTAATCTTTTGACAACTCATATTGTCGTTATCTTCCTACAATCTCTGCAATAAATAAGAAAGAGCTTGTACAGATTCATTGTCTAATGGGCAGGTAGAAATTCAAATGAGGTTAAAAAGAGACTGGGAAAGTAGCTACTTGAGATCTACACCAAGAGCCTACCTCAGACTATTTCTGCAGAGAACCAGGAGGCACAGAAAGGTTTAACAAACCCTGTATTTTCCCTAACTTTACAACATAATTGCTTGTACCAGAGAATCAAGATCCCACTGTTCTGCAACCACTGCACATATAGCAACAAGCCCCACCTCTGGCATTTGCCAAGGTTTGGGCACGCAGGAAGAATGTAGGGACACGCTACCACGAGATAAGAAAGTCTGTTTTGATTTTCCCCAAAAAATCCCACCCAGGTAAAAAAGTAGTATTATCCCATTTTCCAGGTTGGGAACAGAGGCTGAGAAGATAGATTACCAAGGGCAAACTTCCTTAATACAAATCAAAGCGTTGACTGCATTAACACTGAAAGGTACATCACTGGAGCATGCTAATTGCAGCTGGGATGGAAAAGACAGCAGAATTCACATGGGAGGCAAAACGAGGACAAAACTGTCTTGGGAAAGAGCACCCTGCCCCAAGCATCTTACAGTCTAGAGAGATAATCACAGCCACTTCTAAGTGACTCCCATGTAATAATATCTCACCTCCCATTTCTTAACGTACTGCTCTCCAAAAACTCCTCTGTGGTAAGAGTTATGCTTCACGAAATAGCATTACTTCCCAGACAGAGAACTGAAGCGGTGAAAGCCAGAGGTGAAATCTCCAGCAGATATGTAATGGGATTTTTAAAAATGCCTAAGCAGACTAGACATGTAATTCAGGCAGAAAGTCAGCAACAGACAAACGCTCAAGAAGACTTTCAAGAATTCCTAAGCACAGGGGGACACCTACCCACACCTACAGATACATACATGTACCTTTGCATCTTAAAAAAAAAGGCACATCAAATATAAAGGCTAGAGCACCACAAGAATTTAGGCATTAAAATCCCAAACTACAATATTTACCCTCTTGCCTTCCCCACTCAGGAATGACGCAGTGCTGAAGTCACCAGAAGTGCACAGCAGTCTCCACCTCCAGCACTGAAGCTCGCCATTAACCCTACCGAGTCCCCTTTCCAGACATGTTCAGAAGAGTCTTTGGCTCGACAAGACCAAGCTCTTTCGCATCCAGCTCGCAACTAAGCCCTCCAAACACCCTCCCCCTGCAACTCCTCCAACTCAATGCTTCTTCACCCATGTCCCCCAGGGAGCTGAGAACCACTGCCAGAATTATTCCCACATAAAATACAGCAGCAGCACATTAAAAAAAAAAAAGGGTGGGGAACAGATAGACTTCTATGTAACCGCTTAATGGCTGAAGAGTTTAATCAGAGCATTATGTAGATAACTTTAATTCTGTCTTTACTTCTCATTCCCAGCTCCTAGCAGTCTAATAGGCTTCTGTGAACTCTGGGAGGAAATACTCCCAATTCTTCCACTGGAGAAGTCCCTTTTCCAGTTCCTGCTCAGAATCATCATACATGAAAAAACACCATGGGCTAAAACATGTAAATGGGTTTGGGGCAGGGACTGGAACCCAGCACAACTTCTTCCAGCTGGCCAGAGTCTTTCCAGGGCAACAGCACAGCATGTATCTCTCCTCTTTCAGCTCCACTGAAGCATTAAGGATCTCATGCAAACCAGACAGCTTTCTGCTGGGTATCCTGCTCATTCTCCTGGGACAGCAGAAATGTGGGTTTTGCTAGTAGACAGAAAAGTAGCTGAACTAAGATGAACCAAGAGTGTTGCCTTCTCCAGCTTTTTGTTTGGTTTTTTTTTATTTAAGAAAAACCCACACTATGCTTACACTTTAAAGTTTAGGTGCCACTCTTCAAAAAGTGATTCCGAGACTACCAAGCCAAGACAGCGTGTCCTGGCAGCACCAACTTTGGTGTCTCAGCCTTCAAGCAGTGAAAGATTTAAGACACACCAGTGACCTCAGCACTTCCCCATGAGCTATCCTCCCTATGTGCTGCATTTCTTTGGCTGCGTGCTGAATCGCTTAACTCGCCCCACACACGTCGTTCTGCTGGCCCTGCAGCCTGGCAGTGCAAAAGCGCCCACAGCATCGCTCCTGTCTCACTGCAGAGAGCGGTCAAAGCGACTTGTCCAAGGGCTCACAGGAACCCCTTGACACCACAGCCCAGAAACTTGCACCTGGATCCCCCCAAGCCCCAGACCCCGGTGACTGCATCTCATCCACCTGGGAGCTCTCTGCTTTGCTTCACGCTAATATGTAGAGATATTTCCTGTGTCTACAGATTTTCAGGCTCTCCAGGTTCTGTCGCAGGCTTAAACAAACCTCATGACCCTTAATACAGTGCATACTTACAGCGGCATTTTTCTTTGAAAATGCATAAACTAAGATTATCCCAGGATTCTTCTCACTCACACAAAAAGACTTGTTAAAAATCAATGCTTTAGAAGAAATACACACCTGAGCTCCAGGCAGAAAACAGAGCTAAGTAAATAGCAACTAAACAAAAGACAAAATATCATCATTTCATACATTCATAAGGCCTCTATGTCCATTTGGCTGAAGGCATATTTGAAAAAAAATGTTGCATATGCAAAGAAGCTGGACGTTTGTATCTGCAAAGGAAAGTCTTATGTCTTTCTACAGAGGTAGGTTTTGAAAGGGTGTAACAGCAAGGCTGCTAAAAAGCATCCTGTATACATGTGTGAAAACCCATCTTCAAGCGGAAACCTACAACCTCAGGAAAAAAAAACACCCCACATGTATGCTCATGGGGGCTCTCTTCTTGTACAATCTTGTGGTGCTGTTGCTCTTTACATCTCTATCTACATGATCAAACCTAAGAACAAGAACAATTGTCATCCTCAGTCAAATGTGGTTTTAGAAAAAATGTCAGAAACAAACCATTCCCCAGAAATTTCCAGGATGCCACCGGCACAGAATTGTGAGACTTTTTCTTACGCTGCCACCAAGTGAAACAGGTTTTGGTGTCACCAGCCTGTAGAGATAAACCAGGGAGCGTTGTGAGGGGGAAAAAGAACTAAGCGCCTTGCAGAGATGCATGGAAAATGTCCTCCTTCTCATGTTGACCACGTTAAAGACACATCATTAGCTTTGTTCTCCTTAACAGCCATCTCTAGAAGGACATGGAAGTGGAGAGATGCAAAAGAAGCAGGACGTCACTCTTGAATGAATTAAGCCAAAAGCTTATATGCAATTTACTTTTCAAGAGTAACACCTCCATGTTTACATACAGACAAATACATAACAAGTAACTCTGACATAAAAAGTCCTTTGATGTTTGGAGAAGTCGGTGTCTCTTCCACCAATAATGTTTTCGAGCAACAAATAAGCAAGAACTCTCATCAATGCTTGGGTTTTGTTGTTGTTGTAGTTGTTTAGGACAAGACTGAGAAAGAAAACATACAGTTTGTCCCCGGAAATTAAGTAGTACTGATAAAAATTGTAAATAAGCAACGTGCTCAGACTGCAACAGCTTTCTGCAATTAGGACAGAAAGCCTACTAGTTAAATTGAGTATAAGAATACACAATCTATCCTTTGTTAACAAGCTGACACAAACATACGGGGTGTATTTTATGCACAAAGTCTTTCCAACCTTCTTGTGTTATTCAAACACTATGGACTGATATTTTAAGAAGAGGCACCTACTTTGTATCTAGTCACATGCTTTATAAAATTACCGAAAGCAGACAGCAGCGGTGCTGTAGCTGACGCTCTTTCACACATCAGCACAGTGCCATCTTTCAAAGGGGGCACTGTGAAAGTGGATGGTTGTCATACAGAGTGAATGGTACTGCAGGGAAATAGGAGACGTGACAAGAAAACCAATTAACAAGCTTCCTCCAATCCTTCCTTGTTCTCTGCCTCCTCCCTCAAACCAAAAATCCAGCATAAGTGTTTTGGCCAGCTTTGGCTTTATTCGCTTCGCTTTCCTTCTCCAAATGTTAACACAAGACCAGGCCCCCTATTTCCAACTTTTGTCTCCAAATACAATTAACAGAGTAGCAGGCAGGAGGACAACTCACGTACCTTCAGTGTTATCTCCTGGTAACCCCTGGGGCCCCAGAACAAAGGAAATCCCACAGCAGTTAAGGCACTGCTGGACCTCGTTACACTGCAGACACGGGTTAGGAAGGAGTACTCCTCCCCCCACAGCAAATACGTATTCATTCAATATTCTGTGATTCTCTAGAGCCTCTCATCTAATAATGGACGTTAACAAATTAAATCTTAGGTCGCTCCCCATCATGTAAATATCATCACTATTTCAGAGAGGGAGACAGAGGCACAGAAATGTTAAAAGACTTTCACAAAGTCCTGCAGAGCGCGAGCTCGCAGAGAAACCACAACTGATAATTTGTCAGATGCTTTAAACTAAAAATGGCCTCCTCCCCAGATCCGAGGCAGCCAAGCCCCTGGGTAGGCACCTGCAGGTATCCAGAGCAGGAAACCGCACCGATACCAACGCTGACTTTCCTCTGCGGACCCACGGTGCTTCACGAAGGATGAGCACTGAACTCACACCCCTTCGTCCTGCAGCCGCCACAGAAATCCGGCGTAGCCCCACGTCCCCCTGGAAGCCGAAACCACGACACAGCTTGGCTCAACTGCTGGATTCAAATGCCCACGCGGAGACCACGCTGCCACTGGCTACCTGGCTGTCAAGCAGCTAGATGGTGGCTTGTCCACCTCAAACCCAACGCGGGATCTCCCAAGGCAGACACAAGAAGCCGGGCAGAGACACCGCTGGAGCTACTGACAGAAACCCGGCCCTGCACAGCCCTCGGTGAAGCGGCTTTCCTGGAAACACGTGGACAAGCACTGCCAGGCCCAAGTGCGCGCCCTTCCCCAAGCCTCAGCTGCGCTGCACTACAGTTATTTTGTCTCCCTTGCATTTATTAATAGGAAAGCTCAATAGGAAAACAACACTGTGTTTTCAAAACGAAGTCCAGAAGCGTTTCAGCTATGAAGCACGGCTGAAAACTCCTTATCCTCCCTGTCAAAGGTCAGAAATGGGAAGAAGCAGTTGTCCAAGATAAAAACTCCTCAATGATTGCTCCACTCTCCCTGGGGCTTTAAAAGGTAAAATTTGAATCAAATGCTAAATAGGAGTAATTGGTTGACCACCAAGCAGAAGCTACTGAGATAGATAGGTTAACTGGATATCCACAAATTTTAACTTGGAAGCCCTCAGTTAGCTATCTGAGTTACAAAGAATGAACAAAAATGAAGTTCCGCCTCTCCTGCCAAGAAGCAAAAAGACACGAGAAAGAAAACGAGTCATCAAAATGTCGTCTTCTCCCTCAACCCCCAGCTAAAAACTCACTCCCATTTGCCTTATGATTAATTTTAAATAACACTGTCACGTTAACGTGGCAAATGACGGCTTCAGCCGTTGAGCAAATGTCAAGAAGAACATCCTGCAACCCAGACTTTCCAAACACTGAGGTCCGCGCACCATCACGCAAGCCTCCTCCCAGCCGCGGCACGGGGGACCTGAGGGTCGCCCCACGGTGTCAGCTCAGTGGGCTTCCTGCAGGGGTTACCTGCTCTTCCCTCATCCCCCACGGAGCCTGTCGTTGTAACCCCATGGACGCCCCGGCACGAGTCCTGCGGAAGCTCTCTGCCTTGAGGGCACAACGGATCCAGGCTAGGCCCCTTTTTGCTGTTGTTCGTGGGTTTAAAGTTGTCAGTGTTAAATTTTAATAGCATTTGCTGCTGCCACCTACAAGTACCACAATGTTTTATTAAGTATTTGCAGAGAGCATACGTTGGCCCTGCTGTGTTTTGATTTGTTGGTTTTGGGTTCAAAGTCGGAAAAGACGAGGGGAAGGAGCCCCTTTGGCTTTCCAAAGTACTCTTCTGCCATAGTAAATCTGCAACACTGGCTACGCCTGTAATCAAAACCCAGGTGCTGCCTTAGCAGCAGCCTCACCGTGCCCTGTATACGGTGCTACTCCATCACCGGCTGCTCCGTCCTAGGGCCATCACTTCTCGCTGGCGTAAGCCAGGACAGGGCCAGAGGGGGTCTTCCGCCTCTCCAAACTCTCCAAACAACCGAGACACTAAGAAAAGCCATGCACATAAGCAGACAGAGTAAATACAAGAGAAGTTTATTGTATTTACGATGGAGGTAAGAGCAGCATTCTTAAAAATTAAATGCTCTCAGTGATCATACACAACGTGCGCACAGTACGCGACACATGCCAAACAAAATCTAGTGGCAGGACCTGTTGTTATGCGGATTCTTTGCAGCATGAAGGGGACAGATTTTGACTTCTGCTCAACTGTGAGATGCTCTGCTGAGGTTTTTAAGCAAACACAAGAAAAAAGAAAAGCACGCGTTCTCACTGCCAGCGTTCCACATCCCAAACATAACAGTGAAAGGTTTTTCTCTTTTGAAGAAGTTGAATCTCATCCAGCAAATGTCAGAAACCTCTGGCAGTATAAGATCCTGCAGAGAAACCATTTAAGTAGACCAAAAGACAGAGCTCAAGTTAGAAGACCTCCACTCGAAACTATGTCCTGTGCTCCCTCTCCTTCTAACACAGAAAGGGGAATTGCCACCAGCATATCTGTGCCATCTTATGATATATAATCCACAAAAACTTAACAGGCTGTGATATATAATCGACAAAAACTTAGCAAGCAATTCCAGAAAGAATACGTATGTGTTTTTAATTTGGTATTATTCTTCCTTCGGAGAGTACACCTCACACATTTTCCGAGAACAGGAAATTATGACAAAAGTTGCCAGCTGTATCTCATACCCAGCTCCCTTGACTTTATCATGAATCTTGGGACGTTTCACTCCTTACTTGCGAAAAACGATTATGGAAGAATACTGGAGGAAAAACTAAGAAGCATGAGCCAAGCGCAGTCTGACAGCTTAAAATTAGAAGGGAAATAAAAAGAACCCCAAATTTATTATTTTTATCTCATGATTAATTTTAAGCCAATCTCATGATTTTCTGGGGACTGGCATGATTTAACATTTGCAGTTGGCAATACAGCATACCATACAAATACATAACCATAAAGAGACCAATTCAAGTTTACTGTGGGGACTATAACTTTGACTTGCCTGACATTTGCACATTTAAACGTCTTAGCCATAACACCACAGTGTTCAATACCAGAGCATTACATACCTGTCCCGGGCTAGGAAAGATGATTCCTTATGTCTAAATCCTGTCAACGCAGGCAAGAAAGCACTATTTAGAGTTCTGTTTACTATTTGTGACATATTTCAGTTATATTTGGAAAACATTATTTAAAAAAAAAAAAAAATTTATGGACACCTGCTTTTTGACATTGTGCCAAAATGCTTCCTGCTACACTGAACAACAGAGTTTGTGCCACCACTAAGATAAATATCAAGGGAAAAAATTTACAGAAGTACTACTACAAGGTACCAGCGGAACTGTAAAAATATCATCTTGAACCAAGACAAAACTTCTAAAAATATACAGATAAACAGAGAGACAAAGAGGTATTCTTAAAACCACTTCGTATTTTTTTATTTAAAAAAAAGATTAATTTTTAATTCAAACATTCAATTTCCTTCATAGAATAGCATTCCTTGAGTATAGATATGTTTGGCTTCAAGTATATTGTCATCTGTTAGTTAATGCAAGTATTGGTTTATACATCCTGTGTTTCACGTTATCGTCTTTGTTCTGCTCCCGCTGTGCCTTGTGGCTAAATAGGTTTTCTGAAAGTCAGTGGCAACAGATGTGCTCAATCTGCAGACAGCAAAAGAAGTGACTTCTGTAACAATTATAATCGCATTGTTCACAAACTGGCCCACGTCTGCGATAAACCCAATTCTCTATTATGCCCACAAATAGTACATCACATCTTCTCATTAAAAAAAAAAATATAAAAGTAAGACCAAATTGATAACTCTGAATTCTCAATGTTTGACAGCCTTGGTGTCAAGAGCCACAAAATCTGTTTCCCAGCTTTAATGCATCGAGTCCATGGTATACACTGTGATTGACCTGTGTGAACATACCCTTCACTTTTTGTAACATAAACCAAAATCAGAATCCCTGCCTGGAGGAGCTTACAATCGCAATTATTTCACATGCCTGAATCCTTATGTTTAAAGTTATCTCAGTTGCCGAGCCAAGCAGCCAAACATTTTCAAGGCAGATTTACAATCACCTCTGCAGCCTTAATTCTACTTTCCTAATGTCTATTTTGTGCACTGAAAGAGGTCCTCTAGGAAAACTGGTAATGAGATCAGAGAGTGTATAACTAAAAACTGCACCACAATGCACATACGCAACGGGGCAGGATCAAGCTTACGCCAACACTGTAAAGCTTGGGCATCCAGCATCCCGACACCTCCCTTTGAAACCCATCAGCAGTTCTCTTTTGCCCCCAAAAGGAAGGCAGATCTCACCGCACAAAATGGTGCAAAAGTTACGAGGCACAAAATGGTGACGCAGCTTCCCTCTCCTGGCGGGCAGTAGGTTCTGGCTGTTCAGCGGGAGCCCGATGCCGGAGTTGCGTCCTCAGCCGCGCTGGCTGGCCCCGAGAGCCAGCGGCGGTGCCGGGCGGGAGGGAGGGGACCCTCCTGCTGCGGAGCTCCACGTCGCCTCTCCCTCTGCCTTCCCTCTCCCCCAACGCTGCCCGAAAGGGGCTGGGGGTTCTCACCAGGACCCTGTCCCTTACTGCGAACAGCAAAGCTGACGGAGTTTCTTGCATTGAAAGAAAAAAAAAAAAAAAAAAGGAAAAAAATTGCAAGAATTTTTTTACAGGGGAAGGCGTTAGGCAACCCTAACCACAGGGTCACTGCTGGCCCCCTCTGTAATTACAAGCGGGCTCATAAACTAACACAGTCAGTGAGGCAGGATCACGGCAATTAGCATCTTTCAAAGACAGAAAAATGCTTTTATGTTCAAGCGCTGTAGAGCACAGCCTTTTGCCAGTAAAACCAGAGCGTATGTCTTAATTTAAAAGTTTGCTCAGCATGTTTTGTGCTACTTCCTGCGTCTTAAGCATCTGTCTGAATTGCCAAAACAAGTGAGGGAAAACTACACTTTCCTTTGCTGATGCACGGCAAAAGCAGGGTGAAATGGAAGTTCTCGTCCTGATGTACGTTATCCTGCAGTCGCGGGGGGGAAAGGTTATTTCAACAGTAACTCGCGGAGAAGTGGCAACAAGAAACTTCCCAGTAATTAAGAGGACCTCTCCGCAGAAAGGCTGTCTAACATCTATGTCATGAAGAAAAGAAAGCACAGAATCTTGTTTCAGAACTTAGCAGTTATTACCAAGTAAAAGGTTTCTGGTTTAACTGCAGAATAATACATTTTCTAACTTTTCACAAGCTTCTAAGCTTTTCTGCTGGCTTCAGAGGCTAAATAACCTAAAACTGGGACAAACAAGCCTCAGTTGTCAAACTGATTTGACAGCCTATTTTTTACATTTTGCGACTTTGATGGAAAAGCCACTTGTTTTTCTCTTCCTCCTTAATAGTCCTGTGTGAGCTGCAGTCTTCAAAATTTCACTTCTAATCTCTCTCATTTTGAAGTTTTCCAGTTCAGTTCTGACGACGCACTGCCTGTATCTCTATTAAATCTTTCCTACTGCTTATAATGGAGAACAAATTCAGCCGGTATAATTTTAGCTGGCTCTCCAGCTATTCTTCAAATGGTAGACAATATACACTTACCTACTGCCTCTGTTAAAAAAAAAATGTGCACACATGCATGCACACACATCCATGTCAAGCCCAGATCATTGCCAAAAAAAAAAAAAAAAAAAAAGAAAAAAAAGAGTATTTTTCCGTTACACAAGTAGCACATACACAAACAAATTCTTTGTGATATATGCATTTTATGGCCACGGAGATGAAAAACGGTCAAAACTCTGCCCTAAATTAAACAAACGGATTCCCATCTTTACCCCTTTACCAAAATAATTTACTAAGGCTTAAGAAGCAAGCAGACTCAAGGCTGGGATGTCGTACAGCCCATATATTAACTCAGTCGGCAATAAATCTCCCCTTACTCTCCATACTACTTTCTTAAATAGCTCACTATAAAGCCCCAACCTAATTAAAAACAGCTTTCTCGGCAACAGTGGCCTTGATTTCACTTATTTACACATTAACTGCAGCCTCCGTTTGGCCAATCCAGTCTATTCCCTGTACCACACAGGGCCTTTTATCTGCCCTGGACAGCATTTTCTCCAGCAGATGAAGTAGATGCCGATTGATTTGCTGTCGAGCATGGTAAATTAATAGCAACAAATTGCTGAGGGCCCCATCTCGCTGCTCCACCATGCTTCGGCAGTTTTGCTTTATTTGCTCCATGATGGGCAGCAGTCAGGCCTCTTCAAGTCAATTTCTTCTTAACAACCTGCAATACTTTTCAATGGTGAAAATAGAGCCGTTCCTTGTAAGTCAGAAATCAATATCCTATTGCCCTTAGAAAATGCTAAACAAGCAGTATTGGCAATCCACTTGGTACTAGAGGGTATCAGATATAATGCAAATCCATACTGCTTCCCTCCTCGTAGTTATTACAGTTTGCTAAAAGGTTCCTAATGCCATTTATCATCATTTACCATCGACTACTGCAGCTATGATTATGATATCCTATCAGCTAGCAGAGCCCTTTCATTTCTATCCAATTAATATTTTAGCAGCACTCAAATGGTTGTTGCCCAAGTCTTGTAATAAAATTTACATGGATTGGACTGACTTTTTTTTTTTTTTTACTGTGATCTTAAAAAGTCATTTCATTTATTTTTTAATACCCAGCTTCTTAAAAGACCCGAATTTTCCTTCAAAAATGCTGAAATCCAACATTCTAGCATGTGAATTAGTTCAAAGACGGAGGCCTAACCAAAAAGAGCGGCTCGGAATTTACGTATTGCCACCTCCAAAAAACATAATCAGAGTAAAAAGCGAATGCTGTGTCCTATTTATGCTTTCCGTCAGTCCCATTCACAAATATCTGTTGTCTGTAGCCAAATACAGACACTTATTTTAAGCGATAATTACAATTCTGAATTAAAACCTTCAGCAAGCATGTTTGATTACAGCAATTTAAATAAACTGTTTACCATAACATTAAAACAGCCTAATTTCAGAAATTAAACCAAATGACCACCACCACCACCACCAAGTAGCAACAGTGTATTAGAAACACAGAACGGCATGTCAACTACTCATTCATAAACTATCTGCTGATCTTCTTAAAAGCAAATATTAAAGACGCAACTTAGTAAGAAATGGCATCTTCAGACCACACTCAAACGTTCCTATTTATGCTGATACTGAAATTTAAAACTGTAGGGAAGTATCTGTTCATACTGCGACCCAAAAACCCCCAACTCAACGCCTTTTTTTTCGAGGGAACATGTCTATTTTGAAGCTCTATTGATCCTAGTACAGAATATCAAAAATTAGCTTAGTATTTTAGGCTATAACACCACATGTCACAACATACCCCACACTTGTCTTTAAAAAAAAATACAAATGACTAATTCTACCAGTCTAATGCTATTTACTCAGTTACCAAAATTTAAATTAATTATGTTCTCAAACATAATTGTTAAAAATTGGCAACATTATGCAGGCTTAATTAAGATTAAATCCAATTTACTAAATGTACTTTAATTGGTACTAATTACATTAGCTTTCCTTTCAGAATGACAAATTCCCCATAGGTTTCACTTTAATAGTCTTCTATCAAAATCAACACAGGATGACTGATGATGAGCATCACACGAGGGGTGGAAAAAGAGATGCTCTTCCCCCCTCTCCCCCCCCAGACACACAGGCACACTCGCTACCGCTGCTCTCTGCGCGTTTATCCTTTTATCAATTTGCTAAGTCACAGAGTCATGACTCCATCACAGCCATCATTTTCTGTTCCAGTGAAAAATTTCTCTAAAAATAAATACTCTGTGGCTGGGAGCAGCCAAGAAGAACAGAAGCTTTAACAGAAAAATACACAAAGGTTTCAAATATCAGGGCCACCAATTACTAGGGTACTTCCAAGGACTCCAGGGAGTCCTGCTCTTGAACCCTTTGAGACGCAAATCTAATAAGTGAATAAGCCTAACCTGATCT
Organism: Phoenicopterus ruber ruber; assembly: GCA_009819775.1. Lineage (NCBI taxonomy): Eukaryota > Metazoa > Chordata > Aves > Phoenicopteriformes > Phoenicopteridae > Phoenicopterus > Phoenicopterus ruber. The sequence continues at coordinate 43,277,760 of CM020246.1, read as the reverse complement.
TGAGAACTAGGCCCAATTACGCCGAAGGGCAACTTCACTGCATTATTGCCTGCTTTCCATTACAAGGGCATCCAGCGAGTACATCTGGAAAAGAACCTGAGAGGAACCAAGGCTGGCTGCCCAGAAAAACAAATAAAGACAGATATGCCTCTGTGCTAAAGTGAAAAAAAGAAAGAAAATATAATAAGTAGGTGGTTTGCAGGGCTGTCTGTACTTCATAATGTGATAAACTGCCCTCAGGATTTTTGATATGATTGAATTTAGAGAGCTGGGGGGGAGGAGGGGGAGAAGGGGAAAAAAAAAAAAAAAAAAAGGGTGAGTCGCTCAATTTCAGCCGAGTAAAATTCAAAGACGGGAGAGGAAGAGAAGGGAATTTAAGGTGGAAGACTAAAAAGGCTTCGCGCACATCAAATGAAGCAATCAACGCTATCTATATAATATACCAAATTGGACCCTAACGTTGTGATCATAAAGCAAGATGGGAAATATTCTGCAGTTGCTGAAGCAAGAGGAGGAAAAAAAAAACTGCTGTGGCAATAGAAGGGGAGACATGAGAGATATGAAATTAGATTTAAGAATGATAGTGAACAAGTTGCTTAGCCGCAGCTAATCTGAATCAACATCTGACAAAATATTTAAGTGTTTTTGCATGAGAGTACAATACTCAAACTACTAATTTGAACAGAGTGAACAGTAACGGAAAAAGGTGTTTAATTAAAACCCAGTCCTTTGTAATCCCCACACTTAGTTGTAACTAAGTATTTAATTTCTCTGGAATATCACTGACGACTCCATCACCATAACTCTATACATTTTCTGAAGTAAAGCATTTAGAAATTAAAAGTTAAAAGAGCTTTCGCTGTGGGTTTTTTTTTCCCTCACGTAAAACAATTTCATTCCACGTTGCACTTGCAGGCTGATTTTGTCCCACAGGATTTTGTGCAGTCAGTGTAAGTCTACATACAACTAATTGCTGTAAAAACAAGGTACCTAGAAATATAAACAAGTTTGACTGCAGTGCTTGCTTTCAAATGCCTGTAAGAATTTGCTACGTAGGTGGCCCGTAAGGACTCTGGTCTTTGTGAATTGTTTCCATATATACTACTTGACTGATAGGGTGGCTTTTTGTTTTGGTTCTTGGGGCTTGGGGGGGGGGGGGGAGGGGGGGGGGGGGGGTGTTGGTTTTTTTTAAATGGGACCTGAAACAATCTGGCTATTCATCTGAGAACAGACCCAACACCTCTGAGAGTCAGTGACCAGCCTTTCCACCAGCACCTGCGACCTGAATCAGGTCCAGAGAGTCACCACGTATGTTCAATCTGATCAGCTGCAATCACAGCCGTTTCCTCTCAACCGTTTGTTAAACGCACGTGAGTCCTCACCATTAGCTACCTGCGAGCAGGACATCTGAATTCAACAAGTCTACGTATATATCTGTAAAATAATGCGTATGTACAATGTCCCGTAAGTTTGGAGCTGCAGATGCAAAACGCTTTGAGGCAGGAAATCCCACCTTCTTCCTATTTGTATGCCATCTCGCGCAAGTGGCCCTCATCAGTGCTGTGGCACTGGGACGCTAATGGAATACAAAATATAATAAATAATAAATAACATGAAAACAACATTTGGCTTGTATGTCTGCTCTCAACAAGACAAAGAAATCCTATTTCCACAACCCAGAGAAGTTCCAAATCCCTAACTTTGAACAGAAATGCGTACAAACCGATTTTCAGATGGTCCTTCTTCCCCCATCCAACCATTTCTTTATTTCTGCAGTTTACACTCCCCAGCAACACTGGTGAATTGCTCAACCGTTTGCTAAAATGAGTTGTCAGTATTAAACACCATGTAAAAAGTTCCCTCACTGGAAAAGAGGTCAGTTGCTTAATTCATTCTCCTCTAGAGATGGTTAAAAACACACATTACCGAATAAGAAACTCTGATTTACACTACCATGCTCCATCTGACTAATCTCCTGCTAATCTTGGCCTAAGTGCTAGACTTCAAGGCACAAAACCGAGCATGCTAACGTCCTCGCAGAAAGCTCATTTACTCCTCCGTGTTTGAGATGCTAAGACACTGCTTTTGGACAAAGGTCCGAGTAAGCAGCCTGAGGGAAACAGGAACATGGCCGTGCATCCATTGCTTTTGTAGCTCCAGCTTAAATCCGTCCAGGTTAAACGAAGAGAGGAGCCGTTTCCACACGCAAATACAAATCCCTCGACACCTAATATGCATTTGCGATGTAGCTATCATCCCAAAAAGTAAACCCCAAAGGTTCGAGGTCAGACAGATCCACGCACCCATCCCCACTCACACACACCCTCCCCGTGCAGTATAGGACCACTTGCATGTGGAAAGTCAACCGAATAATGCGCAACTGGTAGCCAAGACCGTAACCTACGCAGAGCCCATTCACCATACACAAGATGGAAGTTTCAGGGCCAGGTTAAGTACAAAAAAATTTCCGACACACTCAAGCATGCGATTAAAGCAAGTCACACAGAATACACATCTGTTTTAAGACTGATGGGAGAAATTACACAAAGCATTCTTACACAAAACAAATTATCTACCTACCTGTTTATGCATCTCTATATTCAGCCCATAGGACATCTCGTAATACTAAGAAAGAAGGAGATGACTCTATTAGACCTTGCAATTGTGAAAACCATTCCAAAATTCACTCTGACTCAAACATCATCTGTACAAAGACATACAGACCTAAAAACATTTATTGGCCTTGAAGAGCTCCTGGAATTCATAACAGCATTTCACAGCAACCTTTTTTTCTTTTTTTTTTTTTCTTTTTTTTTTTTATTTTTTGCTTTATCTACATTGCTGCATGTCAAATTTACAAAGAACAGACATAAAACAAGGAAAAGAATAGACAACAAAAAAATCACGAAATGTAATCACAACCAAAGTTAAAGATTAGAAGCAGAAAAAAAGCCACACAGAAAATGCTCAAGATTTTATTCCCTAGCACACACAAAAGATGCCAAAAAAAACGCCAGAAGTGCTTGAAGCCAGACACACATATAAATCAGCAATGTCTAACAGACCAGTTATTCAATATTTTAAATTAAAAACACAAAAAAAGCTGCAATTAAATTGCAAAAAAAATGAAAGAGCATGGAAATTCAGAGCCAAAGCAGACACACCAACCTAAGTATGTCCTGTTGTGCCCGAGCACTGCGGGGAACTCAGTTCAGTGTGTAATGTTAGTACCAAACAATCTCCAAGACTTAGGCGTATCAGGCGTGAAAAAGACAACTGCAAGCCTTAACGTTTGCTTGTGCTCTTGGTTAACAATTTTTCAAGGTTATTTACTCTTTCTGTAAATACCAGAGTATCATTTGTCATGTACATATGGAAAACGGCTAATCCTTCATAGATGTACAGAAGAGCAGATCGCGAGAGCTCCTCTGGAGTTATCATGATCCATCACGCAATTATGTATTTAGAGGTGTCTTCTTATGCACGTTATTTAACCAGGCAGACCACAACCATTGAGGAAATCCCTGAGATCCCCGCCATTCTGAATTTAGTGAAACAATGAACCAGCTGCCCAGGTGCAACAGTTCTTCTAGGAAGCAGGCTTCGGGTTTGTACGCGTACCTGTCCAATTTTGGCTTACTCCCATCATAGGAAAAAAATACTATCCTGAACCGTTTTACAGAGATATGATCGTTGAGATCAGCAAAAGTGAAAACATCATCCCCAGGTACGCTACAGAAGTTGTACACGGCTTTAAAGGGCTGACAAGTAATCTGCTAGCATTTGGAAGAAATACCCCCAATTGCTTAAAACATTAAAAAGCAGGTTTTGCGCAGAAACTAACTGCTGCAAACAAGTTATAAACCCCTGAAACTAAGGATTTATAATGGAAGTACTGATGCAACCTCAACAACAGCAGCGCTGCTATAATCTTTCTGTTCGCCTCCAGCAATCCGAATGTATTTCAGCCTCAGTATACCAAGCTAATAGACATTTTGAATTTGTTATGCAGCTTGCTTACCATGACATAATGTCGCTGCATCTCTGTCTTCTCACTGGCCAGTTTTTCACATTCTAGCTTTAAACTGTTCAAGACATAAAAAGGAAAAAGCATGGGTACTTCACAACACAAAACTGACATTCTTCTGAGCACAGGTTACTCCCCTTCTCAAGCTTTTCTCCAACACACAAATAGAAGTGTGCATTCCACCTCTTGCTTGGGAGTTCAGGGTGGGGTTTGTACTTTTCCTCTTTCGAGAGACACTGTGCAACATCCTCATCTCCTAAGCGAACTGCGTACAGTACCCAGAAGAGTATTTTTCTCTGACAAAAAAAAAACCAACACTGGTTCACAGAAGAAGCAAGCAGGGGTTCATACCTCTGACACTTAAGCTTGAGAAGCCACTTACAAGTCCATAATTTGGGTTTCGGAGTTTTTATTTAAATGAGTTTTAGAAACACCTCTTGCTTTCACTCAACCCACAGACGAATCAAATGCATATCACCACTTCAAGGAGCAAAAAGTTGCTGGATTTTATGGGGGTTTTTTGCTGTTACTGATGACAGAAGTGCAAGGAAAATACTGCAGGTAATTTAAGGAACACCGTGGTAAACATAAACACCTCCGCTGGGTTTTTTTTGTTTGTTTTCAGAAGCCCGCTAAGCAATCCTGCCAGAAGTCACTTGTCACTTTGAGGACACAGCGCTCTTCCACCTAAGGATAATGAAATAGCTCGCCGCCTCACTTCCAGGTTATCAGCACTTGACATGTCAATGAAAGGCGCGAGGGGGCCGAGCCAAGACAAGATGCGTGTCCAGAGCGGCATTTTGAAGAAAAGCAGAGGACGAGCCCAGCCAGCCACATATTTTGCCATCAACCCCCACCCCGCTCTCCCCCAAAAAACACCAACCACAAACCGGAGCGTGGGGAAAACAAGAAAATCCGCTCGCACCGTGCGGCTCGGGGCCCCCCTGCGCCCCCCGTCCCGAGGGCCGGGAGCGGCGCCGGGGTGCGGAGGGGCCGGCGGAGGAGCGCCCGGCTGGGCTGGGTCCGCCCCGCGCCCGGGCTCCGCCGGGGGGTCCCGGCGCCCCCGCCCCGCCGCCCCCCCCGGCAGCGGCGGTGGAAAGCGGCGAGAGGCGAGCCCGCGCGGGGCTGGGGGAAAGTAGGCAGCGTTACCTGTGGTACTGAGCCTGCAAAAACTGAAACTCCTCCTTAATCCGATCGCAGGACTCGGAAATGGTGAATTTAAAGGGCTGCGCTGGCTGGTGAGGAGCCTGCAAGCAAGCAACAGCGGGTCTTTTAATCGCCCCCTCTCGCCCGCCCGCGGCTCCCCCCGCCCGGCCCCCACCCCCCGTTGCCCCCCGCCGCGGCCCTCGCACCCGGGCTCCGCGGAGGCGCAGCCCCCCGGACCCCCGTCCGCCCGGGGGCGGCGGCGCGATGCCCGAAGCGCCCCGGACTGCTGCCCCGACGGGGCCGCCGGCGGTGCGGGGCCGCCGCGGGGGGGAGGCGTCGCCCGCTCGGACCCCCCGCACCGGCCGTAGCCGCGGGACGCGGGGCGGGCGCCGGGACCGCCGCACACCGGGCGGGGGCAACTCGGAGGAGCCAACCCCGGCCCGGGGCGGCGGCGGCGGCGCGGCGGACAACAATAAGAAAATGGCTACAACTCCGCGGTGCCCGCGCCGGAGCGCTGCCCGCGGGGCCGCCGCCGCCACTCACCGGGTGCCGGGTCTGCGGGTACATCTTGCTCAGGTCGCGGATCATCCACGCCGCTTCGGGGGGCGCTGGCGGCCGGAGCGGCGGGGATCAGGGCTGCAGGCGCGGCGGCGGCGACGGCAGGCAGGGACGCCCCGGCCCCGCCGCCCCGGGGCTGGCGGGGCACCGCCGGCAGCAGCGAGGCGCGGCGGCGACGGCGGCGTCCGCGGCGCGCAGGGGCCGCTGCCACATCCCCCGGGGGCGGTCAGCGGGCGGCGCCGACCGGCTCTCCCGAGCGCCGCCGCTCCGCGGGCTCCGGCGGGCTGCGAGCCCCGTGCGGCGGCGGGCGAGGAGGAGGAGGAGGAGGGCGGGGAAAGCCCCTCCGCCGGCGCCGGTGCGCGCTCCGCCGGAGATCCCCGCCGGCAGTTTTCTCCCCTTCTGCAAACTTTTACTGCTGCCGGCGGCTCTCCCGGCGCCGGGCGGAGCGGGGCGCGGAGCGGAGCGGGGCGCCCCGGCGGGGAGGGCGGCTGCGGAGGGCGGGCGGGCGGCTGCCCCGCGCGGTGCTGCCGCCGCGGAGGTGCGGTGCGGTGCCCTTTTGTGTGGCGGGCTGGTCCTCGCTCCTACCGGCCGGACCGCATCTCCCCCGCTAGCGCTGCTGGGCCGCTCTTTTTTCGTTCTTTTTGGTTTTGTTGGTTTTTTTTTTAATTAAAAAAAATAAAAAGAGAGCGAGAAAGATGAAAAAGAAGATACGGTCCGGGCTGCTTTATTTATGTCTTTTTTTTTTTTTTTCCTCTTTTTTCCCTCCTCGCCTTTCGAAACTCCGGGAAGTGGCGGCGGCAGCAGAAGCGGCGGCGCCGCGCGGAGCGGAGCGGAGCCCTGTGCCCGGCCCGGCGGCTTGGCTTGGCCCGGCCCGGCCCTGCCCAGCCCAGCCCTGCCTGGCCCGGCCCAGCCCGGCCCGCCGCCGCTCCGCGCCGCTCCCACAGCACGCTCTGGCGAGGTGACTCCTTTGACCAAATTTAGCAGCGGCTCGTCATTAACATTCTGATACATATTCACAGCAGCCGGAAGGCCGCCGCCCGCGGGGCACCCTGGGAGCCGCAGTCCTCCCGGCGCCCCCTCTCCCCACCCTGCCCGTGCGTCGCCACGCCCGGGACTTCTTCTCCCGTCGGGCAGCGCGGCGCCACCCGCCCCCCCTCACGCGCCCCCTCCGCCGCTCCGCCCATGAAGGGCGTCGCCGGCGACCAATCGGCGGCGGCCGCACATTAATCGCCGTTCTGTATTAATGCCCATCATTTCGCCGCTGACAAATGGGCATACGGGCCCGCGGAGGGAGGGAGGGGGGGGGGCGGCCCCGGGCTCAGCCCCCACGTGGGGGCCTGACGCCGCGCGGGCCCGCACCCAATCAGGCGGCTCTCCCTGCCTCCCCGTTCCTGTTTGCCCGCCGCCCGAGGTGGAGCCTCGAGATCGCTGGCGTTCCGCGGCGCCGGCGTTCGAACAGGGGAAACATTTGTTCAGCCGTCAATCAAAGTAACGTGGGCCGGTGTCGGCTGTCGCTGCCGCCGCTGCTGCTGCTCCCACCGCCTCCTGCGCGCGGGGCGGTGGCGCGGCGGGAGCGGGGGGCGGTGGGGGGCGCCCGCCCCCGCCTCCCGCCCCGCCCGCGGCCACCGCCGGCCGCCCGCGCCGCTAGGGACGCGCGCCAATTAGGGGGCAGCGTCCCCTTAAAGAGACAGGCGCGGCGTGCCCGTACGCCCCGCGGGCCGCGTTCCCCGGCCCGTCGTGGGGCTCGTCGGAAGCAACGGCGCTGCCGCCGGGGGCAGGCGGGGGAGCTGCCCCCGCGTCGCCTGCCGTGAGGGATGGGGCACCCCCGAGAACCGCTGGCGGGGCGGGCGCCCTGCTGCCCTCGCCTCGCCTCCCCGGGCCGCGCGGTGCCGGAGCGGGCCTCCCTTCGCAGCGGCCCGGTTTAAAGCATTTACACCCGGAAGGCGCCGAGGCGGGTGCCGGCGGGGCGGCCCCCGGCCGTTCGACGCCTCCTGGGCCGCTGCCCTCCCCCGTGCCCGGTGCCGCTGGGCGCCCGCGGCGTGGCCTGGGCAGGCGGAGCGGTGCCGTGTTGCAGTCGCTGCGTGCGGGGTGATTTAAGGCGGTTTTTTCCTGCTGGCTTTACTTAAAGGACTCAAGTCTTTACTCTGGGAAGCGGTTGCAGTGCGAGGGTGTTAGCTGCGCGCAAGAGTTAGGCTTAAAGACTTGACCTTTACGTGATATATTGTAAAGGTACGTGACATCCGACGGGGCATTTTCTGCCGGCGTCAGGTGGGAGGAGGGCGGCCGGGTCCCGAGGGCCCGGTTTCTGGAGGTGCAGTAAGCGCACCTGGAGGTGACCCAGCGAAGGGAAGGGAAGGGGCAGGTGAGCGCAGCCGCGCCTCGCGAGCAGCCTGGCTGCGGCCGCCGCGGCCTCCGTGGCCTGCAGGCTCCGGGAAACGCCTTCCCAGGCCTGCGCGCCGCCTGCGCCGCTGCCGGGGGCAACGTCCCCGCTCTGCGCCGCACCTCGTGCTGCTGTGTCCTAAAAAGACCCCGGAACAATTCCTCTGCCGAGCCCCACTGCAGACAATGCCGCGCAGTGACGCACGCGTGAGGGATAGGCTCTTTTTTTTTTTTTTTTCCCCCCCTTTCTGTGCCTGTCATGCTTAGATTTGCCTTCAAGCAGTTTGTATTCCTGATGAGCTGCAGTTTAAACCCGCATGCAAAAGAGATGCGGTTTACTCACGTCATTTTTGATGCCTGTATTCCAAATCTATAGTCTCGAAACTTGCACTCGGCAATTAGTGCCCTAATGATGGTGGCTCAATTATATATACTTCGATTTTTTTGGTCGTAAATTCTCCTTACTGCCCTCAGGACTCTGGCTGAGGCCTGCAGCTGCTGAGCCCCTTGAGGCCTTGATGGGACGTGCCACCCAGGTTTTGACTTGCTTACGTGACCGCCTAGGACTGGTCCAGTAGTCAGGAGCTCAGGACTCTGAAGCGGAGAAGCAGTGGTGCCGATAAAGGTGATAATGGCGTCCACCTTCCGCCACTGCCTAGAGCTCGGAGCCGCAGGAGGTGCGGGATGGAAATTCCTCCTCTTTCTGAAGTAGAGTTTGTAACCAAAATCTGCTTCCTCCGTGATGAGTGCTATAACCGCTAGCATCTGGAGCGGTTTGTGGCAACTGATTCTGAATGCTTTTGAAGCAATTGTTTGCCTACAGTGGCACGTGGTCCACTGGGAAATGGACCAAGACATGTCCTTCTCACCTTCTATCTTTATACTGCCAAAAATGTCTACACGTTAGGTATTGCAATACTCAGCCTTCAGCCTACGTGCATATTTCGTTTCTGCTGGAATTTTCATACTTATCAAGTTCATAATCAGTGTTCCAGTGGTATTTAGACCTCTAAATACTGTTTAAAGATTTGGAGATAAAACACCTGCCTAATTACAAAACCACCGCTTCTCCTGCGTCTAAATCTCACAGCACCAAAAATGCTTTTAAAAGATCGGTCATGAGCACCCTTCACTAGGCAGTGGAGCACTTCCAACTCCTCTGAAATAGAGGACGTTCACTATGTGCCAGGGTCAAGTCTTGACATTCAGAAGTATGGCTGCCAAATCTGCAAATGCTTAAATGCCTGTCACCCGAGTGCTTGAAAGCTGTGCAAAACCAGAACAGAACAACTCGCTCTGCAGAGCCTCAAGCATCTCTGGAAACGTGATGGGCAAGCTCAGTGGATTTTACCATCAGATCCACAGCCTGGAGAAGGACAAGTCCAGTTATAAAATAAACACTATCTCAAGGAATGGAATTCTGAAAATAACAGCAGGATTCTTTGTTCCTTGCCGCCCTGCATGAGTTTTGCATGAGGTACAGAGCTCCAAACGGAAAGGTATTCAGCACCTTAGAAGGCAAACGCGTACAGCTTTTCGGTCAAAGCAGTTCCTCTTCTTCCTTTGGAGAGCAATTTACCAGCGATGTTCGTCGAAGCTTCAACAATCTTCACTCTTGCTTGCCCATTAGTTTTCAGTGAATTTGTGTGGCTAGAAGTAAGGCAGCGTTTGGTTTGCTAAGCTTTAGCAAGATGCATATATCTATATACTTAACTCTTTGCGTAACTAATCACCGAGTATTTTTGCACAGTTTTGCAGCATTCTGGCAAGATCCATGAAATCCAGAAGTTTAAGAGAAAGTGCGTTGTAACTTGCCACTTTTAAATGATGTGAATTAAGATCAGAATGTCAATGTCATTCTATTTTCCTATCTTTTGTCACTTCTGACACAGCCTTGATGGGTCTTTAAATATAGGCTGTTTTGTATTTAAAATTCCTTGTTTTTTCCTTCTTTTATGAAAAATCTTTTATGGTAGGTTATATAACCTGTACTATTATCTAGCAAGTGAAGCAGGTAGCTTTTAAATGTTTTACACATCTTGCTCAAGATTTCTCATAAGTGAATCGACTGCAAGAAATATTTAGGCAGTTTTATATGCACAGTAAGTGTGCTGAGTTTTGACTGGTGTAGAAAAACCCTTATGAAATATCACAGAGGAGCCAGGGGTTGCAAAATATCACATCCATTCTTTTTCCCCTGTTATCAAGAAAAGAAACTGGTTATTTCAGTCCTATTAATTCAGAACTAGTCTGCTTTTGTTTACATTCAAAGTCTAAGGTCTGAAATGAACAGAACAATGTGTGCTTATATATGTATTTTACAGGATAAGTGAAAAAGAAACTCTGTGTTCCAGCTAAGATTTTCTAACCCACTTTCAGACTCTGGTGATTTTTTTATAGTCGAGTCATAACCTTAATACAGAGATTTATCAGTGCCAGAGGACCTTTAATAAAGGGTCCAATCCTGAGGCCATTTTGTGTGTAACCCCACAGATTTCCTGTCTGGAATGACTGTAGCTGAAGACCAAGAGAGTTGTGCCTAGCACTGCAACTTATTACGGTTTATTTTGGGACCAAGTTACTAGGTCACCATGCTTTGTCAGCTGCGTACTCACACACACATACACGCACACACACTCACAAAAATAAAGGTGTTAAACTGATAAATCAATCAGTTCAAAATGCCTCAGAGTAAATCTTACAGCAGTACACATATTTAAGTGCACTGTGTAGCAAATGCTCTTCTTATCTTTCAGAAAGATAAACTCAGTGAGGTTTTCAGTTGAATTGGCACCAAGTTCTCTCTGCTTAATACTTTTAATTATGGTGTTAAGCCAGGTTTCACTGGTAGAAGAATGTAGCAGCATGACACACAGTTTATGTTCTTGTGTTTTACAAGTGCTATCAAGTGACCCTGTCTCAGTACGTTTTCAAAACACTTCCTACCTCCAAGTTTCTAAATTAGTCATTAGTGACCTTAGGGATATGTTGTAGCTAGTAAGCACATTAAGAGAATTTATGATACTATGTAGAATACAATGATTTATATGTCAATTTATACCTAGCTTTCTCACAAAACAGGAGTTTTGCATGTTCCAAGCTATTTTTCAATTAAGTCTTTACGTTCTTCTTTAACACTGCCAAAGTCCCATTTTATTTAGTTCTTTTGTAGGTGTTGGTGTTTTGGATTCATGATCTTACTTTCTTTATTTCTGCTTGATTCATTACATGCAAACTTCTTGCAATGACACGATTCCACTTATAAGAAACTGACTTGTGATGTGCAAGGAAAACCTCTGTTAAAAGTCCATGGAAGTTTTTTCTGCAGGAAGGATTGCAGTTTACGGCCTATCGTGTATTGGAAGCTGGATTTGCAAACTTACGCAGTGCAGAATGGCTTAGGCAGATATTTGAAATTAAAGTAATTTTTCCTAGACAATGCGCCCTTTCTCATTGAAATCTATGAACTAGCAGTAAGGAATATTTTTTCCCATGGCAAACCCGTGACAAATTCTTTGGGAAGAAAACTTAACTCCCTTGGAGAAGTCTTGTAAAGTCCTATGCCACCATTAAGTTGCATTTACGCCTTTTTATCCTGTTTGAGATGCGAGTGCTACGTAGTCACCCCTCACTTTGTGCAAGGGGGTGACTTAGTCTTAAGGCCCGCCTGCAACATTTGCTGAATGGATGTAGCCATAAGGCTGTTGGTCCCACGTTTCGTGGCAACATTCTCCTAGCTTGCGATAAACGTGGAATGAGTGCAATATGGCTTGAACTGACAAAACTGGACCTGAACAAAGCATTTTCACACAATTGTACCTTATAGTCACACTGCAGCTAGGTAGCAAGTTATACCCGTGATGAGAATACAGTATTTCTTAGTGCATTTTATTCATAGGAACCACATTAATCTCAGTAACTTAAAGTCCACCAGTCCACTTGCGGCATTTGATCCAAAACTTTCTTAGCTTCCAAAAAATTAATCGGATGGTTTCACGGGAAAATGTACGGGCTGGTCTAAGCGCTGAAAGCCAGAGTTGTAACGAGGAAGAAGTCACCCACTCGCACAACGCAGCCTCCCTTGCCTTCACCCACGGTGTAAGGAGAACAAGGATTTCCCTCTCAGGAGTGGTGACTGTACGAAAACACACGGCTTACCATTTTACCCCACCTTTCAACTTCTCTAACCGGGTTTCAGTGCTTACTGCAATGTTAGGAGTGTGCTGGCAGTATTAGAAGATAAGGAGAATGGATTTAGCATGCCTTCTTGCTACCCAAGATGCAGTCCATGCCCCTGACGGTAAAGAAAGTTCTCCCAGCCCTTGCAACGCCATTAATGAAAGTCACTATTTTGCCTCTGGCACATATTAATTACTGAATAAATCCAATTCTTTGAGTTAAGCCTTTGACTCAAGATTTCATAGGTGCAATAAATACTATTCCACGTTTTTCAAAATTTTAGCTTTTCAAAAGTAAATATTAAGTTGAAAATGGGATTTTTGTCACATAATTTTGACCAAAGAGAAAGTATCACTGTGTGGAAATTAAGATTGTCGAGTGATTTATATTTTGTCATGCAAGAAAACTAAATAAACCAGTTTAATTTTACAAGTTCAAGGTGCATTAAGTAGGATGAAGAAAGCTGCACTGAAAGGTAAGAGGCCAAAAGAAAGAAAAATAATTTAAAATTAATGTAATATATCTTTAGTTTAATGTTCTTTATATTGACCCTATTAACGTTTCTGTACTTTGGCAAAAGTGAGTAAACTGAGCAGTGCAAAAATATTATCTAGGGCAAAAACTCAAAAAAGATTTTTAACTTATTTTCAGAGTGTAAATAAGATTTTGAACTTCTTTTTTTCATGTCATATACTGCAAATTTCCTGGCTGTTCAGAAAGGGTAAAGACACCATTTCTCTTTTAATGTTCAATTATATATTGAAGTTGACTTGCACGCTGTGATTGTACTGCAGACTCAGCAAGCACAGGGAATTCGAAGTTTAGATACTGTGTATTGTGAAAGAGTTTTATTTTCTTTACGCCTTCCTTACGAGCAGCATTCATGAGTAAGATGTACACACTTCTTTTAGTAGCTATGGAATTACTATATAAAAAGCAGAGGCTGATTTCAACAAATAGCTGCTGTATATATGCTGTATATATGTTTATTCTTCTAAAACAATGGAAAACTCTAATTCGAAGGCAGTGTGTTTTCATCTGATGAACAACCAGGGTTGTTCTCTAAATACACTTTTCCTTCCTAAGGAATGGGAAGAATTCCTCTCTGGTTATTATTCAGAATGTAAATAGTCGAGATGATGTGCTTCAAGTAAATTTATTAGTTGCAATTTAAACTTCCTTCTGTCTTACAGGAGACCAGGCAGTTTTGAACTTTCAGTGTATTTCAGCATTGAAACTTTTAAACAGTGAATGGATTTTGAGAACCACTGAATGCATTCTGCTTCTATTTCTGTGTTTAATGGATTAACGTACAGTGACCCTATATATGGACATGGACATATCCATGGAGTCAGCAATCCTTTCTTCAGAAAATGATCAACATTAGGCTTTTGTGGATTATATGCATATTTTGGGGTGTTGTGAAAAATATTGCCAAGTCATCAGATTATGTCAAAGCAGCGTGTGAGGTGACCTTTCTGTTACCCCTGTTCACCTGGGTCTGGAGAGCTGAGAGGTCACGCTCTCCTAGCACGAATTGCATCATCATGTTGCAGCCTTGCCTTTCTTGTCCTCAACACATTTTTCCTTCCTGCCCCCAGTGCCAGAGAGGACCCCAATGGGGAGTCCAGAGTACTTTCTGTGGGATGGAAAGCTGCTGTCAGTCTCCTGGAGTGGAGCAAAATGGAGTCTGGAAGTGGAGAGACTCTGTCCTGTGTTCTAGGTATGATTTATTGTAGGGGTCACAGTCTGGTCTCCTTGAAACCTGAGTGCAAACAATGCAATTCTCTTCCCTGGGTGCTGGCGAATGGACCTTCACAATCCACAGTTAAAGAAAGTAAAGAGGCAATGATTGTTATTTGAAGGACTGTTTCTGTCTGTGTAACTGGGTATACAGGCAGTGATCCTCACTCCAGGTACTCCAGGTATCAGCCAGTCGTTTGACCCACACCTGTCTCAAAGGTAAACAGTGACGTTTTGTTCCTGATAACTAATCCTTTTGATGAGGCAATCTCACGAACCTCTGTAAAGTTTACTTAAGGAAACAGTGAATGGAGATTTACTCCCTAATTGCTTGTAGCTCAAGTGACTCCATCGGGTTTAATGGCTCTGCTTTGGATGAACATTGGTATAAAAGAGAGAAGGGAAACAACCCACAGGGTCAAACTGATTGGGAAATAAACTTGAGGGGCAATCAAATTGCTTGTTTTCTGAACAACCTGTAAGATATATTGGGTTGAACTTGATGTGAGCCAGCTGAAAAGAAAACAGGGAGTACTTTACTAAACAAACTTGGTTTTTCTTCCTTTTTTTTTTTCTTTTCCCTTTTAAGAATTGAAACGGTGGCTATCATAACAGAGTCCCTATCAGAAAAAGGAGGGATAGAGTGAAGCTGAAGATAGCAAATGAATAGTACCCCCTTCAACAACAGTCAGTCACTTCCTGCAATCAAAACCATGCTAGCATGTGGCCTGTTCAAATAAAAATTACTGGACCAGAGCCAAACACGAAAAAGTAATTGATAATGTGGTTTTTCAGAACCCACCCATCCATCAAATGTGTCACTCCTCCATAATACTTTATTGCCCCTTCTGAAGAAAGATCTTTAAAATTCATTGTGTGCACTTAAAAACAAAGTGTCCTTGTCCTGGTTTATAATGATTCTCTTTTGGTTTGGGTTTGTTTTGTTATTTAATTACATTCTCTCCTATCGTGCATTTTTGTACAGATAGTTGCTGGAAATTTCTGCTGCTCTTAAACAAAGAATCTTTTGTGCTGTATCAGCTTGCATTTTCCTTGGATTGTGTTGTGCTGGTGTCTTTTCACTGACTTCAGCACTGGAGTATTGTAGTCATAGCTTCACTAAGTAGACTGTAACAAACAGATTCATTGGCCCTTTCTCTGTGCTGCATCTTATTAACCGATCTGTGGGAAATGCTCTTTACATTATTAAGGCATATGCGCTAATACAAACAATAAATTAACCTTAACTGGAGGAAGCTTTGAGACTCCTAATACAGTAACCTAGCAGAAACCAGAGTTTATGAAAGCCTTCTACCTACCAGATTTCGTGGATATTTTTGTTAAAATGTGTTGTGCCTATTTTCTACACCAACCTTTTACGATTGCCTTACCAAACGGATATTGTGAATAATGCTCTGTAATTTCTTAACACGAGATAGTAAGGGAGAGAGAAATAGTAGATTCATTCAATTGAATTGATGTATTTCTTTTCCCCATAGTTAAAGAACAACAATGAACACAATTGTAGGAAGATTATTACTCTGAATTAGCGGGCAGTGTTCACAGATCTATTGTACTAGTTTTATAGGGGCTGCTAATGATAACCCTCAAATTACAGACCGCAGTCTAGTTAAGAGGTCAAGTACTGTGGTGCTATTTAATTCATAAAGAAGTGGTTTGGATTCTAATGTTTAGACTGCCTTTTCACATTATAAAGTGTTAGAGCTCACAACTTGTGTACTGAGAAGAATGTAGGTACTCGTGATGATGCAGGAGTAGCAGCATCTTGAGCAGGCAGAGATGAGGATGGACTTGCAGTTCTGGTAACAGAGAGAACTAGGGGCATACTTGAACGGAGAGAGACCCTCCCCACCCTCCTCAAATGAGATGTGCGTGGTCTCTGGATCCAGGAGGGAGGGAGGAGTGTGTACTCACACACTGCCTCTAAACCATCCTTTCACTTTAAGGAATTCTGTAGCTATAAATTTACACAGAGTGTGTTTCTAAATGAAAAAGAAGTGCATCACTTACTCCCCTCCCTGGAAACTAAAGGCCCACAAAGAATAAAAAAGCATTTTACAGCTCCTCCACCTAGGACTGATGAGCTAAAATGCGATAAACTCAGCCCAAAGTCTGATTTGTCAAACAGAGTGTCCAGATTTTTGAAACAGATATGAAATCAAAGTAGGGAGCAAATAAATGGGTATTAGAAGTGTGTTGCCAGCTCTGCCACTCACTACCTGGCTTTGGACAATTTATTTTCAGTTTTGCTAAGGAAGTGTGATAAGTCTTGCTGTAATTAATATTTGTACAGGGCTGTGGAATCTGTAAATTATTTATTATATTTCAGGAAGAGGCTCCAAGGTTAGTACATGTAAATCCAGGAACCCCTGCGAAGACATGCAATTCGTGTGCCCCTTGGCTTTTACAGAATTGCAGGGGTTTCCTTGACATCAACACTTGTTCTAGTCTCACAGTAACTACAAATCTGGCAGTGTCTGAGAAGCAGCCCCAAGAAGCTCTGATCTAATAGTTGTAACTGAGTCAATAAAATGCTTTAAGCATTTGCTTTACTTCGAGCCCATGAGTTGTGCTATTAATTCAGTGGAGCTAGTCACTAGATTAAAATTAAGCTCATGCCTAAATGCCTTGCTGGACTTTTTAACAGTTTATTAGGTTTATGATTTAGGTATATCTTTCTTAAACTTGCTGAGATCAGATCTCCTAATTTAAGAATTTATGGTCCAGCTGAAAGAGGTGGTGGACTTAGACTTCTGTGAAAGTCAGTTTGGGGCAAGAGATTTCTCAGTATTCACAGGTACTTATCTAAACATTGACTAATTTCTCTTTAGTTATCTAAACTTTCCAAATGCTACTGTGTATGACTCGTAGTTTTGTAGCTCATATTTAGTCATTTTATTTCTCTCAACGCAAGGCTAAAACATATAGTGCTATAAACCATCATGCCTCAGGCAACTGCAATAAGGCTGCTGCAGTTTACATGCTTGAAGATCTGGCTCCTGCTTGATACTGCTTTTAATGTCAGTGTTACCATTTGTAGTACAGTACGTAAGTAATGCATGTAGAAATATACGCTGCATCTTCCACTTACGGAGCAGTCTCAATTAATTGCAAGGAACCTATTGCAGATAATAGACACTACTGAACAGTGCATATTACCTTGCAGTATCAGGCTTGTAATCTGTATTTTAAAGCTGAAAAATAAGGCTTTTACTTTAAAGTAGGTATTTGGGGGCTTATCTCCATAAAAACAAATCTCTGCATAGCTGTAAGATTCCGAGGTGTAATTTAAAACAATATAAGGTAATAAGTAGCAAGAAGTAGGGGTTTTTTTAGGTAAAAACAATCCTCTAGTGTTTTACTCAGCACCGTTCCAAGCAGTGGTCTGAAATTTACTATCACAGGTCAATATTCAAAAGATGAGTGATTCATTTGCACTACAAGTTGCTTTGTTTCCTGTTTGATAGGTAAAGGGGTAGACCGCTGAACGTCTGTGATACAGGAATATTTGTGCTGGAAAGGTGCTGCTTCTTTTAATTACCACATTCAAATACCAATCACTCAGTATGCTGTAGGCAATTTCTACTTCTTTCTGATTAGCTTATGGGAATACATTATTTACATTTGATATGACAATTCAGTTTTTAAGAAATGCGCAGTATGGCAACAATGAATAAAAAATTTGTTTCAGTCTTTTGGGATAAAGGGTTTTATTATTATCCTAAACAATAGAACTTCAGTTAAAACAGGATAGATTTTTTTCCAATAGTAATCTCATTTGAATGTTTTGATTTATCAAAGCATTTCATGTTTACTTAAAAACCACATTTTCTGCTCCCTGGAGAAGTCCATAATGCACTCAGTAAAGATTGAGCATCAGAAAATATGTACTCAAATGACAGAGTAAAATTCAGGAAAAACTGCTCTGGTTTTTCTTTGGTAGATATGCATGTTGTTGAACATTAGTGATACACATTTTATGCATATGCTACGCATTTCCCTTCGTGGTCATCTGAGTCACGTACCTTCTTTTATTCAAAGCATAGCATGTATACTCTCTCTCATTCAAAGATACTACTGCTGTGTATTGTAACATTAAAATCTTAGCTATTTCAACTGAAGAGAAGTACAATTTTGGAGAACTGTAATTCTTTTCACCAGAGAAACTACCTGAGAAGTTACATGTGACTAAACTGGAGTTAGGGCATTTTCTTAATGTTTAATTTGATAAAATCCAGATAGTTTATGTATGACTTAAGCTTTGCCTGACTGGAAAATAGCATTGTTCATTAATGAATAGCAAATCTACACAACAGCTTAAGACAGGAATTGAAGAATTCTCTAGCTATATGAAATTACAGAGGGAATTTAGAGAGCTAAAACACAATTATTAGAACTGGAACATGGCCAAGATCCTTGGGTTAACTTCCCTGTTCTTATTAGAAGCTATATATTAGATCCCATTTCTTGTCTGTCTTTGCTGTACATTTATTTGCTGTATTTTTTTTAGAAAATTCTGAATTTTTTTTTTTTTTTTTTGCCTCTTTTCATTTAAAGAGAATGCCGGTTTCAGTGGCTGGACATAAATGTTTAAAAACATGGAGATATGCTTGGTCTTCAGTAGTTTAGCAACCTGTAGTTGAACATATGGTGCCAGTTTAAAAACAGTATCACTGAGAAGTTTCCAGGGCCCTAGTAGACAGGCTCGAATGAGTAGATATGGTCAAAACTTACATAGTTTTATATTGCCTCTAAAAACATAGTATGAAGTCTTTAGCCTGTCAGGTCCTTGGTAAAACTCTCACTGACCTTGGTGAAGGGAGGATTTCAGAATGACACTGTTGTTGCTTACAATTTTAGCACCAATCTCTCAGTACTTGTCATTTTTATTATATTCTCCGCTTCGAGTCTTAATTGTCATGAACCTCTCAACTTCATTTTTAAAAAACCTGGTGCTAGACCCAAATCTACAAAATAGCATTGGCCCCAGATTCAATTAAAAGCTTTGGTGCCCTGTGAAGACGCATTTGTGGATCTTGATTTGAGACACCCACACCTTGTATCTTGCTCCCCCCTTAGTTTCTAAGTCCACACTTGCAATTAGCTGAGCACCTGCACAGCTAAAGCAGGAGGTGCCTCAGGTCCCCAGGTTGCTCTGGCCGTGGTAATACTCACTCTCTATCTGCTCATAGTTTTGCCCCGGGCGCACGAAGCAATACCTCTGCAATGGCAGATCTAGACAAACTGACATGCACTCTCCACCTAAACTGGGAAGTTTCTAAAGTAACTGGAGCTGTAAATTGCTGAGAGAAGCAATATTTAGGACATTTTGGGCATTTCCCACTCGTTTATTTAAACAGCTTTGTTATAATGGCTGTTGTGAACATCATCATGGCCAAAACATGTCTCTACTGTAGGCACAGAAACAGCCACCTTGCCAAGCCAGAACTAGAAATGCAAGGGAACATAGTACAGATTCAGCTCCGGTAGTGCTTCGGAGGAGTGCTGAACTGTGCCGAGTACACTGACAAGTGGGGGCTGGTGTGAACTCAGGATCTCGGGCTCATGCTCCCTTCCTCTAACCCTCTCCACGTGCTGAAGACTAGGGAATGGATCCAGAGCTGTGGATCTGCCAGAGTGCCTACGATTTTTTTATGGATTAACCTTTGATTCTCTAGTTGCAGAGAAGTTTGCACACAACCTCTTAAGGAAGGAGCTCACAGGGATCTGAAAAGAACCTAAATTGTGCATTCGAACAAAGGCCAAAAAAATCCTCTTTATTTTTAACACGAGTAGACAACTTTTTGGCGCAAGTCATGATTTTTCCAGTGCTTAGCATTCAAAACATGGAAGATAGATAGTTATCTCCATGAGCCTGTTCCTTCTCCCTGAGCTAAAGGGAGAGGTGTTCCAGTGCAAACTGGCTGTAATGAATATCATCAACAGTAAGCATCCCTAAAAAGTTTTCCATCGTAGTACAAACTATCTTAGGAGATTTGACGGGATCAGGAAACAGTTGGTACAATATATCTGGTGGTTGTATGTTTATTGCCTCAAACTCTACTTTTGGGACTTGTGGACACTAGGAGATTTTACATCATTATTGCAAGTCCTTTAAAAAATTCCTTTAAAAAAGGAATTAAATTCCTTAAAGTTCCTTTCACCTTCATGCACTATTGTGTAGCCCAGCTCTATAGCAGAAGAGTGCAACTCTATAAAATAATGTGTACCTCTAGCCACAAATGAAAGCCCAGAATATGTACAGGAATTACATTACAGGCTCGGTTCACTAGGCCAAAATTAGTTACTTCCATTTAATCCGGTTATCTGTGTATGTATTTTTCCTGCACTAATCACTAGAGCGCTAAGTCTGAGTGTTTCTGTGATAACTGAGAGTATCTCCCTGGAGTGCAATCAGGTTCCTACCATTGATATGCGTATCTGGAAGGTCCTGAAGTTTCTAGCTTTCCTGTAGTAAGTAGTTCACTTTTAATTGATACACATCTTAGCCATGAGAACACTCAAGGTTTCTTGTTTAAAGAACAGACAAAAATGAAGGACTGAAAACTAAAGAAAAATAGAAGCACAGATTTCTTTATACCTTATTTGAGTGAATGTGTATGGTTCTTTGATCATATCAAAAGAAAACTGTTGATGACATGTGCTGAAAAATAAAACAACATAACATATGGCTGAAAGCATATCAGCGTAGTACTTCTGTTTTTACACCAATTTCTACTGAATTTTCCTGAAGCACATTTGCTAATATTTTACAAAATATATTGAACAGTTCTGATTTTTGCTATTTGCCGTTATGACAGCTTTGGAAAGAACTAATTCTTTTAAGTAGTCTAATGTTGTCATACAATTTTTTAAACTTCTTTCTTTGACACTGAACTGCTTGCTGGGTTAATTGTGGAAAGTACTAATTACAAACCAACATTTGGAAAATATAATGTACGAGTTCTAAACAAGGTATATGTCCTATACCATATTCCCAGGAGTGGCTGACTACAAAAGTACAAGATGAATTCAGACACAGTGATATTCCTTTCTATGCAATCTTTAGAAAGGTTTATGTGATAAACACCATATGATGAGCTGGGGTGTTTCACTAATTCCTGTGAAAGGGAGGTACTAATTCCTGTGGAAGTGAGAAGTAGACTGTTCCCAGTCACTGTGGTTAAGGACATCTTTACCCATTCAAGTTGAAAGACATAGCAGGAATCTCCAAACTCTGTGTACAATAGTCTGGTCTGTGACTCTTTTGAAGGCTATAGGGTTTTTTTTTCATTTTTCTATTTTTCTCACTAGTCCAAAGACCTTAGTAAATAATAATGTGCAGGGTGAAGATCACAGACGTGCTATATTAACAGGCACTTTTTAGAATCCATCACCACACTAGCAGAATTTCAAAGGCATGTAGCTTTCATCAACAGGAGCAAGTTTAGATGATAAGTTCATTAAGCTTTACTGTTAACTTTAAATAAATATGTAGTATAAGTAAGTCTTTTATACACTTAAGGGGAAGTGCTGATCTAAATAAATTGTACAAAATTATGCACATTTAAATTCTTATTAGCAGTAATATTTATTGTTATGAATTATCTTCCAGTAGAAGTACTCTTACAGATTTCAGTCTTGGATTTCGGAACCAGTTTACATTTTTAACAAGTAAATCTGAGTTTATTTCCTCAGAAGATTTTAAAACGTGGACGAGTGGTGTTGTTGCTATTTGCATAGCAGGGAACTAGCAGTAGCCAAACGAAATGACCTGCTTGTGGCAACACAGGGAGCTAATGGCATAGCCTGGAAAAGAAATGGAGCATCCCAAAGACCCATATCCTGCCCTGTAGACCCTACTGCTTTTCATTGTTATATTTTCCATCTATGGAAACTGTTTTTTTTTTCTGATTGTTGGGTTAAGTCGGGGGTTATTAAAGAAGCAAGGAGATTAAAAAGAGGAAGAGTTTAAATTTTGCAATGATTGTGCTTAAAGGCTGTATGTAGAGGAAACACATCTATTTCATACTCTGCATTTTAAAAAGCCACTATACAATGACAGCTTGTACCTTTGTGCAATGCAAGAAAACTAATAATTGAAAACCTCTGAAGGGCTCATGTCATGTTTTTAATGTATTCCTGTTCAGTGTTCTGAGTAGAAGTTTTGTTGTTGCTATGGGTAGGGGATAGATTGAACTGATTACATACTGTGTTATAAATAAGTGTATTTTGTTCCCTGAGAAATGATTCTTCCTTCAGTAATAGGAAAAATAAACAAAGGAAAAAGAGTACATTTAAGGTTGCTGTCAACTCTTAACTATTCCTAGACTTTCAGATTTCTGTTCTCAGCTACAAAATTCTAACTATAAAATACTTCCCTTTTAATTTTAAATCCAATTTCTAAATGGTTTAAGAAGAGACTTCTCCAAGTTAACCTGCAGCTATACAGTTGCTGGATAAGCCCTTTGTCTGCGTGAATGGCAAGGAAAGGTGGGAAAAATGTGGCTTGAATCTACGTTTGTGCTCCTGTGATTTGGGAACTGACAGGAGCCAGATTGGGTTTGGCATAAATTAGAGCCATCTAAAACTGTTCTGTCATTACTGACTACCAGAGACTCTGTGGGATCACTCATAACTGAAGGTCAGATATAGTGAGCCATGCTCTGGAAAGGTGCTTTAACAAATGGGGAATCCTCAGCAAGCTAGCTAGGTTAGTTTTCCAGATGGTTTGTACCACTTGAACAGAGACAAAAAATGTCACACTCCAGGTATGACAGCAGGATTTGCAGAAACGCACAGTTCTGCTTTGAATAAACTTGCTTGGGGAACAAATAGTGTTGCAGTGGCTCGCTGGAGTTCAGTGCAAGGTGCAAAACGTGAGCAAATGAATCTGGTTAATGCCTTTAACCAGTTGAGGTTCACGTTGCTGCAGCTACACTGCCGTTGAGATCAGAGTTAATTTAAATCTCATTTAACCGCGTTGACACAAATTGCAGTCGCATCTTGTACTGCAGTGTATACTCAGCACTGGTCATGCAATATCCACTGTCTTTCAAATTTTTTTTTTTTTTTTTTGTTTTTTTGCTAGACCACTTTTGTCTCTTCAGTTGAAATGAGCAATTGATCTTGTTATCTATTCTGCCACTAAGAGGTGCATCACAACTCGCGTAGTGGCTGGTAATGCCCATATCAATTCGTGTGACAACCTTACAGTTAAATCTTAGCTGCAGTCATCACTAATTATCAGGGGAATTTCTTGGTTTCTTTTCTCTTATTCAGAATTTTTAGCCTCGCCTTCTATGTAAACAGCATCTTCCTGTTGCCAGTAATGATAACGAGCAAGAGAGAAAGTTGAATTTTTACAGCCTTGTTATCTCAGTGGGCCTTTAAAGGTGCACAGCACTTCGGGGGGGGGGGGGGGGGGAACCCCAAACCGAAACCAGAAAAACATGGAGGGATATTATTAATCTTTAATTTCTCCACTGAAATGCAGCCACATATAGCACAAGACAAAATGTGACAATTATTAGGCCACACAGAGCTGCACTACATGGCCATCCAGGAGAGAAAAGAAAGCAGAGAACAGCATCGGGCAGACCACATGGGGAAGTTTAGGTAGACCTCGATACCCAAGCTGCAATTTAGCTGTGACACTGACGTTCACAAACATCTCCTTGGAAAGTACTGTAATGTCTTTAGTGACCACAAATGCCTATATATTTTCTCTCAGCGAAAAGACAGTGCACCCAAAGCAGCTGCTAAGAAGTGGAACAAAGGAACTGTTTACATGACCAGCCATACCATTTCCTGCAGCATTTCAGTTTCTATTGATAGCTTCTTAAAGGATTATGTTTATCAAGATGAAAAATGCTAGTTACATTATTTCATCATAAAAAGGTAAAATTCTATCATCTGAGCTCATATTAACCTGTTCCTGGAAGAAGAGAAAGAGATACCACTTATTACATATGCTCTCACATATACTATGGCGATGCACAACACTTCCAGTTTGGGCATAAAAGATAAAGAAAGATTGTGCAATATTCACAGACAGCATGAAACTAAATGTTCATTTTTCAATCATTTAGGCATTTCCTTCATAGTGTTTTCCTCAGTGGATCTTATGTGGCATTAACATGATGTGTTCTCTGCCTGTGCCTTTTCCTCTCTTCTGAATGTTGTGCACTGCCAAAATTGCCTAGTTCTGATGCAGGATCATACTTTGCTTCCTCACTTGCCCGTTTGTCCACTTTAGGCTAATGTTAGTAAACATCCCTTAAAGACAATCGCTTTTAATCTTGTCAGAGATGCCTGTGTTGTGAGGGTGAAAATTAGTTATTAGCTTAGCTTTTCATCCATGCATAATAGGATGTTAAAATCAGAGATGTTTGCTTGAGGCCATGAGAAGCATCCCACTCTGAGCTTACAAGTTCTGAATTTATAAAAGGCAACATATTTAAAATAAACAAGTAGAAGGCAAATGCCAGTTTAAAATGAGAAAAAGTCTGTTTTGTGTATATTAGTCTTTGTGTAAGGAGTTTAAGGCATCTTCTTGACTGCAGTAAAAGAAGAAAAATACGCTGAATCTTTGCTGATTATTATCCCTCCCCCCACCTTTGTTATAATAGCTAATCAACACAAAAAACTATGCCATGCTCTTCTTACAGTGAGGACTTTCCCCCTGAATGGGGTTGTCATCACCTTGGTCCCTGCAGCATTAAGCATCCTCAGTCCTTGTGCTGTACCTTATCAAATGAAGCCCTGGGAACAAACAATACCAAGACAAAGTCAGCCTGGAAAAAAAAAAAAACCCGAATGAAACCCATCCCTCACAAAATAGTGACAAAGCCTCTCTTTGCACCTATATTGCAAGGTAAAGCTGACATCATTTAGAAAACACGTAACCTGAAGGGTCTTCTCTTCCTTCTGCACTGGACCATCTGTGGCAGGATGGGGAGCTAGGATCTCTCTCTGGAAACAACCACAGAGCAGTGACAACTTCCCATTTTCCTTCACTCTTATTCCACTTTAGTTAAATCAGCCAGAGAAAAGGATGTAGAGTAGGTGATAGTTCCCTTGGGAATATCTATGTTAGAATTGTGGTAATTGGCAATGAAAGCAATCAGTGAGTTCAGATACTTTCAGAGAGACCTCTGAATGTCTCAGTGCTCTCCTTTGTCGTCCCCAGTACATGCATAATAAAAATGGCTACTGAAGAAACACAGGTAGGCATCCTGGCTCTAAATGCGTGTGTAATATAAAATGCAGAGTTCTACACCGGTCTGCTGGATGACAGGCTTGAGTATTTGGATTGCCTACCAAGTGTTGATGAAAAGCCACACAGATTCTTAATTCAGAAACTCCAATTTTTCCTCTGTTCCTGTGTTCATTTTCTTTATCAGCAGGGGATGACTTACACTTTCAAAACTGATTAACATTTTAAAACTGTGGGAGCACTTTGTGTGGCATTTCAAATGATTTTAACCCTTTAGCTCTTTGCTGGAGCTCCTCTTTGTTTTATGGGTTTTTTTTTTCTCTTTTTCCTTTTTTTTGCTCTTTGGAATACAGGTTATGCCAGCATGTCAGTACTTCCAGAAAGTAAGCATTTTGCACTACGCAGAAGGCACCAGAGAGATCAGTGACATTAACTAAATTTTGGCAGTACAAACAGGTGGAGGTTTACCAGCTTTACCTCGTTGTTTAACCTACCCACATGGGTGAAGGAGACAGCCTTGCCCTAAGGCTTCGAGAAACCCAACAGTTTCCTTAATCCTTTCCCATGTCCTGTTTGTCCTCAAAATAATGTCTCTGATATGGCTGTTTAAAGTCACCAGGACTTATCCTTTTCAGCACATTTTCCCCTCATTCTCTTTTTTCTGTTATGCCCGCTCTCACATGCTTGAACACATTGATGTACGGGCAACGCAGGGACTCGCCAGCACCCATGGATCCATCTTCTGACTGTGCTCAGCTTTGCTTTCAGGCAGTTGAAGCTCATTCTAAAGCATGGCTGAGGAATACGATTCACTTGAAAATAAATGTAGTACTTGCAGGCATTTTTCCATCTCTGTAGACAAACGTGTAGCTGCAATGTACATAGGTTCATTTAGAGATGAGGAATACTGTTAAGCAATACCTACAGACTTGTCTTTAGTCCACTCACAAATGCTGCCACCTGTGAATTAAAAAGGTCAACATCTGTTCAAGTCCACTAATTGGGTTGATAACACGGCTAAAGATATGTAAAAAGGATCCAGTTCCAACATCGTTTGAGTAAGGACAATCCCCATTGACCTTGGTGGGACTTGCATTTGATGACCCACTTTGTCTAGTGACTCCAAACATGAATGAGGACACTACTCACCAGCTGCTGTTCTGCAGCGCTCAGCAGTGACGCTTAACACTGTAAATACTAGTTTATTTTGCTTCTTTCTGTTTTTCGGCAAACAGAAGTCCAGTAACAGGAGAGTTTTCCTACTCTCTTATAGTTAAGAACGCAGGAACAAAACCACATTTCTGTGTTTCTACAAGATGCACCTGACGTCTGCATCTAAAGACGAAGTATCCGTTTCTCAACCTACATGTCTTTTAACCTTTCCCTTTTTCCCTTTCCAACTCTGCTTTAGCTAAGCTTCACTCCCCAATGCCCAGGTTCTCCCTCAGGATTCCTTGCTTTGGAGATTGCTGTTAGCCCTGTCCCTGCATTCAGTGAAGGGGATGTTGGTTTTAGTATGTATTTTTGTAACTCATTTGGTAATGACTTACTACAATTCTTCAGCACATGTTAACCAACAGATACGGTAAACAGAAATTCTTTACAGTCATGCCAATAGAACAAAGAAAAATGGAAAATACAAAACACTGGGGAGAACCAATCAGGAATGTACTCAGTATTCTCAAAATTCACATATACTTTCTGAAAATGTAACTATTTTAACAGTTTTAAAAAGAAAAACTCCTTCGGTTTTACTCTTTTCCCTAGAAGAGTACACAGCACATGACATTTCAATCAGTTTATCTTAGTTTCATTAAAGAGAATCAGGCAGGAATGAGAGGAAGTAGAAAATCATGCTTGTAGCATTGGAAAAGCTAGTGCCTTAAAAAATCTTCCAAAATGTGAAAACCTTGAGCATTTCGCAAAAGACTATTTATTCTTTTATCACATAACCAGTATTCTGAAATATTAATAGCTTTGCAAAAATTAGTAGCTTTTTTGGACATACGATTAACAGGTGCGAGCAGCGCTTTTTCAGGTTTTGAGGCAGGTAATTTACAGCTTATTGTGGGGAAATGGAACAAGAGGAAAGAAAACTAGAAATGCTTCATCTACATTTCTTCCCCCTTTCTTTGAAAAGTTTCACGTTAATAGTCTGGAACAATTTCTTTTCTCTAATGTTCCTCCACTGGTCATATTTTAGTTAATTATCTTCGTTGTCCATTGTAAATAAAAAGTAAGAAATCTGCCAGTTCCCTTTGATCATGGTTCTGTTCTTTCCCCCAACAAAACTCACACACAGAGTTTTTTCTTATCCTTTCCTTCAGAGGTGAAAAGCGTTCCTCATTAGGAAGAGCAGATGCATCCCATCATAGAGGGTTGAGGGTTACATATTCTTTCAAGCAGTTTCCTTTCTCTCCAGGTACGAATTGTTTAATTCCCAAGCACTGTCAGTGTTCTGATTGTTCACGTATATAGAATACAGTGTCAATGGAAGCTCAAGGCAAACCATGTGTAAGAATAAAAAAATGTATTAAAGCATAAAAGCTAATGAGGACGTAGTGCAAATGCCCGCCAGAACCTTTGCCCAGCCTGACTTCCTCAGGGGAGTTAGACTAAAGTAGTTACATCAGGAAAACAGGCACAGTACAAGTAGGTGCCAGTGTTCTCCTTCCTTCATCCCTGCATAAAATAGTCGAGAAGAGAAATACAAAACCCAAGGAAAACTGTTCCTGTACCTTTTTGATAATTTTAATTTATTTGAAAGAAGATATGAACCTGTATTCCTTTTCAGGCTCATTCGTATTTTGAAAGTTTGTTCTAAAGTACTTTTTCTCTTCAAATTAAACACATTTCCTGGGGACATACCTATCAATTATTTTGTAAATCTACAAAAGCCAACAGTACAAATATTGCAGGCATTCAATAAACACAGGGCTGAAACGATATACTGAAATTATTCATCACCTGCACAACTTGTCATATAAGATCTTGAAACAAGGGAAGAGTTATACTCTATTCAGAAAACATTTTCTTGAAGTTTGCACACATCCCTTTTATTTCTTTGTGAAGTTTTAAAGTTCCCCACACACATACACTTGCTTGGAGCCTTATGAAACTGAAATGTCAAGTGAGAGTTGCTTTATATCATGTTCTGTCAATCAAAGTAAGCGAGGCTTTATGCATCTGTTGCTAGTATATTGGCACTTTTTGAAGAGTGTTTCGGAGGGAGCGAGAATAAATAAAGATCCTCAGGCACTTTCTCATTTATGGATGAGGAATCAAAGCAGTCTGAAACTTCATTTTCAGCCTGATACCCTGAAGATTGTTGGCTGATAATTCTGGATGGAACAGCTTATCTGGGAGGATTAGGGAGAACATGGGCTTCCTATTACTGCTGGCTTCAGCCTATTCAGCTGGGCAGACTCTGTCACACATTATCTGTGCCTTTACATATGTCACTAATCTTATCTATATCTTTTCAGCTCCTTCTGTTGGAGCTGTGGTTTCCTGTACCTAAACCTCCCATTTCTTCATTACACCGGCTGTATAGGCATTAGCCTTCTCTAACAGCCTTTCTGCACCATGTCATTCAGTAATGGCTAGTAATGCAAAGGTATGAGAAGGTAATGGTAGTGCTTTATCTCAGATCTTACAGGCCTCACGTCAATATATTAAATGCATACCTTCCTTCCTACCAGCATCCTCAATCCTCTCCCCGCCATTTTTGACCAAATCCACTTAACAAAATAAAATCACCTCAACAATAGAGTATCTCTGCAATCATTAAAAATAACGGAAGCAGGCGATTTAGGGGCAGGTGTATATGCTGGAAGGGTCAAAGTAGTTTGTAACCAGCAGAACAAAAACATCAGCACCGGAACGAATCTGGAGCTTCTGCCATTCTCTCCTGGATCGCTAATTGGTGTTACAAATTTAGTGGTGTTGGTCACTAGGACAAAGTGGCTCAGAAGAAGCAAAGATTAAACCCTCTGAGAGTCCCTGCTCTTTTTAAATCTTAGAGGAAAGCTCCTTCCCTACACCTACTCTCAAATACTTCCCCAGCTCCAGCTGGCTCCCCGCCTGCAGAGCTAAGCTCCATCCTTTCTCT
Source organism: Phoenicopterus ruber ruber (assembly GCA_009819775.1). Taxonomy (NCBI): domain Eukaryota; kingdom Metazoa; phylum Chordata; class Aves; order Phoenicopteriformes; family Phoenicopteridae; genus Phoenicopterus; species Phoenicopterus ruber. The sequence goes on along the minus strand of CM020246.1, from coordinate 43,248,378 downwards.
CCTATTCTGCCTTCGCCTTTCAGTCTTCCTGCCACACCGCCACTCTGGTGTCTTCTTTCCTTCCTAATTAATTTTCTCCTGTTTCTTCACCTCCTTCAGCCATTTTCAACTGACCTCCTTCCCTATTACTGTAATAAAAATGACAATAAATGAATTTTTAAAAGTGAAGGAAATGGAACTAATGAGATACCACTTTGCCCATTTATTTTCTCCCTAACAGTGTTTTTGACTGTAAGGTCTTTTGGGCAGGGGCTGCTCTTCTTGTGTGTTTTCATTATGCCTAGAACAATACACATCAGAACAAAAGAAGAGTGATCACTCAGTCCTTATCTTGATGGCTTTTTTGGGTACCACCAGAGTGCAAACTAGAAAAACACGTCACTGATTTCTGACTAATAACTCACTCAATAATACTATCTGGCACTTTATTTGTAATTAGTAATTCAGCCAGTTCTATATGTGATTAATTTTAAATACATTTAAATACAATTTAAATAATTTTAAAGCAGGGAAATTTTCCTTCCTGCTTTTACTGCCTTCACATTTTGTTTTACTTTAAATTGCCAAGTTATTAGGGATCTGTATCTTGTCTGTTCTCTCAAGGTTGAAACAATAAGCTTTATCTGAACCTGACAAACATAATTTCTCTTCTTCATAAATGAATGCCTTGAATGTCATGGTTTCCCCACCCTGCAACCACAAGCCCAGTCAGGGCCATGTCATTTAACACAGACCCATTTTTTATTCTGTGACAAGCAGGAGCAACAAGAAGTGTAACCTATATCCCAAAGCTATACGAATGCTGCTGAATTATATAGGCGAGACAGCCGGAGAGAGTTGTGTTTGCTCCAGCAGTGCTGGCAACTGCAGGAAATACTGTGTTGCAGCAATGGAAGATTTCCTTGACTACTTCCAGTCTTTGAGAGATTTGGAAAAGCTTCTCGCTGCGGACCCTGCAAGAGCTGCTGATTTTCAGCGTACACAGGACAGGATGTAAGGAAGAATTTAATTTCAGACTCTACCAGGGAAATTGCTTTCACTCTTCTAATCTGGTTGATTTGTTCTTCCCTGGGTTCCTGTACATGGACGTTTTCGACAAGCACTGGGATAAAGTGAGCGTTTGATACAGAGTTCACTTTGCCCGTGCAGTTTGGCCAGCTGTGCATGTCACCAACGGAAAAGGACAGACCTAAAGAGGGCAAGGCTGATTCTCAACTCTAGAGCAGAACCCAGTGTTTCATCAGGTGCACCTGAACCCTTTCATGATACGTACGCTATGAAGAGATATATAAAGAATCTCTTAAATACTTAATTTATAGCCAGCCCTTGTCTGAGTATGTGTCATTTGTGAAAGGATAACACGTGGCATGTGGACTCATCATTAGCCCAAGGTAACAGAGGTTATGACTTCTAATTCTGTTCTCAGCCCTGCTACGGAGTTACTACATGACCTTGCACAAATCACTTAACCTTTATGTGACTAATTTTATCCATCTATAAAATGGGGATAATAAAATTTTTAGCTACACACAGCAGGATGATGAGAATTAATTAATGCTGTAAAACTCCCTGAGAAAGAAGGCTTAATATACAGGGCCTAATTCCACGAGTATTCACTCTCTGGCTCTGTGTCTTGAGCAGTTACTTCTAGCTGAGCAAAATTAGTGTAAAAAGCTACCATCTGGATTTGTTAGCATTACTGAGATTCACTGCGCTTAGGTATGGAGCTCACACAAAACACTCCAGAGAATCAACCCAAGAGAAAGCTCAAGCGATTCGTTATTATTAGTTGTATATCCACATACACAGAGTACAATCAACAACGCTTGAGCATGCAGAATTTCATAGCGAGGACTCCGAGTCAGCATATGTAAAAATGGACATCTGATTGACAGCGCCTGTCTGTGTTACTCAATCTGCAAGCACCAATGGGGTGGCCGTATGCCCACTGCACACGGGAGAAAGACTGTGCATTGATCATAGCGTTCTTCAACTTCCGTTCTTTAAAATTTGACCCTAAAACTGCATTTTTTCTGGATTGTGGAGCAATTTTCTAAAATAAAAGCAACATAATTTTCATTAGAAAACTCAAGTTGGAAAAGTAGTATCATGTCACCTACTAATGTGTTGGAATTTTATGGGATATGACTTCACTCAGCATAAAGTTATAAAATACACAACATGAAGAGCTAGATAATGTCTATGTCTAGTCGTTGGAATGAAGGGGGAATGGTAGACCGAAGATGACCATGCTCTCTTCGCTCTGCTGCTGGCATGCTGTGTTACAGTGGGCAGTCTGAATCAGTCCTAATCAGATTTCCATTCCTGTATATTGAGACATAAAGAAATCCCTATATGGTATAGAGCAACCAGTCTTTGGTATCCTAATCTGTTGTTTTACCTAAAGTATGCGTGGATTTATGCTCAAAACAATCACTTTATTTCTTTCTACCACTAAGGGAGAATTTTCAAGTTACTGTGATTATTGCAAACTTCATCAAATGAACAATATATACACACTCAAACCAGAAGATCAGTCTGAAGTTACAAAACTGCCAAGAAAGCAGAAAGCACTGGTCTTGTCTGTAGATATCAGTACAGTAATACAATTGCCTTATCCCAGACTAGCAGCAAACCAACTGATTAATGGTTCAAGATCATGTCTGGTGTAACTTGAAGTACTATGTGGCAGGCCCTAACTCAAGTGCCCTTTCAAATTAACCTCAGAAGATTCTTCATCATAAGGAAAAATTAATTCTTTATGCAATGGAAGTGATTAACCTTGAACCTTCAAAGTCAAGACGATTGGAAGGGGTGTGTGCGGGGGGGGTGGGGGGGCGGGGATTCTGCAATCTCCAAGATGTTTTAAAACTGATATATCAGGGAGAAAACAAACACAATAAATATGTCTCTCTCCTTAGTTTGCTTTTGCAAAGCATTCCAGCATATCTTGCTGTAAAAAACTTTTCTCTTTTACATGATCAAAGCAGCATGTGATCCAATCAGGTAAACAACTGCAACAAGCCAGAACAACACAAATACACTTAAGTATCCTGTTTACTGAAGATGTTCATTGAGATAATGATGCACAGGTCCCAAGAGATTTGGAGAAAAATAAGTAAACAGAAAGTAAAACCAGCTTGATGATGTCTGCGATAAGGTGTGTGGGGTGGAGGAGGGTGGTGGTGTCATTTTTTTTTCTCTTTTGTGTTTTATTAGGACTAAGAAATTTAGGGCAGGGGGGCTTTTTGTTCTAAATGTTCTACTTACAAGGGCTGACTTGCTGTTATGAAAGTCTGAGGACTAGATTAGTTGCAATTGTAGAAATCTCTCTTGTGAGCCAAGAAAACTTTACTTGCATACTACTAAAATCCTTGTGCATCTTACATACTTACGTTAATATCAGCAGAGCAGAAGAATATAGTAGAAAGGGCTACACATTGCCAGAATAGCTTACCTCTAAGCATACTCTCCCCTGGGTCGGACAAAATAAATGTGCTGTTCCTGGAAAAATAAAATAATAAACTAGTAGTAATAATAATGCAGCGCAGACTATTTCTATGAGAAACAAGCAAAGCTAACCCATAAAGAATTAAATGTAAGGTATTTCTAGGGTGTTTAGGGTTTATATTTTTGTTTTGATAAAGTAACCAAAGCATATAATTGAATTGAATAATTTCTTCTCTGGCTTCTCCATTTATTCTCTCTCTGGCATCCTTTATTCCCTGTATCTCTTGACCCATTTCAAGAGAGGATTTAGGGAGGTGCTGATTATTAAAGCAGATGAATTTTCCCATTGACTCACATAAAACATACACAAAAGCTTTTCTTCTGTGGGGCATGTCATCTGTGAGGCCACCCCAAGGAGGCACCCACCTGCCGGCCTTGCATTAAGTTCTCCTGCTCCCACTCTCTCATGACACAGCCTGAGCCAGTCTTCGCAAGTCATTCGTACCGATTCACTCAAGATCAACGAAGCAGCTGATTTTAAGTCTTTGTCTGGTAATACCCTCAGACTGTACTGCCTCCAAGCAAAGCCCTGCAGCTCTGGAATTTCCCCTTTTCTCCAAAATGCAGAGAAAGCAGTCCATCTCTTCTTACCTTTCCCTTGCTCAGGCTGGTTTGCAGTCCCACCCACGGCATTAACCAGACTTCTACAGCGTGGCCTTTAAAATGGCAGGGGACTCAACAACTTTGTTCATGCAGGCGGTGATCAAGCAGCCTGCTACATCATGCAGGCTATAGCACGGACGTGGCTTATCTCTCCTTGTCTTACGTTCATTTTTAAAACTTCATTTTTAGAATGTCTAATCCTTTTAGGGGCATTTTCCTGTTTACTTTGGTTCTGACGTAGTCTTAGCAGCAAGTCTTGTAGTACACTGAAATGCAGTTGATGGGAGGATATGTTGTTTGTAATACCCTGAGGTGTATTCCGAGGTGCTTGCCACTTTATGTGGTGAGACAGAGAATACAGGTGGTGCTGTGTGCACCATTCAGCTTTTTGTTTTTATGTTAAAACAACATTTTCTTAAGTTACTACCAGTCAACCTTATTGAAAATGAGTCTGACTGAAATGATCGTTCATATATGTACATGTTCCTTGAATCCAAAATTAGTAAGACACATTTCTGTATCATTAGATGCTTATTTTCAATTGCCTCATTTTGATAATTGGGGCTTATTTTTCTTATCATGAGCCAAATAGCAGAGTCACTGAAAGTGGAACAGGGTGAAGGTGACTCATCCTACCTGAGGTCTCCACATACGCTTGGTTTTTATAGATGACAATAATGAAATAAATACACTTAAATGCATGGGTGAGTAATAGACGAATTCACTCTGCGCTAAGTGCCTGGCAACACGGCAGCTGGCACTGGCACTTAACTATGATGGCTAGGAAAGATGCCTTTTCACCAGTTAGAGATCCTGGATGTATCTAGGAATGTGGCCCGCATCTATCCTAGTAAATGCAAACATTGCTGGAGTGATCCCAGAGGCCAGGATGCTATTGTCATTGTCAGTAAAATGTTAGAACATCTTCAACAGACACAAGTAAAGGCAATAACAAAACACGCAACACAATAGATCAAGCCTTATAAGCCCTCTTCTAGTATCCCCATCTGGTAAGTTGCTTACTGTTGCTTTAGGGTTTGTGTACACACTATCAGTGTTTTCCCAAAAATGTAGGTAGAGGGTTTTTTCCTGCCTCTTCTTAATGTGTAGTGTTCAGCAGCCACATTTCTAAAGAATTGGGGGGTGTGGGGGGGTGTGTTTCTGAAAAAGTTTGTGTATTCACAATGGATTGCTTTAAAAAATATATTTTCCTATTCCGTAGCATATTTTATTTACTATTCACTAATACCAGAGGACAAACAGTACAATTCTTTGCATGTTTTACAAAAAAGGGTGATATTATTCTGTTGAATCCGTGCTGTATTTGCTATCAGTGTTTCAGCATGTGCAGGATTTCTTATTAAAGAAGTAATCTTTAAAACAATCTACTGAACTTCTTCGCTAAAGAAACTCATCTGAGAAGACTGTCGAACCCCCCGTAAACCCTTTTCTAGCCTATCATAAACTACAATCACTTCCTATAAAGAGTTCAGGAAATTATGTAGCCAGACTTTTTGTGGTGAAACTTCTGTTGCAGAAAACAATCTAACTGAGTGCTGTTTTAGATCTGAAATGTCAACAATTCTATGTTCCACTATTTAGATATAAAAAAATCATCAAAAATAGGTATTCTGCATATTATAATGCACCCGAGTTGCTTGTAGTAGGGATTATCTCTGTAGTTGAGTCTTGACTCTATTAGATTCTGTAGGAAGGCTCCCAGCTATCTTTACATATTAAATCATAGCAACTTGCATAAAGTTTTCCCTGAAGCAAATAGCCAAACACCCTGTATGAGCACAGTGCATACCCTCAAATCAGGACTTAGTAGAATTAACAAAGCTTCTATATGTGCCTTGGAATTGTCTTCTGTCAAATAAAAGAGCAAATTAATCTTAAAAAATTGAAAGGATGATTAAACTAAATTAATACTTATGTAATATTTCCTCCTACTTGCATTTTTTTACTAAATATCGGAAGAGCTGGATAATTTTCTCCTTTGCTACTGGAATGATGTGTATTGGGAAGAAATTAAGCTATGTGTCCTGGGAAGTATTAAGCTATGTGCAACGCTAATACGTCTTTGAAGTGAAGCAATAAAACAAAAGAGCACAGATCTATTGGTAATATAGATTTGCTTTAACTGCTGAATAATTGTTAATTCAGAAAGTAAACATAAAGTGTGTAGAATCTTTCAAATTCATGAATATATTTTCATAGGCAGAAATGCCATGACCAAAAAAAAAAAAAAAAAAAAAAAAGATGTAGCAGGCTTGGTGAATTTTGTTGAATGCTTGATGAGTTTACAAATCTTTTATCTTAACACTTACTACAGTTTGAGACTGGTGAATAATTCGCAATGAATATTTCATCAGACACATGTTGCCTTCTTTTTGCAAACAGAATATCTGCAAACAGATCATAGTTTTCCAGATTCATTTGTTATTTGAAATTACTTTAAAAAAAAAAAAGAAGTAACCATATAGATTAATCCAAAACCATTATCTGCAAATATTTGACAGCTCGGTTGGGCTGGTTAGTTGTGATGAGCCAGATAAGTCACAGGGTATTCTTTCTATTCATGCACTGGAACAACAAGCATATACTTCTGGAAGAAATATTTACACATGCGAATATGACATTTAGTTTCAGTGAATACCCCTGCATGTGATAGGGGAGCATGTGTTCTGTGACCATTTGTGCCAGTAAAAGGCAATCATTCAAATGTCTGTAGAAAGCAAACACAAAAGGGGATTGTGATTATCACGTAGCCAACACAAAATACAATCCTATTTTTAAACAGGGGAATGAATTAACAATATGCTGTTGGTAGGGCAGATAAGTGACACTGAGGACACAAAGACAATCCCAGTGGCAGATATTTGCATACTATTTGTCCATCTCCCCTTTCTGTAATTGTTTGATGCTCTTGGGTACCTTTTGTTAAGATGAAAAATAGTTCCTAGGCAGTAACAAACTAGGCCAGTGACAGTAGCAACAGATATCCAATAGTTGTCCTCAAAATTGATTTTGTTCCACGCTGTGCTGGCTAACCATTGTCCTCAGGGTTGCTTGAGGAGGCAGAAATCACTTCTCACTTTGTAATATACTTCTTCTATGACAAAAGCTAAAAGGAGCCGGGTCAGAGAAGCTGTTGTGGGGGCCTTAAATAAGTGGAAGATCCTTCTACCCAAGGAAATCTCCCATAACTGGATCCAATCAATTTATAACCATTTAACCTGTTAGGTGCAAAATGTCTGTAATCCAGCTTAGAAGATGGCATCTGTTTTCATAGAACAGTAAAACACTGAAACCCGTACAAGATGATTAGCAATTTCTCCCTGCCTGCCACATGTACTTTTTCCAAGTAACTGACCCAAAATGGGCAATCCCCGTTGTTGTCTTCTCTTTACGCGGACTGGTTTCTCACTCAAACAGTCACACCTAACACCTAACATTTCGCGTGTTTTGTCTGTGAGGGAAATGGTGAACCCCACAGAGTATGCTGTAATGCGCCAGCTGTGCATAAGCAGAGATTAGGAAGATGGAGTCAGCTGTGCCTGAGTTTTATCTAGAGACTCATCAAAACTGGTTTTGCTAGTGCTACTTTCCTCCACATTATACTGAAAGCATATGACTGTCACATATGTTCAGTCCAGACGGAGAATAAAGGTACGATAATAGCAGGTACTAGTATTAACGCATTTCAAAAATCCATTGTAGGCAGAAGTACAAGCATCTTGATTTACAGTGGTATTTGAAGTACTGTCATGCGATTTCGGTGGGAATTAAGTACCTGACCTGTTTAGGCATTTAGGTAAATCTTACTAAACACCCATCTTCACCTCTAGGCAGCTAAATACCTCTGTGTGTTTGATTTACAGCATTTAAAAGAGGTTGCTGAGGCTTTAACTCAACTCTGCCAGCATGTTAAAGACAGATCCTAGCCTGCATAAGACTCTGCAAAATAGTTAGTTAGGAAGTATTAGCTAACACAGGCTGTTACCTTAAATCTTTACCTCCAGGGGTTCTTGGAGGGTAAAAGAATTTGCCACCTCAATAGTGGTGGCAAAACCATACTTATTTAGATTGTCCAGGAGAAAGAAACAGAAACCACAAAATCTTTTCTCAGCCACACCAAAAACTAGTGATTCTCTTGCCTGCAACTGAATTCCACTGTAAGGCATGTGGTTGAATAAACCTCAGCCAAACTTGAGCATGTTATGCTTATGTGGGGATTTCTCGTTAATGACTATTGTGCAGACCACCCAGCTGCATAGACAAAGTGTGCAGATCTGAAAATATTCCTGTGCATAGTGAAATAGCAGTCATTAGGACCACAAGAGAATACCATTTCCCTTGAACTGACTACACTCCCAGTGAGTCCCTCATTCCCCCTGGTAAAGAGAATGGCTTTCAATGAATTCCTTAAAAAGAGAAAAAAAAGAAAATTAAAAAAGCAGCTGCAGTGTGCACATGGCATAAGCAGTTTACTAAGGCATTACAGTACAGTGTCATGCAGGCTGTTAAAGAAAATCTGGTACTCTGGTGATAATGTGTATATTCATTCAGTATAAATGACTAAGTTCAAAAAACCATACAATGAATCATGGTTGCAAGGCCAGACTTGCTTTGATTAACTACACTGGTATAATGAAATCCAACAGAGCAATCACTGAAACATTTAGCTCCAAATGTAAATCTTCTTGAACTCTGAAAAAAAGCATGTTAGGCAATGAGAGTGGTATATAATACAGCCATATTTCATATAATGAAATTGGAGGCAGTTGTAAAGAAAAGGGAATGTTAAAAAGTTGTTATGCTGTGTTTGGCAAGAATGAGTCATTTTGAATGTGTCAATCATGATAATCCAACGTATTTTTAATCTAAAGGTCAATAGAAGCAGTTTCTATAGTGGTACAATAGTTATGCCAAATATGAAAGCAAGCATTTATAAGACGATTTCAAGTATTAATACAGTACCATAATGTGTCTTGGAGAATTAATCTCAGCTTTAAATTGAAGGGCATAGATTGATCAAGGTAAGAGAATTTTATTAAAAATGTACTGATATAACCCATGACACTTTCATTTCAGCAAGACTGCCGTGTTGAATTCCAATATCTCAGGCATGTCTTAACTATATAGATGAAAGGTGTCTTTTCTACCAAGAGGCAGAACTTGCTCTGTCTAGGGGAAACCTGGGATCTACTGTTAAACTACAGATCATGAAGATTTCCTCATACAGTTACTCGTCATGCATCTGGACACAAAGGTATGTATTTCTTCCTAGGAAGCACATCTGCCTAAGCACCATTAATGCTAATAGAAGATTACCTACACCAGGGGAAACCTAGTCCTGACAAATTCTTCTCAATACACACTTCAACTGAAACATCGCAGGTTTTCCTTATGTCATAATTTCCCTGCTGTTCTGTCCCTTTTGTCCCTGCGGTTAACTACAGTCCTAGAGGACAGTTTTTTCAGCAGTCAGTAGAATTGTTACGAACACAAAATACAGATCATGGACAAAAAAGCCCAGCCAAGCCAAGCAGCTCTTGACTTTGGGTTGTCCAAACAACACAACCAGAAGGAAAATCTTTCCCTTCCACTGTTGCTTGCCCAGAGGATTTACGGGGGAGAGGACAGAGAGCAAAAGGTATGGTAAAGAGCTCTGCTGTCATAGTGAGGGAAGCTAAGGTTGAGGGCAGCACTGCTGGTGTTGGGATGTCGTTTACAAAGCTGTGTGTGGCCAGGGGTAGGGAGAACCTGGAGGACAGGCCACAGAAACACAGAAGTGGGGAAGCATCTTTGTGGTTGTCTGGTACTTCTTCCCGTGTTAAGTGAGGGAAAGGACAGAGTTACTCTACCCCTCTCTTCCAGCCTTTCCACCACCAAGTTAAAATGTTGGGCTTGCCATAGAACAAATGTACTCTATTCCATACAGATTACATATAGACTATAGATTAGCTTATATAAAGAGATTTGCTGTTACCACGATGGACCATGGTCAGATTTGGTGTGAGTAGAAGCTATTTCCTCCAAGTCAGTGAAGCTCTGCCTGCTTACACTGGATCTGAATAGGTACTACAGGATTCACCACTCCAGTATTTAAACTAATGTTAAGCTTGACAGACTGAAAATGCTTACGTAAAAGCAACCACACAGAACATTACAATAGTCACTGCAAAATCCATACAGTAAACCTTGGTGTTTCAGACTGCTTTTGTGGAATATTACAGCACTTACTTTAAACCAGGACTCATAACCTTCACAAGAATTCTTCAAAATTGTTCCATTTGAAGAAGCGAAACTCTGAATAAAAATGTTCTTTCATCAATAAAATACAGCATTTCATGCAACAAACCATAGCTGTCACAGCTGTTGTGAAGACTACAAGTGAGTCAATTAATTTGAAGGCAGATATGCATACTAGCTTGTAAGATTCAATAGCCTTTGTGTTGGCCCAAAGGCCTTGACATAACATCAACAGGAGGCCTCACACACTGAGAAGAGCATCATTTGGGACAGAGTGAAAATTGCTAACACCTTGCAGTACATAAGAGGATGAGACTCTACTGGAGGTAGAGTATTCAAAAGACGATTAGATGTGGCGCTAAGGGATATGATTTAGTGGTGGACTTGGTAGTGATAGGTTAGTGGCTGGACCCGATGATCTTCGAGGTCTCTTCCAACCAGAACGATTCTATGATTCTATGGAAAAGAAAGGAAATTTTTTAGGAATGTTGTTTTCCTAACACTAAATCATCTTTTGACAGTGAAGTATCATAATGGACTGAAGGCACAAATAATCTGTTTTAACCTGTTTGCAAATCACAGTCAACTTCCAAGCTCCAGTGTCCATAGCTAGCCACTGAAATCCGTATTCCAACACCAACATAAGTATCCTGATCAAAGTTGCCACTGTTGCCATCAATTTCTTTCACAACACTGAGTAGTAAATGGAAAACACGCTGCTTAGTGCTGCTAAAATATTTTCTATTACGCTTGTAAACTTCTCATTGGGTTTTTCTTCTCATCAATTCTCCTCGTCAATAGGGAGCTTGAGACTGAAGAGAACTACACAGCTCTTCGATTTCCTCATCTCTTCTCTCAAGCCTCTGAAGAGAGAGTTGTACAATTTTGTGGTTTAAAAGCAGAAAAACAAGCTTCATTTGAAAATATCTTTTCCTTAAACAAATTTTGTAAAATGACATTGGCTACAAAATGACCTGCATCTACAAGCAAAATTCAGCCTAGTCACTGATTGCAAAATATTGTGGAAAATTAAACACAAACAGATTTGTCGCATACTTTGAAGGACAGATATTCTATATCATATGGAGTTTCTGGCTTTATAGGGTATACACTCTGGAGCTCCATTCACAAGACACAGGTTTCCTTGAGCCCTGCAAAACCCCCCCCCGACTTGTGGGAGTGCTGTGTGCGTGCAGAGCCCTCCCACGAGCAGGGAAATAGGGGGAGCAGATTCCCCAGGGCTCTGAAAATAAGGCAATCAAGGAATCCTCCTTACACAGGCTGAGAGACGTCCAGATCTGCTCAAATAAAATATTTAAGCATGTGTAAAAGTAAGAGATTAAAGCACAGGTGTAAGTTCCCAGCATAATTGGGAAATACTACAAATGAGAACCCTTCTTTTTGTTTCGCTCAACTGTTTCTTGGGGCACGTGATTGTTGTTTATTAGAAATGAAGAAAACCTACTCAGCCAGCCTGTCTTAACAACTTGATTAGCCTGTTTCTAAACACTAAAGGATTTCTTCACCTGCCTCTAATTTGTATAAATGGTAGCATGTGATGAAACTGAGCTGCCTACAAGCTAGAGATAGAGTTGATGTAGAACATACATCATGGGCGTGCTGCGCTTTTTCCCTCTGGCGTAGCACAGAGGGGAAGGCTGACACCACACCAAGGGGGTCTGCCCTGCACCTCCTGCAGTAGTGAGTCCTGCAGAGACCTCTCCTGGTAGAGCTCAGAAAGTCAGGCCTAGCTCGCTCCTCTCCTTGGCCACGGCGAGCCTTTACAGACTAACCCTTCTGCTTCCCGAAAGACAGATGAACGTGAAAACCTCTTTTCCATTTTTTTTCATGGCCTTTTTCCCCAGCTCTCTTGTGGAGCTACTTCTACAAAATCCCTATGGTTCCTTTAGTTGAGACGGTAATTGCTGATAATGGACAACTCCAGATTGCAAGTTTTCATAAATCAAATGCTGTGGTGCAGGGTAGATAGATTACACCTATTAAACATTCTTTGACATGTACCCCGACCAGTGAACAGTGAAAGTGTGTCAACATTTGAAATTAAAAGAAGTACATTAGGAAGTTTAGATCAGAGGATTGCAGCAGTATTGAGGTAGAGCACAGTCAACTGAATTACTGCTTTCCCATTTCGTAGTGACAGCAGATTAAAGCAGTGAAAAAAGAAAATCCCAGCAGAATAACACATTTGTGATAAACCTCCAAGACCCCCAATGGTGGAATAATCTCAGATCATAGAATCATAGAATAGTTTGGGTTGGAAGGGACCTTTAAAGGTCATCTAATCCAACCCCCCTGCAATGAGCAGGGACATCCTCAACTAGATCAGGTTGCCCAGAGCCCCATCCAGCCTGACCTTGAATGTTGCCAGGGATGGGGCTTCTACCAGCTCTCTGGGCAACCTCTTCCAGTGCTTCACCACCCTCCTTGTGAAAAACTTCTTCCTTATATCTAGTCTAAATCTCCCCTCCTTTAGTTTAAAACCATTACCCCTTGTCCTATCAGATCAGGCACCAATTTATGGGGTAAGTTTGAGAAGCCTTAGAATCCATAATAGAGGAAAAAAGTCAGCATGAGAAAGATTTAAGTAGGTAACACTGTCTTCTGCCAGTATTACTGCTGTGTGTATGTCCCTCGGGTCCCTGGAGTGATTATGCCAATATCTGCAGCATTAGGATTGGACACCTATTAATCAGGATGAGCAAACCTTCACATCTCTTCTGTGAAGAATCATGAACTGGAGGACTAAATACAGGCAAACAGATCCAATAACTTTATCCTTACAGCAGAGTGACATAAGCAAATATAAATCCCACTAGTGTTATTATAACGCCTGCTAAGCTAATTGAGAACATATTCGATTCTTCAGCTAAATAAATTACTGTTACAATTATATGACCCCAAGGTCAGGTCCTTTAGGAGATGCCGAGCACTTGAATTAACTATTCAACTCTTCACAGTAAGTGGCCTCAGCCAATCAATGCCAAATAAATACTGCTGAAATATGCATTTAATTATCCTACCACTTTAGCTTCTAAAACCTTTTCTTTGCCAGCAGTTTTTTTGTTTGCTAATTTATTCTGGAAGGGTGAGAGATTTCCGAGTCTAGTCTGAGCCTAGTCTTTGTAGACTCTGGTCCCAAAAGAGATCACAGCCAGCCCTCACAGACAAAACTGGTTACAAACAGACCATTTCTTTGATATGATGAAGCAAAATTTTTTTATTCATATTCTTTATTTTGTTGGTTGCAAGAAGCAAACACAGCTAGCTAACTTTTATGAAGTTTCAAAAGTATGCCCCTCCAATCTGCTTTGCCAGGTTAGCTAAGGACAAAATGCCTCCTCTAATGAAGAATCCGTGTTTTGCCAAACTCAGAGTTACTACCGGTGAATTAAAACTGACATGTAAAATGTCAGTGAGCCTACTACAAATTGCTTTATTTTAGAAATGATGTGGTTCAATTTACACATCAACTAAAGCCTGCTACAGAAACATTAAAATATAAGTTCTTCTGAAAGCTAAAAGCTGCTTTCCATCCTCCTGAGATGCTAAAATTGATCCTAATGAGTCTAGGTATTGTAAAGCCTATGCCCCGTACTTATAAACCCAGTTTAAGCCCAGCGCATAGGCATTGCATGGGACTCCTGCACTGGAGCACATCTTCCCTTGAGGAACACACAGTAAGTTATAATTTAGGCTACTCACATTATGTATTAGTCCCTAGAAGTAAGAAAGCTCCTAACCACTCTCCTGTAAATTGGAACAGAATTAAATTTGCCATTTACTTGCACCAGTGTAAATAAGAGCACAACTTGGTCCTGCGTACAAAATAATTCCTGCATGACTAAACGTGACTGTCTTTTATTCTTGCACCCTTTTTTGGATTTTGTGTGGTTTTCCATGTAAATAAACAAACATATCAAAATTGCAGTATAAAAAAGACTCTCATTTTGCAATTATTTGGAATCTAATTTTCATGAATATTAATTCTTTTAAAGAGGAAAATAAAAGTGATGACACCCTGCGGACTAGTAGGCTTCATACCTTCAGAAAAAAAAATGTTTCATTAATTTTTAAACAAGAGGCATTCATTATTATGCTTTCTGTGACAGGACTGATTTTTTTTGTAAATGATGACCATAATTAAGCCTCTCATAATGAACATTGCTATTACTAAACAGTACAATTTATATAATGTCTCCACTCTAGGAGACTTTGCTTTTTTATTGAGGAGAAAAATCAGATAATGACTGAGATTATAGTATAATACTATTATTTTTAAGGATATTGCACAAAACATATATAGACTATATTAATCTTTAAGCAAAACTTAATCAGTCTGTGGCTGCTTAGCCAGAAAAAGAACCGAAGGATTTGTCATGACTCTAATGCAATGTTGGTGTTTCTCCTAGTTCTACAGAAATGTATGAATTAAGTTATAACCAAGTGACATTTTTACACAGTGTAAAACATTTCCATGTTGTTCGTGTACTTCATCTAGGGCTGGCAGAACTCTGTATAGACAAAAATTACTTGAATCTGCTACTAGCCAAATAAGGAACATCTTCACAACTACTTGTAGTTCTATGAAGCCTTTTCTTTAACTGCAAATACAAACTATTTTCAGCTTTGCCTGTGGAGATCTTTGGAGATGGCCTGGTCTGGCAGTCAAACACACATTTGTTATCAAAGAAAGGTATTTTATCAATATATGCTCTCGTTTTTCCAAGCAGAGGAAAAAAACAAATGTGACATAGGTGACCGCTTTCAAAACTTGAATTCTAAACACCAACACCTGAGACTTCATGAGAGAAGGTACCTAGAGAAAGCTGATAATTCGCTTATAATATTTCTTGAATATTTTCAGCTGGCTTCAGAAGTGTTTCATGAAACAAAAAGAAGCAAATTTTGCTGAGTTTAAACACTGCTCAGCCAACGACAGTTCCTAGGAAAATGCTGATTTAGCCACAATTCACACATGTGGCACATTCTCTTGCTGTTTCTCTGATTAAATATGTGGCTGCACATTCCTATTTATATTATAAGATGTGTTGCAGAATTACACAAATTTAGAGGTTTTTGTAGTGCCTAAGTGACTTTGGAACAGAAGTGTTTCTTGTATTGCAAGGAATCTATCCTCCTAAGTTATCTTAAGGGTAAGGATTTTGGAAATCCTGCTGAAGACATTTGTACTGCAGCTTTATGATTTTTTTCTACTGCAATTTTAGTGAAGAGCAACACTATTATCAAGCCTGTTTTGAAGAACAAAGCAATGTGATTTGGGGAGGACCTTCTGGTACATGGATTTGATTCAAAGTGGCATTTTAAAGTTATACCCCAGGCCTGCTGAGCTTTTGGTGAAGCTGTGCAGGTCAGATTATGTTCTGTGGCATCAGTAAGTCAGAGAGGGCAGAGCAGAGGGCGTGCCGTCGTCTCCAGAGGGCTTTTCCATCATTTGCAGTCTAAACGTATGTCTTATGATGACATTAGTCAGAGATTTCAACAATTAAAAAAATGGAGGTGGCCAGGTGTTTTCTATCTAACCGGCTCTTTGCAGGTGATGGAAAACGGGCTCAACAAATGTCCATAGCAAAAAAACCCAAAAGTTTCTGTGGAAGGGGGAGAGTTTGTTTGTTTTTGAATGAGAAAAATTAGAACAGAATGTTTTGTTTCAGGCCAGCTCAGCCCGAATCAAAAAGTCATGATCTGACAAACTGAGAAGTAGCTTTTCATTTCACATCAGTTTGACATTAATCGATGTCTGTCTGGAAGTGCTGCTGCATGCCGTGAGATATGTGGTGCTTTGTGCTGGGGACCTGAAAGCATGTTTCAGCTGCCAAATCCTAGTACATGTCCTAGCCCTGTCCTAATAAAGCTTGGCTGTACGTCACCCACCTCCCACTTTTTTCCCCTCTTCTTTGCCGTACTTTCTCTAGGAAGGAAATCGAGCCCACGGAGAGAAAACTGTGACACGAACCATCAGTCCTCTCCTCTTGCCAGCTGTGGGAACAGGACTGCAGGCTGTGCTATGGAGAAAACGTGCCCTTTGGCCAGAGCTGTAACCTCCCCAGCTGAGCAGTGCTCTACTTTGCCCTCTCTCCATTAAACAAAAAAGATCTCTTTAGGAAACAGGATCATTTTCAATGTACCGGAATATGGCCTACTTGTTTATAAAGGATCATATTCTGGTGTTCATTTTTTAACCTGTAAGTAACTTTGAAGAAGTTTGTGGGGCTACTGTGGAACAGGAGGTTCATGAACTGTGTAATGACAGAAAAATAGGCTTCTGCATCTCCTAATCTATCATCTCAATGATGTATTTTGCAAGTTAACTGTTGAATTCATAACACATCTTTGCCATACCTAGAGCATTTTTGAAGTCAAATCACTAATTCAGAAAGACGGTTCCCTACAACTATAAAAATAGTTACTGCTACAAGATATTTGGATAGGTGAACCTAAATGTTAAAGACTAAATCTGAAAAGAGGTGAACTGGCACTGCTGGCAACACATTTTTGCATTACTTGTGTTTGCAGAAAAACACACACACAGCTAGAATGAAAGATTTTTCTTGAAAAGTATTTTCTAAAATGTTTTACATTTTGTGTAACAGGCACAGTTTTACAGGGAGTCTAAGGAGGCTGTAGATCTTCTGCCACTGGTGTCCCTTGTTATGGAGCATGCACACCAAGTTACTCAAATGAAAACGAACATGCAGCGTCACAGCCCCTGAATCCTGCTTGTGGCTGCATTTTTGTACGTGTTTTCTGATCAACCTTGGTTCAACTCAACAGATCTTGCTTGTCTCCTGCAGGATAGAATAAGTTAAACATCTTTTATTATCACCTAGACACATCCAAAATATACTCTTGTGTGTATTATAAAATTATGAGAGTGCGTGACAATATTTTTAGGTGAAAAAAAGATCAAGCATGCATTATATATCATACTGAATACTTGCTGCTCCTTGCCAATGAAATACGAGCACACTTTGCAGGAGCTGTCCTCTGTTAGGATTTAAAGCCAGGCAGAGAGCTTACAGCCCGGACCGGCTGTAGACTATTTGCGTCCTGATAGGAAACAAACTTGTGCCACAACAGGGCAGGGCCCTTGCTGAGGGCTGTGGTGTTCATGGAGGCAGGCTAGCTGTAAGCACAGGTCAAAAATACAGCAGATGCAGGCAGAAAAGCTATGTGTTGGTGCCATGTATCTTTGACTCGAGCCATGTATCCGTGGGCTGAAGCATGGCTTTCACAGGAAAGTAGGATGCCCTGAGAAGTCCTCTTATTCCTCTGGCAATTAGGAAGCAGTGGAGTGGAGAAGAGCCCCTCTGGGGTTGCCTTTTCCCACGGGACAGGTAGGGAGCGTTGACAGGGCTTCCCACAGCAGCAGGTCTAGGCGGGCCAGGGCTGCACGAGCGGTGTGCTTAGTGCGCAGTGCTTACTCCGAACTGGGGACAAACAACGAAACGTGGAGTGGCTCCTGTCTACACTGCCCCTTTTTTAGGGCTGGTGGCAAAGTCACAGTTTTCTTCTTTGGGCTCTGTAGCACTGCAGGTGCTGCTGCTTCATAATTGTTCTGCCTAGGAAACTGAAGGTGGTTCATTTGAAAAGGCAGAGGGCATGATAGAAGAAAGAATGAGCTGCTGGAATCAGACAATGAACCCTTGGCAACGTTTTTTCAGTGGGAGGATGGGAGCCTTTGTAATTTGCAGAACATGATGTTCTGGAGGTAGTTCAGAGTAGGAAAAAAAAAAGAAGGAAAGATTTTAAAATTTGGCTCCATTGATTAAAAACTAAATAAAAAGCTAAGACAGACATAAGGACCAAAAGCAAAAGAGTGCCTTGCTTGTGTTCAACCAGAAGTTCTCAGCAACCTTTTTTACGCTTGCTGGGCATGATTGCCACATTAGCAACAGCTCAAGTGAAACATTTAGAATGAAATAAAAGACAAGCAAAACCGTCCTTTTATAGTCTCATTATGGACAGTACACTCAGGAACAGTGTCGAAGACTACGCTTGTTCATGGCTTGAAAACCAAGACACGTATGCTTGCAGCACTCTTTCTCTATTTTTATGGAACAAAGGCCTAGATAAAAGTTCTAGTCTCAAACATCTTTTGCTGTATTTTTTCTGGTGACATCACAACCATTCATTCTACAGCATTAACTCTGGGGGAAATTACCCATTGCTGAAATTCTAATATTTTGGGGATTCTGGAAGATGTTTCTTTGGTCATGGAATAACAATGAGATTTTACTTGCGTGCAAACCCCAGCCAGTTTTTGGAAAACAGTTAATACAAAAATCAGCCACCAGTGTTCTACTATCCTGGTATGGATATATTCTACTACCCTAAAAGAACTGCCTGAACCCCTTCCAACAGACATGCACTTGAAGTTCAATATAGAAATAGCAGAGATTTATGTTCAATGCTACAAGGATACAAAGATCAAATGGAGGTATCCCAAAATGAATGAAAACACTGGTGGCCAAAAGACTGAAAATACTGTTTGTCATAGCAGATGATCTGACTTGAATGACATTATTTTGGAAAAACTTCACAGACTCAGTTATGTTTTACAGTTGATAATGTTGACATTGTTGTGACAGCCCATGCTGAACAGAACAACAAATTGGTATTAGAAAGCAGATAGTTCTAGGAGAGAATGCCAAATTTAATGTTCGAAGTACTTTTGTAAAGAGGAAATACAACATTCTCGCTTCATACTACCTGAGTAGCTGGGCTTTGCTTTGGGGGACTAATGGTGAGGATGAAAACTGCGATTCCGAACTGTGTGAGGCTCTGTATAAAGGTTCCCCTGAAATAGCTCCAAGCAATTCATTCCAGGCTTAAGGCACACTGACAAAAACCTACTGTCCTCTTTACCTCCTACTCTTTCTTGCTGTTACCCTCAAATCCTCCCACAAAACTATGTTTTAGGGCAGCAACCCAGCACCAACTATGATGAGACATTTAATTGGCAAAACTGCTTTTCAGTGGAAAAATTCCCAATACTCATAGGGTAGATCTTTCAAGGAGTGTAGTGGTTTCAGCCATACTTTCCACCAGGTAAGTTGCTCAGGTTTGGTATATAATTTCTGATTAAAAAACAGGGAGCTAGCCATCATTTAACGTACATCTCCAAATCAAACAGAGAAAGGATTTAGAGCTACTGATACATGCACCAACAGCCAGCCTGAGAGTTCTGGATTTCACAGTTGTCCTGTATTCATATGGTTACACAGGATGCATTCTGTGGCCCAATGTTAGGGAAAATCTGGGAGATAAAGGGCATAAGCACCAGTCCTGTGTGTTCAAAAAATCCTTCCTGACTTTGGGCTACTTGTTCTTGAAATAAACAAACCACTTGTCAAAGATACTGGTGTTACACTGGTAAAGAACAGAAGATACTGCTACTGTCTCAGTAAGACACACAGGAGGGAAAATTATTTCCAGTCCAGTTTACTTGTATTTTTTTCCATAGATTGCAGGCTTCACATTTTCTTAGATATTCAGACTTATCCCTTAGCTAAAAGGTGGGGGGTGGATTTATGAAGACACGAGGGGTCAAAATCATGAAACAGAAAGATGATGAACACTTTAAAACTAATAGCAAAAGAATAGCCAGAAACCTTCCAGTAGAAAAGCTGCAACACTAAACAAAACTAATTAGAAAACCTAACCTTTCACATGACTGAAGATAAAATAAACTGATGTAGGGTTAGCTTTTTCCTTTATTTCTGATGAGAGGGTGCAAAATGGCAAGAGTGTCAAAATTTACTTTGAATTCTTACAACACAGAGGGAGGTGTAGTGGCTTTTAAAACCTATGCTTTCCAAACAATGGGCTTTCATTTCAAATGCCTGTGTTGCTATGCAAGCTACGAAGTGCACTTTGTTGAATAGCAGGGTTATTATCTTTTGCCAAGTTGGAAAGTCCTTCACATAGAACCTACCTATTTAAGCTGTGATATCAGAAGATCCCAAACAACAGCTAGTATCTAAAGACAAGATGAAAACCTACCACATAACTTTCTGTCTGAGTCTGAGGAACGAGAATTACTGCTAGCACAAGATCTGAATGCCTCACTGATGCAGCAGCCTCCTCCCAGGGAGTCCCCAGTAGTTCAAAGGGGAGCAAATGCCAGAGGCAATGGCCAGAGAGAAAGGCATAGGGAATTACAGTGCTGCAAGGCTTGCTATGGAGCAAGCTACCTTCTTCGCTCTCAGCCCCTAAATATCTCTTCTTAATCTCTAAATTTTCACCACTGGCTTCTCAATGATCTTTTTTTCTGGCTCAAAGGTCATTGCAAAACCTTTCCCCGCCAATTCCCTGTCTTTTTTTCACCCTTTACTTCTCTTTCCTCACTCAAACTTTCCTTCCTCGAACTCATCCTTATGCTCACTGGAAGGGGAAGGAGGAGGACAGACCATTCCCAGACTGGTGCCCTTCATTTGGTTCAGGTGGCGAGTGGTCAGCAATAGCTCCAGGACCCCAGCTCTCTGCCTAGGAAGTGCGGGCTATGTGTAAGGGAAGAGCAAAGATACTGTGAAAAGTATCAGAAAAATGCCTTCTTGGCCTCTGACTTCTTCCTTTCATCATTTCACGCTTTTACTCTACCCCTTTTTCTCAACTAGGCATGCATAGAAGCGTATTATGTATTTTGAGGCATGGGAAATGGGGGGCAAACAGTCACAGGCCCAGGTGTGGCTGGTGGTGTGCTCTGTGCGTGCAAGGGCTCTGACTGTATGAGCCAGGCTTGCCTCCCCTCTCCTGAGCGACAGCATCCAAGGGCTGAGCTGGGGTGAGAAAGAGGGGAGGAAGGTGATGGGTAATCACCTTCATGGAGGGAAGGATGCGCTGCCCCTTCCCACGGGACCCCCGCTCGTGGGGAGGAACGGCTACACCAGGGAAGTGAATGTCGGTGGGAAAGACGGGGACTGGGGCTGGGGCTGGAGAAGGCTCTAGGAGCACCAGGACCTGGAGCGGAGGGTCATGCAAGCAGGTCTGACCAAAAGGTCTAAGAGGCAAGGGGAACGTGAGGGGGTTCTGGTTTCCATGCTGGAAGCCAGGTACGGGATTTGGGAAGGCAGAAGTGTGCAGGACTCTGAAGTCGCCTTTGCTACAGCCAGATTTATTCCAAGTGGAAATAGGTATATTGAGGAGGGAGTGGGGGCCGGGCTTTGGACTAGACCAGAGGTTGGAAGGAAATCAGTATGACAGAGAAGAAAGGATATTTTTGGAAAAACGGAAAGTTTGAGAACTAGAATAACTGCTTCATTGCTGGGGGAAGAACGGAAGGGAAGCAGAGGCTGCTAGCAGCAAGAGGGTGAAATTGTAGCTCTCTCCTTGACCCTTACGAATAAGTTTGTTGGAGGCCAAGGGGAATAGTAGAGAATATTTTGCACTGAATAACCTCAGATACTTCCTTTGCTGTCTTTTGTCCCTCCAAGGAATAAAAGGAGAAAGGATAGACCAAACAAGCATTTGGAATCATAGAATATCTCAAGTTGGAAGGGACCCATAGAAGTCATTGAGTTCAACTCCCCGGTCCTCGCAGGACTACCTAAAACTAAACCATATGACTAAATCATTTAATGCTTGCCAATGAAGCCTGAGAAATCCCAGCAATTAGCCTGGT
Organism: Phoenicopterus ruber ruber; assembly: GCA_009819775.1. Taxonomy (NCBI): domain Eukaryota; kingdom Metazoa; phylum Chordata; class Aves; order Phoenicopteriformes; family Phoenicopteridae; genus Phoenicopterus; species Phoenicopterus ruber. The sequence continues at coordinate 43,226,345 of CM020246.1, read as the reverse complement.
GGTGACCATAAACATACATAACTCTCAGCTTTCCAAGGTCCAAATGAGAAAAACAAGATACGTAAAAAACTTGGATGGGCACAAGACTGAAACACACTTTGCACTAAGAAGTGTGAAGTTATGGCTGAAGACATCAAAGACTGCCCTTCATTTTGGAGGCTAAAAGCTATGAACTGCTTTCAGCAGAAGGCTCCGGTTGCTTTTGTGTTATGAAGTACATAATAATTAAAATATTTGAATATTAAATACAAACTGCTTGTGTGTTAAAAAAAAAACATGGCAGACAAAAGTATCCATTGAGGAAAGTTACAATATTGGTAGAATGGCATCTTTAGTGCAAACTGCTCTCTAAAATTAGTCTCACATTTAATTACTTTAAAAGTATTTAAAAAATAAAGAGAGGGATTATGAAACTTGTGTGTCCGTGGCCTATAAAATAACTACTTTTTTTTTTAATTCAGGTAGGCATGCATTTTCCAGTTGGTGCCATTTTTAATGTTATTTTTCTACACACCAAGTTAACATCACAGTCAAGCCAATAGATGCATATACTTCAGGAGAATGCTTACCCCCTTCATAAGAGAAGTTAACTATGAAGAGAATCCAATGCTGGTGTTAAATTAAGGCTTCATCCACTGAGTGTTCATCAATTACTGAGTAAATATGCACTAGGCATATGCTTTGAATACTGAAGCAGTGAATTGCTTCCTAAGGTGAGATACTTCTGTGCTCTTTCTATTAGCATATTGTTGCTTGGTTTTGTATATTCTGCTACCTCAAGCTCTTTTTCAAAGTATGTTATAAAAAGCTCAAAAGACCCGGGTTTTATATAGAATCTTTTAATGAAGAAATAACTTTAAACTCTTCTGACATATTTCAGGAACTACTTTTGGAAAAGTCCCCTTAGATAAAATATGCTAAAGACACTATCCAAAATTGGAGAAACATCAATGGATGAAGAAATAGCTCACGGTGTCGGTAATTTTCAATGTACCAGACAGAAAATTATAAACAGAGGCCTGCAGACACAGCCCAACACAGTACTAAGGAAACTCCGTGTGCCAAGTCATTAGTCTACATTCCAGCAAAACTTACTGCCTCAGTAAAAAGGGGATTGTAGGCTTGGATCCATATACGATTAGGTGAACCTTGCTCAGAGAAAGACCTTTGTATTTCTTTTGCATCATTTGCGAATTTGGCTTTGTGGCAATCTGTACTAAGATGTGTTAATTTCTCAGGTCATGTAACCATTCTCCTACGGAAAGAAATCAGACATGTATGAATTTGTAGGTCATTAAAGCTAAAACTCTTGCTTTTAGACTGAGAAAAAAAAGTATTTTACTGACTAGAGATTAGAGTGCTGTGGTTCTTAAACCGTGGTACCTGCATTGCTTGTGATTCACAAAGACTTCTTTGTTAATCCCCAGAATGATATGTGTAGCAAAAATAAACAGCAGAGAGTCTGGGATTAGGAAGGGAGTCGTTCCACCAGCATCTCCTATTAGAATTCTGTCAGACTAGAGGAAAAAGGGTCAATTAGACAAAAAATGTAACCTCAGTATTGAATTTGGTGCTGAAAATAAACAAAAAGGGACGGTAGTGTATGTGAAGCATTTATTAAACTAATATTAGACATAGTTTATTAGTTTATTGTTTATTATGAAATATAGCATACTATTAGTTTGTTAAAACTAATGTTTTATGGGGCACTGTAGCATTCTGAACCAATTGCAGCTTTCAGATGTCAGTCTGGACGCATTTAAAAGCTTGCACCATGATCATGGTATAAAAAGGTAGAAACCTTCAGTCAAAACCTTGGTCCTTTCTTTAAAAGTTCCTGAATCTTTGTGAGACAAATACCAGATTATCCCTTCAAATAGCCACACTAGAGAGGAATGACAAAGGATGAAACAGCTGACAGAAGAATATATTCCAAAACTTGATTATGTAGTTCAAATAAGTAAGGACAAGTATTACTTCCTTTTCTCCCTTCCTTCCTCTCTTCCTTCCTTCATTGTCTTTCTTTTTCTTCTGTTCCTTCTTCCTTCCTTCCTTCCTTCTTTCTTTTCTTTCTTGCTTTCTTTCTTCTTCTCTTTCTTTCTTTCCCTTTCTTCTTTTTCTTTCTTTTCTTTGTTTCTTTCTCTTTCTTTCTTTCTCTTTCTTTCTTTCTCTTTCTTTCTTTCTCTTCCTTCCCTCCTTCCTTCCTTTCTTCCTTTCTTTCTCTTTCTTTCTTTCTCTTTCTTTCTTTCTTCTTTCTTTCTTTCTCTTTCTTTCTTGCTTTCTTTCTTTTTCTTTCTTTCCTTCTTTTCTTTCTTTCTTTTCTTTTCTTTCTTTCTTTCTCTTCCTTCCTTCCTTCCCTCCTTCCCTCCTTCCTTTCTTCTTCTTTCTCTGTCTGTCTGTCTGTCTTTCCAAAGGAAGGAATGAAAGAAGGAAGAAAACAGCATGTAAGTAAACACAGAATGAAAAGATGAAGAGGCCATGAAAAAATATGGGCTGTCTCTGTAGTTGTTGCTCACCATTTAGATAAAAAAATAATAGGTGTCCTCAAGAGAGAAGCCAGATGGATTTAATTTGAAGACACTGAAATGTTTCAGGCTCTTCTGCAAAAATGTGATCTGATTCTGCTGACTTCTGTCTTCCTAAAAGTTACGTAGATAAGGACCTATGCTGTTGGAGGAACTGAGTCAATATGAAACTTGCGTAGAGAGAATTAGGGTTGCTTTCCATTCTTATATAACAACAGGATGGACAATTTTATTAATGGCAGCAATCTTTCCTGATACAACACACTAGATTCTGCCCCTGGTTGCCCACGCAGATCTATACTGCTGTCAGCAAGCTTATCTAGTGAATGAATTTGACCCAATGTTTTCAGTTCTGTTTTCAGTTACCTTATAGAAAAAAAAAAAGATCCTTCTGAATTGTATGAGTAACTGTTCATTCATTTTCCTTATTCTGCTCTTGAGATAACTTGTTACATTAATCCTGTCTTCATTTATTTTATGGTGTCTTCATGTTTAAATGCTGATTTTGTGAACATCTGTTTCAATCACAGTTGCAAACCCATTACTTTTATGAGCCTTACATATTTTAGATAGATTTACTGTTGACCTTTGTTGGGAAATTGAATGTTTTTGTTGTTACTAACATTTCTATAATTGATATTGTTGTTAGTGCCACCAGGGTACTTCCTTTAAATGAAATACTATGTCTTGGCTGATAATCTTGCTTAACCATACTAAATCAGATAAATATTATTTAACTTTTCTTGGCTTTGAAACAAAAAGTATCATTAAACCCTTCAGTACTAGACAACTATAAATTGCCACTCAATTCAAATACACCACTGGCATAGTTTTTATGTTTCTTATTTTCTTGTTTCCTGTTGTTTCCTCACTTTCACTTGCCATCAAATAATAAAAATCAGACAATTATGCTGTTTAAGTAACTGCTATGTGACTGCTGAGAAATCCAACACTTAGTCTGAGATGAATGAGGAACTCTTTTCTACCCTCTGGAAAAAAAATGCTTTCTGGTACAGAAAAGCAGTATGGATGAATTTGATTTCCAGTGTGCAGAGAAATTACCTGAATCGGGGGAAGTGCCTACTAAAAAGTGTTGCTCCATGGCATATACAGCCTGACCTATACTGACTGTGGGGTACTCTTTAGTTTTCTCTAAAGCACAAAGCATTTTTACTAGGCGTGCATCAGCCATTTTGTTGTAAATCCAGGTCCAAGTGCATAGCTTCAGAGAAACGGCATGAGTCACTGACAATTTTCTCCTTGAGGATGAGTTCAACTCAGTCATCCTTAAAGAGAGCATAAACTAAATGCCCAGTGAAAGTGGAGAATATTTTAAAGCCCTCAATTTAATGAGCATGTGGGATGAATTCTCTTTGCGTCCTGCAGCAAGCAATCCTAGTTTAACACATGGGCTAGTGCATCCCTTTGGTGGCCAGTGGAGGCTGCTCCATTTAAATCATGTCAGACAATGCGGAGCAAATGCCAGCCTGGTGAATGATAGGGTCCCCTTTAACCAACTGCCTCTTCCTTCCTGTTTCTTTCAGTAAATCTATGGGCAGAATCACATCACAGGGATGAGATGAAAGAGCCAGAGGGCTCTTATTACAATTTCCTATTGTTAGAGTTGCTTAATACTTCTGACTATAAAATCACGTTGATAATATCATCCAACTTGGGGCTGAAGTTCTACCTTGCCATTAACCACCTCATGATGAATTCACTGGCAAGGAAGTTTAAACAGAATGCTTTAGGTGTTTCTGAAAAAGTATTCTGCTTGTGTTAAAAATACTGGTAATTCTTATTTTAAGAAACTCTGAAACACCAGTGCTTTGAGCCAGGTACTTGAAATACGGCAGGTGGAAGTGTCTGCACTGAAAACATACTTTCTAGCATCCGCAGAGAAATTTATCTAATGTATCTAATGTCAACATATAAGGCTTTGAAAAAATTATGTTAAATGTGCACAGAAGAGATTTTTTTTCAATATCAGAAGGTAAGAGTCCCAAAACTTGGAGATGCTTGAGGCATTCAACATTTATCCAGGATGCTTGAGGCTCTCATGGCTCAGTCTCCTAGGACTAAGAAACAGAGTAAGGAAAATAGAGATGGAGACTTCTTGGAGAACTATGGAAAGGGAGTCAGCGCTGCTAGGTGGCCAGGATGGAGCAGAAGGGACATCAACAGTACAGATGAGAAAAGAGGTTTGGGGGAAAAAAATGCAAGACGGTCATTAGAGACCATTTGGAGAAAAAGACTGTGACTAAAACAGTGAGTATGGTTGGGGAGCGCAGGCCTGCAGTGAGGAGGAGCATCCACACGATTTGCGAGAAACTAGGCCGCGAAGGAGAATGTCATGGTGACAGTTAAGTGGCAGGACTGAAAGAAACAAGCTGGAGTGGCTGTGACAGGACTCAGCAAGCCAAGGAGGTCGCAGAATAAACTGCCTGCTCACTCTCTCTGAAGCCCGAAACAGACCCAAGACGCCCTCGCTGCCAGCAAGTGCAACAGACGTGATGGCTATTGCTGCCGCTTGGCTCCAGTGATGTAGGTCCAGGAAGGCAATGCCCTTCATGCCTCACTTCGGCACCGTGTGATCTTTAGGGACTGAAAGGAAGAGAAGTCAATGCTTTAGGATGCTTTCAGAAAATTGCATATAAAGTACTCTCTTAAAGAATAATTGGTAGGATTATGAGCACTCAGAAGAAAAGAAATACCAATATTAAGGTTACCAGAGTAATTTCAATTTAGGTCACTCAAGCATAGTTATTAAATGACCATACATTTATTTTCACCTCATTCTCACTCAGTATAAAGAAAAAGCTCAATCTAGGCATATCACTCAAGTTGTCAAGAAACAGAGGGGGTGCTGATCGGACCTCTGTCTCAGCTGTTGCAGGAGGGGGCCACTGAATGGAGAATAGGGCTAGTGGAAGACTAAAGACAGCTCTAGCTCTGAAAGCAGTGCTTTGGCAATATCTGTATTTCCAACATGTCCTGTCACTGCTGCAGTGTCTTTGCTGTGCCAGGTAAGTTGTAAACCAGCGTTTTCATAGGCAGCCACTAATTGTGCATTGCTAATTTTTGTGTGGCAATTTAAGACTATACTGAATAAACTGCAAAGTGCTGAGTATTCGCAGCTGTGAGTGAGGTCAGTGATCCAATCCTCTGAATCTATTAAATGATAGAAAATGCTAATTATGCTGAAAAAGCTAGCCAGATAGATAGCCTTAAATGGAATACCTAAAATGAGTGTACATTTTATAACAGGATCCCCATTCCTCAGCTGGACATCTTAGAGTAGGATTGATAATGCTTCCGAATGAGGAAGTCAGAAGTGGAGCCTGGACACCTACACCCTTTGGGCCATTCTGAAACGACCAGCATATAAGAGGTTGGCCTGGTGGTGTGGAAAGTTAAAGTTTTGCTGCGACTATTTCAAAAGGTAAATCTGCAATATTATAAAAAATGAGAAGCATGGGCAGAGGTGCCCAAATTGAAGTCTGCAGGATGCTTGCCTCTACAGCCAAAACTCGTCTAATTGTCTAATATGGGGTAGCTTTCTCAACTGCCTCAAATTACACTAAAGATGCGTAAAGCCACAGTCATTACCTTGCCGATTATCAGTGTTTTACATAAACAATTGCTGCACTTGCCACCATGAATGTAGGTGTGCAGGTATAGAAAGAGAAGAGTCAGACCTATCTCTCTAGTAAACCAAGGTTCCATTTTTACAAAATGCTTTGAAAACTTTTGATTCTCTGGGCTCAAGCCTGAGAAATGCTGAACAGCCTCTGCTGTAGAATAGTATGTAATTCAAGCCTACAATTCACTTTGCGTCCTTAAAATGAAATACATGCCCTGAAAGAATTTTTTCTCACTTCTAGAAATTGCATGAGAATTTATTTTTGAAACATATAGGCCAAATGAAAACCACGATGCTACCAAGAGCTTTTTGTGGACAGGGAAGGCACTGGAAATGAGGCAGAGCTCTACCAGTACGGAGCGCTTTGCAGCATCTGAATATATTGGCACGTCATAAAATATTCTGCCAATTAATTCTGCCTGCAAGCAGGAATTCTTTGTAAGCTACCTACAAATGTCTTCATTGCTTCAATTAGTTTTTCTGTTAGAAAAACACAACAAAGTTTTTATATCATATACATCAATCTGAATTTTACTGCTTTAGTTTTATTAAGTCAAAATATATTACTGTTAGAATGAGTTCCTTTATACTTTCAAGTACTGGCCGAGCTGCATACCTGCAATAATGATAACATTAGAGAGAAAACACATGCAGGCATTTTCTAGTTAATGCTGCAGTGCTGAAACTGCCCACCTGACCAATACATCAACATAGCTTTAAGAAATGAAACTGGGACTAGTAGCAATATCTCCCTTTAAAGACACACAAAAAGAAAAAAGAGAGGCAGAGAAAAAGATAATACACATCTGCCTTCAGTAGTTTCAGTAGATTGGGTGTTCAATACCTGAATCAAATGCCTGCATACAGCTCTGCACAGGCAAGCCCTGCCTGATCACACCAGAAATAATCATCAGTATGGCTGAACAACCACTATTTTTCACTGATAACTTCATTATGGATTTCAGTGGGGCACAGTAATTTTCATATAGTGATTTGTCTGTAAATACTCATGATAGGGCTTTTTTGACAAATTGGTTGATTTACAGAAAGCTCTTTCTAGCTTTAAGGATAAAAGTTGCTGCAGCTCTTCAATTAAACATTGTTTTTCTTTCCCTTGAACTTTGGAAATAGTAGACCATAGCCCAGCAGACACATTTTCTCTGCAAAGTACTTAAGCGTGTTTCTGAAATTCAAGAGATGTTCTCTTGTACTCATTACGTTATTGCCTGTAGTTAAATATCCAGGCAGAGCTGTAGGAAGAAGAGGCAAGAAAGTGTCCCACAGTGGGGCAAGTATGTCTTTGAAGCCTTAACACAGTTGCTTCCAGAGAGGATAGAAAGATGAACACAGCGTAGAAGAAAGCAGAAAGTATGCTTATGCTCAGATATGTTTACAACCCCACCTACCAGAGCAGAGGAAATGATGCCCTAGGGACAAGAATACCTTGCTATGGCTTTGCTTAGGTATTTGTTTTGATTCAAGATCCAGTTTCTTCTGTTGGTGCTTCTGACTCCAAATACATGAAGCTTCCAAGATACATTTAAAGTCTCTTCCATTTCAGTGGGATCCATTCATGGATTTTAATGGTCCACTGTAGAGCGAATGGAGGTGAAGGTGTTGACCATCTGACCCAGACCTGAAAGTAAGTTCAGTATGGATTTACTATTACTACAAATAAAATAGTCTCAAAAAAGAATGATAATTTTTTTTTTTCATTTTTTGTTGCTATTAGAGAAATTTCAAAGTTACGGTATTTGAAAGAGCCCTCAGATAGGTGAATGAGGTTTTGGCTACTACAAAGACTACATAAGTCACTATTTACTCTGTCCTTAATGCAGGAAGGATCCCTGCGGTATATTTTCTAGTATTTTGTCCTAACTAGTTTTAAAAATCTTATGATAAATGGTTGAAGCTCCATTGGAGAGTGTAATAAGGTTTTATGGCTGAGCTATATCTCATTGTCTGAATAAAAAATAATAAAAATCCCTTTTTTTCTGTTTTGAATGTCATCATCTTATTCCTCATTATGGATTTAGTCCATCTTGATGTTTCCATCTAGTATTTATCATCATATGTGAGAATATAGGCTATTCTTATGTCTTATTCTGGTCATTGTTTATCCAACTTACTTCAGAAAATTAGATTAAGATTTTCAAATACTGCAGGGAGTTTATCCACAGAAGCGCCGTTAAAACTCTTCCCAAATCCATTTTTAAATACGCTGTACTGCTTTGAGAATTTCAGTCTTGATGATTATTGGTTTCTGTGGCTTGACTAATTTTCCTACACTTCTCCGGGTTATCTGTAATGTCTCAATACATACAATGGTCATATAAGATTTATCAGATCTATTTCCATAATTTCCACTATTTCCACCTACTTCCTCACTCCACAGCATCAGGCTTTGTTCACACAGATTAGAGCTTCATGACACCTTATATTTTTTATTTTCATTAATCTGAAGTTTGCTGCTGAATGGCTCATTTGACTGATCAAGTCAACCTCCTTATAACTAACTCCTTCCCTCATGATGGTCTTCAAACCTGATTAAAATGAGGACTGGATCCTCACGTGGTGTCTAATTTACTACTGAGGTGGGCTAAGTTGCACTTAATGACAATCTGATGCTAGAAGACAAGACGAATCTTTCATCTTCGCATTTGTTTTTATTACCTTCTGAAGAGGATGCAAGAACAAAAGTACTGTCCAAATTGTATATACTAGTCCAAAATGCATACATTTTTCTGAAGGCATTGATCATCACTTTAATGTTCAAAGACACATTTAACAAAAAGATGTGGATAAAGCATGTTAGACTACGTTCTTGACTTCCCGATTAAAGTTAAAAATGCTGTGCCATCAGTTGCTCAGTTGAGCCTTGTGGAAAGCCTGTCAATAGGCTACCATACATCGTCCAGAATGATATAAATGTATAAATTATGCATCTGAAAAAGTCTTATTCCAGAATGGTGTTTTACGCCTTGGAAGCAAAAGGATAAAAGCAGTATTAAGAGAAATAAAAATATTATACCCATATAATGGAGAATTTACATCTAACACAAAGTATTTTCAAGCAGTTATAGCACATCAGAATGTAACCAGAAATAACATATATCATGATGTCAAAGCCTTTTAAAAACTCGTAGAAAAATAATTTCTAGTTACGTTTTAGACCATGTACCACAAGGCACCATGGGTGGAGCTCATAGGAACGTAGCAGTGTCATAAGAGTTTTCCAAATAGTTCACATTGAGTTTTGAATAAGCAGAGGAGGTAGAAGTGGGTGAGAGGAAGAACCCGGATTTAATTACCCCCTGATGAGATACAACTCCAGACAATGGACAACCAGCTGAGATTTTACAAAGCTGAGTTTCAGACTATCTCACTTCATCCCCTGGCAGATATTACGGTAAGCAGAGAAGGAAAAGTGTCATCAGCATTGATACCATCTCAGAAATACAGAAAAAGAGGAACATTTGTAATTTTCATGATAACTCAAAGAAAGACCCAGTCCGAAAAGACATCAAGGACTTCCTGAGAAGTACTAAGAACCTTCTTTCACGCTGCAGCTTAAAAAAATTATCTACTTTTTTCAGGTTTGTCTCTTTCTAAAGGAAGTATAGAGGACAGGATTTGAAATAATATATATTTCCCTGACAAAAACAACATAAAAAGCCCATATTGAATCTAAGTTCTCAATATTAAATGTCCTGGGATTAATCTTGCTATATTGCAAATGCATAAGCTCCTCCCACCATCCGCAATAAATAAATGCCCAACTCCAAATCTCGCCCCAATGTCTGCTGCATCAGAAGTATTGAGAGAAGCTGGTTTTTGATAACCATGCTGATAAAACAAGACTTGGTCATAAAGAAGCAATATCAGTAAGTTAGATTAACACCAAAGTACTGGAAATATCTCTCTAGTTCAGAGAAACACCATTTCCTATTTAATAACTTACAATTACTTCAAACCAGCAGGGACAGAGGGAGAACTAAAGACAGAGATTTCTTTTTTTTTTAACGTAAAATACATTATAAGATCACACAATCAATAATACTCAGCTTCCTGAGCAGGATCCAATGGATGTGCATTAAAATTTAAAGAGAGCAGTGAAGGAGCACACTTACAAAGATCAAGTCATCCCCATGGCCTTAAACGCTCTGACCAAAGAGCATAAGGGTAAGTGAGCAAAATCTGTTGGAAAATGTGTTGAATGAGTGATGATAAAGAGGTGATAAAGACTCCAAGAACATCAGGCATAAAGATTGACCCTTCCCAGGCACCCAAATGAGAGAAAATGGAAAGCATCCAGAATCAGATAAGAACATCTGTGGCTGAACCCATAAGAAAACAAGGCTGGGATTTTTAGAGCTGCTCTGAAAGATATAAATGCCTTATTCCCATTCAGTTTAATTAGGTGACTGACTCCCTCGCTGCTGCTTGAAAATCCCAGCCTCTGAACACACTCGCTCCTGATTGCTTCCATGCCCAGAGTGTTGGCAGTTGATTAGAAGGGTTTCCAGGAGTATATTTTGTTAAGTATCAGTGAATTATGTAACGATTATAGCTAATAAATGTCCAATTTAAGAAAGCCAGAATGTGTGAGACATGGAAAATGTTTTCTAAAATACAGTGTATCCCCTAAAGAAAACCAACTGCACCTTCACCACTGTAATTTTTAGTTTACAAGTGCTTTAGGATATCTCAAGATTTCCTTGAAGTGAAAATGCTCCACATTAACTCCAAGGAGCCAGGCATAGACTGGTTACAAGCCTGCAACCCTCTTCACCAGGAGGAAGCCATCACCGGGCAGGGGTACAGAACAGCTCCTCCCATCCTAAAAAATAGGTAAAGAAAAATGAAAAGGAAGTCATTGCTCCAAGACCACCAGACAGATGTAGGAACTTCGTATCAGTGATACAAGCTTGTCTGAAGGAACAGGGCACTGACCTCCTTTTCCAGACTAATTCTGTGACTAACATGTCCTCCAACCTGCCCTTTAAGGTGAGAGGTGTTTAAGATGGAGAGGGAAATAGCCTTAAGTACCTTTTTTCTTTTTTCCCCGTGAACAGGAATAGGGCAGGAAGCGGAGAAACCCAGCTTTCCAAGGAGGCTTTGCTTTCAAGTTAGGAGCATGCTGATCCCAGCCCCTCTGTAATCAGTAGGGGCATACGGACAATCCAGCCACTTACCACACTCTGTAGATGCTTATCTTTTCCCGCTGACTGCAGAGGACCTCCATAGCGTGGAGGCTCCTGCCTGAAGCATTCCGCTTGAATGTCTAAAATTAAACAACAGCTCATCCAGACCCGTGTCCCCTTTTCAGTCTTCCCGGGTCTTTAGCTGGTAACAGTCTGCTGAAGATTAGTATGATTTTTACCTTAAATTATTTGCTGTTTCAGCTCACTCTCTGTGATGAGGTTCGCGTTATACTCTCTGAAATTTCTTCCTTTAAGAATATTCACTCCAGATTAAGGACTTCCTCTTCCCTATCTTTCTTCCTCATCCGTTTTGTCTATTAAATGTATGAAGTGGTAGGAATCAAGAGGACAAACAAGGAGAGAAAAGTTCTTGTATTGCTTTCCATTTGGAACATGGTCGATTTAAGTAAGCCTGACCTCATTCTGAAACAATAGTTTCAAAAGCTATTTGAGATGTTCTCTTCACGAGTGACCTCGGTGTCAGTAATGGGTAAACAAGCGCTAACTTTTCCTGGCACCCCTCTCCCTCACCTCAGTGACAAAGCGTGCCAGCTGATGTACAGCAGTATAGAGACTCCATCCTTTCACAATATCAATGTATGGAAAGGATAATGACCCTGAATAGAAAACAAACAAACAAACAAACACAAAAACAAACCCAAAGAAGTTCTAAAATACTTCGGAGTCCTTGAAGGAACTACCAAGGAGGCATCGAGAAATCATATGACAGGAATTTGAGCTCTGTGATACCAAACAATCTATTTTATATTATTTTAACTCATCCCTCTCCCTTGATGTCATGGTAGTTTTGTTCACCAACAAGTCCTGAGATAACAGAGCAGTCTCTGGGAATGAATTTCTTCCAGCTGACCCACACAGAGCTGGTTCTCAGCCCCTTCCTCCAGTTGCAGGATGACTTCTCTGAGGCCACCTTCTGACAACAGCAGAATTCTGGATTTCCTGACTTCATCTTACAAATTAAAAAAAAAAAACCAAAACGCAGTTAAATTAAAATACCTCTCCCCCAGTTCTTATTTTTCTAGACCCAAGTTTGAGCACTTAAAGACAAAAATCCCCACCTTTTCTTGGGCCCCAGATTCTCCTTAACAAAGGCAAACATAATTCCTCTTTTGGATAAGTTAAATTCAGAGAAGCTGAACTCAGACATACAAAAGGTCTCTTACCATCTAAAAGAAAACTAATGTGATGGTGTAGAAGTTATCTGCACCTCATGCGAACAAAGAGAAAAATAACTATCAAGAGGTGAAAGCTTTAAACTAGGATTCAGTATATTGCTGCTCAGCTGCCAATGCTGTCAAAGGCTCCCAGTGCAACTTTGTACAAGTCACTTTCTCTGAGCGTTAGCTGCCATTTTCCTTTCTGAAGAAGAAACAGTTTCTCTTCTCATCATTCAACTGTCACATCTATTTAGTTTGTGGGGTTTTGAGAACAGGGATTCTGTATAAAGAATAGGACAGTGATTTTTTGAAGTCTTTTGTCACTACTGTGCTGTATAAATATTTAGTCCGTATGTACTAGCTTAAACTGACTTGGTGATTTTTTTTCTTAGACATATCATAGAGCTTGCAGTTTCGCACTCTGCCAGTGTTTACAGACTAAGCGTGTGCATGTGTGTGTGTATTTTCTGTATTAAAGTTGAAGAATCAGTCAAAAGTGAGAAAATGCCAGAATTAAGGTTGTCTCATTTGTTGCCCCTGTGTTGATTTGCATTACAGTATTTATGTGATCCTCAGAAAGATTTCTATGGTCCAGCAGTGCTATTTATTAATAAAACACTGCTAGTTTTAAATTCCATTTAGGAACAAAAACTAGATCTTTTGAAATAAAAGCAGCGAGAGAAAGAGTAAGAGAAAGAACAGTTTTCCAGTGCTTGAACGATCTCAGGTCTCCTCTGGGATGTGGAAAACAGCATGGGAATTGCCAAGAAAGTACACAGGTAACATCAGCTCTGCCTGTAATAAATAGCACATAGCAAGAGCGGTACGTGATGCAGAAGGAGGAGGGCTGTTGCCAGATGCATGACCCCCAGCCATCATCTACTCCTGCTAGACAGCTGCATTCTTCTACGGCCGCACTGCATTTAGTGTTGCCTAACAACTAAGCTGGTGGCCACTCTGGAGTGGATCTGCCTCTGTGGGTTTATCGCTCTCCGACTTAGCTTTTGACAAGAAATTCTCCTCTGGGCCATGGAAGTCCTTTTGACAAAAACATCATTCAGATGAACGTGTTTCCATAAAAAGTTGCAGTTTTGAGAAACTGGTATTTTCTGATAAAACGAAGAAACAAGTAAAAAGTTTTTGTCAAAAGAAATTCGCATGTAGCTCCCTTTTTTTCTTCTACACAGACCATAGCCTTACTCAATGTATAGATAGAGGAGGGCTTGCAGAGTAAGCAGCTATTCACTATTTTGCTTTATCTTCATTCTGCAGTGTGCGGTCCGAAGCTTTGTTTATTTTCCACTATTCAAACTTTACTCTAAAGCCAGACTCATTAATTTCTTCATATGCTTTTTATATAGTTCATGAAAGCGCTTGACAAACAGGAATTTATTTTTCCTGCATTGTGCTGACAGTGAGTTGAGACAGAGGGATTAAGGTAAAAAGTGCCATTCATGCTGGGCGCTTGATCTGATATCCCGAAAACTGGATCTCGTGGGCTACTTACTGTTACACATGGCTTTTTGGATTTGCAGCTCCCTCCCTCCTCATCGCAGGTGGAGCAGTCAGCAGTCACGACTTCCCAGCTCAGACGCCTCTTTGGGCACTCAGCAAGTAAGGGGCACAATTAAGGACGGTCCATGGAAGGTACCGAGCCTGGATCAGGGCTGCAGTGGCGGTCGCCAGGGTAGAGGGCTGGCAGCCCCGGGTGGCCTGAAGCCATCCTCCTGCAGCCCCCTTCCCTGCACGGCACTGATTCTTTTGCAGGGCACAGCCCACTTGCAGTGGTGTGTGAAGCCTTGTTGTGATCCCCCTGCTAGGCAATTTTTAAAGACTACATCTACTCTATTTCCATCTAATCTCTCCTGACCTTTGACGAAGTGAAATTGTGTAAATATCTCATACTTTGACCAACCTTGCCCTTTTTTCATCAGAAAGGTGCAAAACACTGCTCTGTCATGTGGACTGTCTATTTTGCTTCACTTAAAAAGTTTTTGCCTGTAAGTACTAAGTGTTCTCAGTGAAGCAGCTACAAGAATCACAATTTTTAGCACATGCAAAAGAATACGGTTTTTTGGTTGTTTTTTTTTTCTCCTCTGAAGCAGCAAACTCATTTTTCCTAGAAATTTCTGAAAACAAAATTATTTTGTTTGTCTACTTAATATATGGTAAAAGCGTAGCAAAATAGCCAAAGTTTAGTAAAGTTTTAAACCAACGTAGTTAAGGTGTTGACATAGGACATACCAGGGGAAGACTTGTTCTGGCTATAACAAATAGGACTTGAGAGCAGAGGGATGTGGGACAGAAGGGAAAAGGACTGTCACCAAACTGTCATTGATTTGTTACTGCAGACCCTTTCGTGCACACCTATTAAGCAGCTGCACTCCTATGCTACTGCTGTGATGTGCTTACAGAGTGGCACCAGCTAATCATAATTACACAATGTCATTTCCCCCTCTTCTCTCACCTTGCCGAGGCTCTGAGTGCAGAGAGCATGCCCTTTGCCAGCCACAGAGAACCTGAAAATCATATCCCCACCTGCCTTTTGTATTTGGCACCGAGGTCAGCTAATGGCTCTCCTCCGTGCTCCTGTAATTATCAACCACGTATCTTTCAGATCTAGAAGGATGGACGCGTAGGTAGAAGACGCGTTGGTCTCTCTCTACTCAGTAACACTAACTATCTCCCTAAATCGTTTCTACAATTTTGTTTTATCTATGGGCCACACAAGAGCTGTATGCGTTGCAAGATATCAAACTTATCTCTCTTATAGATAAGAATAACATAGATGTTAAGACCCTCTTGACTGCATTTATAATGTTGAATAGTTTCTCCTTTTGAGACATGAATAACCTTTTCTGCTTCCTGTTAGAAATTTCTTGTTTCCCCCCCTTATCGTTTAAATGGAAACACAAGTCTGCCATTTAATAAAACCCCAATAATGATCCTGCTTTAAAGGACAAGGGCTAATCACTTGCTGCTTAACATTCCAGACACATGACAGTGGAGGAGAATAAATCAGTTAAACAGCAAGATGCAGCACAACTAATTTTCATGTAAAAGGGAGTGATTGCCTTTTTTTTTTTTTTAACCATTGTGATTTTTTTTAAGCTGTTAAAGCCCAAACATTCTCGTCTATCAGTTTATGAATTATTAATAAAAAAAGAGAGAAAAGAGGCTTTCTTTTTCTAAATATCATCTGCTAAGCCACCACAGACTGAAGTGCCTCACACTGATTCCTGATTTACATAGTCCCAGTTGGAAGTTAATGAAGACTGCTGAGCCACCTTTCAACATGCAGATAAACCTTCATGTATTTAAAAGCAGGGAATATGTGCTTGTTGCTGGCAAATTATTCATCTAAGATCTGAAGTTTCTGACACCGCCTGCGTCAGATAAACTGTCACCCAAATTGCAAACTAATTAGTGATTCAAACATTTTCGAGCTGATTGATGACAGAATAATTTACGCTTGTTTCTCAGTTTCCAGCTGGCATAGGCTGCTGACTGGAGCCCTAATTAACGCTAGTACATCAGTCATGTTCTGCCAAGGCAGCACATACAATTAAAAGGCAGTTTAAATGGAATATCACATTAAAAAGGCTGGTAGATGCAAATGTGAGGAAACAGCACTTTAGGATAAAATGACAACAGAACCCCACAAACCAAAACAGAATGGAATGGGGATTTTTTTTTTTTTTTTTTTTAATGGAGAAGTAAATTGTATTCCACATAGGCTATTTAGCAAAATAAAACAAGTGTGGAGGCAAAACATGCACACTACATTCTTCATTATTATTATTCTAACAAGTTTTAACTAGATGTTTTTCTCTTAATATTTGTTAGAAAATTGATGTATACTTGCATTTTGGATTTCAGCTATTTAAAAATGAAATAGAGGGGGTCAGTAATAGCTGTGAAGTTATTTACAGTGATAATATAAGACAAAACAGAAATATCAATAGGGATACTTGTAATGAGCGTACTAGTTTTAAATAGCAAAAGATCTAGTCCCAAACTCACTGAAGTCAAGGGAAAACTGGTCATCGGATGTGTAGGAGAGTACTGCAAATATCCAGATACCCCTTATTCTTATTTTCAGGTGAAACTGCTAAATTTTGAAAGCAGCAGTACTATATGGTAAATATGCAATGGTTTCTAGTGGCATTCCCCTGATCAAGCCACAAAATACTTGGTGAAAAAATAGTTGTTGTATGGGGTTTGTAAATGATCGCTATTGCTGTGGGTACAAATACAACCTGTGACCTGATTCTGTATCAGGCACGTATTGCAGCCTGCAACTGTGGAAAGACAGTCCTCGGTAGCGCTGCTGTCAGGCAGCTTTTTTATTTTATAAGGCCTATTTTATTATATCCATATTATAACCACGATATCTGTATATCAGTTGCTCTCTAGCTATCAAGCAGTCAGGTAGGAGAAAATGCATTTTGTCATCTCAGTAATGAGAAATGAGGATAGTTGTAACCCGCGCTCTCATTTACATTTGAACTACAAGAGCGTTGGCCGTTTGAAACTGATGATCAAGCTAAGGACAAAAACAGTCTTCCTTGACGCAACTCACAAAAGGTGTTAAGCCTGCAGTGCCAGACCCCTGTTGCAATGTATGCTGCATATTTGATGACACTGGTTTATCTTACTCAATGTGACCTCTGTGGGGGGAAAAGTTTTCATGAATATAAACAGCCCTGGGGTTTGTACCTTGTCTGGTAAGGTGTTTTTGAGATTATCTATAGCACATGACAGATGAGCCCTTGACTCTTACAGCACTCAAGCACAGAACAAAGAGAAGTCACTGTAGTAACCGCAAACAGACCTCGAGACGGGAGATGTGTGAAAGCACTCCAATTTGTTTCTAGGAGCACAGCAGACTGAAAGCTCACATCACTCAGTGCAGTCACACTTTGCTGTCAAATGCCATTTTGCAATGCCATATATTTGCGCCTTTAAAAATTTTAGATAAGTAATAATTTACATTAGTATAGTGACGGGGGGTTCATACATTGGCTTTGACAGCTGAGCTATTTTAAGGAGCTTTACAAATCAGTGAATTGGAGATGAGGGGTGAAACTCACCTTAAACATAAATAAGCCCAAGTTTTCTGACTTTGCTAGAGTTGGGTGAGATTTTTGCTGTGAAGCATGGCGAAGGCCACGTGCTGCTGACCCTGTTGTAGCCATGAGGCAACAGCCACTGGAAAACCTTGGCTTAGGTTTTAGATGCCACGTCACGTAGCTTCTGCCAGGCTGACTGCTGTGTCCAGCACTGAGCTCACCAGTAAGCCCTGAGATGCCCTGTAAGTGCCCAGGGACAGTGAGATCCCAGGGGGCACGGCAGATGGGATGCCCAGCAGCTGACGGAAACTATGAGATGGGGACCATGCGAAAAGGGAGTGTGGGGGGGGTTAGGCAGCAGCCGAGCAACAGTTGTCAGGATTGTTATGTAGAATTTAGAGATGTAAATTTTCACACTCACACTTCCAGTCCAATGTCCCCTCTTTAAATCTGGTTTTCGCAGCTTCACATGCAACAAAAATATTTTCTCCTCAACTGTGGAATGTGGTTTAGGACAACAGGATTATGCTCTACTTTCTAAAAAAGATGTCAAAAGCGTCAATCTGTCAGCAAAGGTACCAGTAAGAAAGAGAAACACCGAAGAGTTTTATTATTAAAAGCTCACATTGAGGAAATAGGACAAATTATTGTGCAAAACACAAATTTTGTGCTTTCAGTAAGAAAGCATATCCTGCAAAGTGGAGGACAGATTTGGGCTTTTGTCGCAAGGTCTTTCTTAAAGGTCTCATGAGAAAGACTTGCAATCTATAGTCAACAATCCTGCACATACAGCGCTGGAGATAGAGTCAGATCTCGTGGGTTAAACGAGTGGAGCAAAGAATCTTTCTGCTACTGCTTTCTCCTCTTGTTTCTGTGCTGTTGCTGATCATAGCGGTGGCTTGTTACATCTCCCCAGAGAGCAGCAGTTCCATAAGAGAAGGAATTCTGAATTCCCTATGGAAACTCAAACTTCTAATGTGCAATGTAAATACAGCAAGTGCTAGCCAGTTTGTGTTTATAACATATTAACCAAGTGCAGCATCACCTCCCCAGTGGGGAACCCAGAAAAGCCTGAGTGCTCAGACTCTTCTTATGAGCTTTCTCTAAAGCTCTCTATCTAATGCTGAACACATGCAAATCTTTCCAATATGAAATATGTCTTCTTCCCTTTTAAACATTTTCCCCTCAGGTTTCCTAATGTGAAGATTTGCTTTCTTTGATGAGACTAGAGCCTACACAATTAAACATGTTTATAACAGAATTTACTTCTGTAACCTAAGGGAAAGGAAAGCATTCAGGAAAACAGGTTGGGAGGGCTATTTAAGGGTTTGGGGGGTTTAGGAGATTTTTTAATATACTCTATGTTTAGAAGGAAATTGTAACCAATGCTAGCAGAGTTTAAATAAAGGCGATACTGTGCGAATGGAAATAAAGACAATGTTGCACTGTCAAACTATGCACCTTGGAGAGCCAATTTCAGTTCATCTTTTTGCCACAGATTTATGTGACCTTTGGGAAGTTACTTAATCCAATGGCACCTCATTAACCAATTTGTAAAGAGGGTAAAATGACATTTTCTTCTCTCTAACAATCTTAGCTGTTCATTTGAACTTGCAAAGTACTACTTGTACGAACTGGTCCATTCAAGATGTGATTATCTAAATATATTCTTTGGTGCTTAGCCTGTAAACTCTTCAGGATAGTCTCTGATTATATGGATACCTAGAGCCAACCTTATTTATAATTTTTAGCTGCAGCTACAAAAATGTGAAATAACTAAAAGTTTCCACAGTAAAAGTCTAGACCGTTGCAGGTTTTTTGTGAACACATAATTTCTGAGCCTTGCTACAGCAGACTCTCTCAACATTTCTGAACATTTTTGAACATAATGAGTTTTATTCGCAGGAGGTGTATTTCAAAAATGCATTTTACTTAGGCTCATCTTCACTTTTTTTCACATATTTCCTTCCCATAAATGATATCCTCCTCAGAAGTATGAGTGTTGTAGTAGGAAGCAAAACACACGTGGCTCTACTCCAATATGCATTGCTTAATGGGAACTGTCATGACCAGCAAAATCTGAATCCTCTCTGGCCCCCTACAATCTTAAGGGAGCCCCTCAGTTTCATCCTCCATCCTTTTAGTTTTCCATTAGGCCTTATTTCTTATTCTTCTATACTTCAGAAGCAAAATGTTCGAAAAGATCTATAAATGTCAGCCTCCCCTCTGTGGGACTTCAGTCCCTAGTTATGTCAGCAGGCATCACAGCCCAGTGGTGCTTGATTTTACACCAGGAGCATCTCAACAAGAAGGTGACAAGCTGCTGGAAATGGTGAGACACAAAAGTGAAAGCTAGCCCTGAGGAGCACATCATGAGTAAAGCGAGAGGAAGGTGGGAGGAGAACGAAAAGAAAATAAAGGTCTATGGAAAGCTGTGATATTGAAAAAAGTCTTATAAGTGTATCAAACGCACACCAAGGCGAGATTAAAGAAAGTGCTGAGCAGTCCGGGAACATATTACTGAAAAAGCCACGATATACCCGGCAGTAGTGATAGCAAGCCAGGCAGGAGCACAAAGGGAGAAGTGTTGTTTCTGAATTGGAAACAAGCTTTGGGTCTGAATCAGCTTTGGGATCACTCTTTGACTGACTTGGCCTCCCTTTTTTCCCTTAGGTTTTGCAGTTCATGCTTCACTGGTACATTTCAGGATTGTACTGTAATATGTGGATCACAGGTGAAAAGCAAATACTCTGTGAAGCTGGAGAGGTTCATCAAAGCAGTTGCTGCTGATGAATCATCTCCTGCTGTGTCACTTATGGTGGTCTGAAGGTACAAAATTTGACTGCATCTCACCAGCACTTAATGTCAAGACAGAACAAGCTATGCCTAGACCATGCAACAGAGAATCCCAGTGCTAAACAGGAACAAGCATTAGCAATCACAATAGAAGTAACAAGTAGCCTAGAGGCTTAATATAGGTAATAGAAAGCTCAAAGAACAACAGATATCCTTTCTTTGCAGGAACAAGGCTGTTTTTAACACTTTGCAAACTAACGGTACTATTCTATCCATTCATTTCGACAAAATTATGTTGGTTTTATGAAGGTGTAGCTGAGAAAAGAATTAAGCTTGTTGTCCTCTTGGGAATAATTCACAATATATTTATAAAGGATAAAGACAAACATGGTAAAAAAAAAAAAAAGAAAGAAAGAAAGAAAAAAGGAAAGAGAACACTCAAGAATGGAAATAGCTATCTGGAAAAGCAGTAGTTTGGGTACATACACAAAAGATCAGGAAGGAGCTTCTGCTTCCTGAGATACTTCCTCTAATCATTTGATTATCAACCTCTTCCATCTTTTAATCCATTGCTCCTGAAATTCTATGAATAACTGTTTTCCCTTCAGAGTTTTGCAATTGGTACCAACTACCTTTCTTGTGAAGTTGCTCAAGTGTTTCTCCCCATCAGTTTCTTCTGTCCCTTGAAATGGTAGCTGGTGCAGGAAAAGGAGCCCTCTCCCACCCTGGGACCTGCTAGTTATTGTAAAGTGAAGCTCTCTTTCCTTGATTCAAACCACAGAGCTGCAGATTTTGCATACCAGGCACCATGTATATACCAAAGCATTATAAATAGTTTTTCAATAGCATACCACATTTTAAAAGTCATAATATTAACTGAATGTATTCTCCATGGACAAATTCAGTGAAATTAAACTTCCATCTTGCCTCCCCCCATCAAGTCTTTTATTTCTATCATTGATGACTTTCAGACAAATAACCTTGCTGCTCTTTCAGCAAGGGAGACCCTAAAAAACAGGAGGGCTGTGAAACACTGTGTGCTTCATAACCAGCAATAATTAATCTCTAAAGTACATGAGCATTTTCCATTTTTCCAGTCTAATGGAAAATTTGCTGGCAGAAGAGAGCAGTTGTACGTGATTACATACTTACATGCACAAGTGATTTTACATCACACACACGTACATATACACGTGTGTGCATTGCAAGTACATATACATATGTACTAGCATATGGCCGAAACCTCATCTGCTATAAATAACTTACTTCAATGGAATTGCACTGATTTACATTATCTGCAAATCTGGTCTCATGTATGTGTCTGTATATATACTTACATTTCAAAGTGAGAAGCATTTTATATTCTAAAACTATTTTAGCTCTGTTGGGTGAAATCCCAGTCCAGAATATCAGGAATTTAGCTGTAGACTTAGTACAGCATTTTATTGTCTCTATTTTTTCTGTAAATCACTTAATCTAGGAAAGTATTTATGCTACTGTAACACTTTAAAAACCTGGTAAAAAATATTATGGAAATGGAGACAACCTAATACGTTAAACATTGATATTCTGTGCTTAAAAATGGCCACGTTGTCTAGCCAAATTTTCAGGAATCGAGAACTGCATTGTGTTTCATGCCTTGTTGATAAAGTAACCAAAAGGAGGTGCAAAACTACAATTTTTTGCATGGCTTTTAAACACAGTTAGATTAGCAGTGTTTTACAATAGCAGTGTATTCACTTTGATAGAAAGTGATTATTTCAATTTATTCCTAATGGCCAGTCCATTTCCTCCCCTTGAAACAAGAATGAATAGTGGTTTCACCAGTGGATGATTATTATTCAGCCCAGCAGAGCTGTGAAAAAAATATGAAGGAAAAAAATGGGTTTTTTTCAAATTCTAATCACAAGCACTACTTGTCTATTCAACAAAATCTTATACTCAGGTAAGTCAATCAGTCATCATTCCACAGAACTAATTAGAGCTGCAGAAATTTGGGCAAGTGTTATAAAAAAAATTCTGCAAATGTTAAGATATTATAAAAAACTCTGTATCTTTGTTGTTTCCCTTTGTTGTTTTCTGTTCAGAAACAAATGTGGGAGTGTTTGCTGGTGGTGAAGTTGGAGGAAAACAGTGAATCAGATGAAAACTGAACAATGTCCATGGAAAAAGAATTCTGAATGTGTTTGAACTAGAAACCTGTTTTTAAGGCTATAGTTCAATTTATCCTCCAAAAAAAGTCCACATCTTTCTCCCCGACCCCACCCCACCCTGGCCCTGTTCCGCCGCTCCCTTGTTGCTGCTCTTACCTTAATCCCTACATTGTGCTGGTTGGGAGTCTGATCCAGCTGAAAACATAACTAAACAGAGAGGGATGAGAGGCATTTTTAGCTGATCAGCTTCTCAATGTGGTTTGCTAGGAGACTGTGCAGTTAGTTGTGCTGGCACAATACAGAAGCAGGGCACATGATGGACAAGTAGTAGGGAGAAGGGACGGGATTGGACCGCTGTTTGGCGATAATGCTGGTTTAAATGAATATCAAGCAATGACTACAGAGTTGTTCTCATTCTATCAACAAAAATATATGCCACTGGAATTCAGCATAACTATTTTCACAACTAACTAGCTAACTAATCATAGCTGAAAACTTAAATACCACTTATAGCAGTCTTGTCGAGATCAGGCTGTAGCAGTAATTCCCAAACTGTGATCCATAGGTCTCAGATAGATTGAGAGGAGTCACTTATGATTTGCAAAGAACTGACCTAAAATGCTACGTTTTTCCCCATAATGCATTCAATTAAACCACTGTGTTACCCAGATAGGATACAAATGTTATCAGGAGTGCTGGGAACCTGCTCTCTGTGCGTAAAGTGTCTAGGGCTCATAGTGTAGTCATCTGGCAGATTTAGCAGAAAGACCTCAAGACATTGGTGCTGCCTGCCCTGTCACACTGCCAGACATTTTTGCTTCCATGTACAGGTGAGAGAGTACAATACGTGCTCGTAGCAAAGCTACTCCTGCTCAAGATCCAGTGTATTAACTTCAAATGGACCACAAACTTGAGCTTGTACTAATACGATCAGCAAGTACACATATCTGCTATTTTAGTGATAACATCCACTGCAGGGCCGACAGCCTTCACCAGAGGAACAAGCTAGACTGCTGCTGATGGTATCGTCTCGAGTGTGCCAATGTTATCTAGCCAAACCTTGGGGCAGTTAAGAAGAGAACTGTAGCACGAGAGAGACATGCTTTCACTTACAGTCAATTAAAAAAAAAAAGTTATTCACAGAAATGGCAAAGGAAGCAATTTGTGACTTTCTCACTCCCACTTACACACAACTATTTGTAGGAATAGTCCCATTGCAATAAAAGTTACTGCTAGGGTGGTTAACCACTCACCAAGGAACAGACACAATTCAAATAATTTCAAACTACAAGTGCTTTTCAGAAAAATCAGGATTTGCTCAAAACAGCTCTTCAAAGGGAAAGATTATTCAGCCAAATATGCTACGTATTTTTCACCCTAAATTCTAAAAAAAAAGGTCAGTTTGTGGTTTTCCCCCAAGGGCTGTCAATGTTATTATCTGCTATGTGTGGGAGTTATTTGACTTCAAATTTCCATAGTTAATTTCATTTTGCTAAAATTCCTTTCTTTTCTCCTCCAATTCCTTAATTTCCCTCCCCCCTAAGAAATAGGTTTACCACATTCTTGTTTTTATCTCATCAAATACTCCCCTGTTTTGAAAAGCAGAACTAGGTGTTTAATTCTTCTAACTGTGTTGCCAGGTTGCAGTCAAAAAAGGTGCAGGATATGTTTCAGGAAGAGACAATTCATTCTTAATCCTCAGTCAATCCGTATCGTTCCAGAAAACTGGGGAGCATCTTTTCTGAAAAACACGGTTTTTGAAAGAGCTGCCATGTGACTGCCATTAATTTTAAGTTAGGGTCACAAGGTCAACTCTCCTCCTGCTGCCCCAAGGAGTGCCATATAACATGTTATATAGGTAACAAAAAACAAAATCAGAGTAAGCCTGTAGAAACTTATGTTTCTTCTTTCCTAATTAAAATGCCACAGACAAGTATTTGAAATAGGGAGATGAAAAGGTAAGATACATGTTTTAGTCAGTTTGCTCTGCTCTGTTATTTAAAACCAACTCTGTTTTGAACAAAAATTTACTAATTCTGGTTTAAAACGTTATGAAAAATGTACTTTACTACCAGGATGTTTGTCTGAGCCAATATGATAATTACTATGGCCTGTTTAAGTCCAATACTAAACGGACAGTGCTTCAAAGATGCTTTAGAGGAACAATTTTTAAAATCTAAAATTCTAGGATAACCTGTCCACAGGCAGTTCCTTCTTTACCACTGGCATATGCTCTGAAGCTTGTAAGTTTTTCCTCTCATTCAAAACGCATACTTGTGTGTGTGCGCACATGCATTTTGGAAAGAGAAAGACTCCCGCCAGAGCCTCAGCTAATGGCTGTGACAGCAAGCCTCACACACTAATAAGCCCACACATTACTTTTCTTCTGAATGTCATTCTGTGCTTCTGTTGATATCCCCTCTTTTTTCCACTCTTCTGTATACCTTTCTGTTTGTCTCATTTTTATGGTAAACAGCCCTAATTATTTTCAGTCCCTTTTCATATGGGCAATTTTCTTTAGGCTGATCTTTTGGTTCTCTTGAGTCGTCTCTGAAGTCCTTCTCTTTGACAGACCATTCCTGAGGTAGGGTGGCCCACATTAGTTACCGCACCCCAGAAGTCTGAATCCTGCCATTGTGATATTTTCTACATCATTCTCCACCCCATTCTGCCCTTGCCAGAAAAGGTTAGTACCACCTACCCAAACGAGGCAGTGTGACAGAGGACTGCTGTTGTTATGAAAAACACCATGGAGAACTCGGGGTAAGGCAGAAAACTGTATCATCATCAAAACCACTGCCCACATGCCAGATATGAGCACACTAACTCCTAGCTGAGAGCAGTGTAGGCTGTTTTAGTCTTACCGGCTGCACGTGCAGGACCAAAAACCAGACGTGAACAGAAAATGTCATCTACAAATGTATGAAATATATCAATTGAACTGAAGTGTTAACTGTGTGGACATGCTGAACCTAAGCCAAAGCTGTGGCACGAGAGCCTGTGTCTTCTCTGTTTGCTGTGAGATTTTCATGACATGACAGCTGATAGCAACCCAGTCAAGGAAATAGGAATTCGATGAGTACAGATTCTCTTCTAAAAAAAGGGGAATGGAAAAAAAAAAAAAAAAAGAGAGAGAAAAAAACCCCTTCAACCTGCAAAGTATGAATAGCCTGAAATCACATTATACCTCAGGCTTTCCAAAGCGAGAGCTGCCGACATTATTGTCACTGATAGAGCCTGATTGAGGAGGAGAATTTTTGGCGGAGAACAAGGTGCTGCCTCCTATTTCCACTGCTTGGAGCAGTGGTGTCAATATTTCAAGAGCCAGTGTCCATCAAGGAAAAAGAAAAAAATCCATTGTAAAATAAAAGCATTGATCCAGGAGTCTGCAAAGGTAGAAGTAAACAATGCAGCTATCAATAAGAGATTCTGACCTGAAAGGTGTATTTAACCTGGAGGTAAATGATATTGTTTTTCCATTGTGCAAGGACAATATTCAAATGTTTAGCTTTTCCAGGAAGGGTCTAAGCTTTGTTTCATGTTTGCATAGTGCTTTGCCCAACGTGAGCACTTCAAAGCCACAGAAGTAAGTGTATCTTATGTACAGAGCAAATGCGGCATCTCACAGGCATCTCTTCATGTGCTACAGTTGTCTCAGTCTCTCTTGAACTACCTTCTTAAACCATTTCTCAACAGGCACTGTTCTTTTTCTAGTGCAGTTGTCAATAGCCTTTACTTGGCACTTCCAGGATGTTGGGATTTCCAAAGCTGCGCTCCCTGCAGATACCCGCCCTTCATCGTGCTGAACTGCATCGCAACCCAGAGTGCAGGAGCCAGGTTCACAAGCAGCCAAGCCCAGTTCAGCCATGCCGTGAACAACACGGTTGCTCAGGAGCAGCCAGGACCGCTCCCGCAGGCAAGTCTTTCACCGTGTCAGGCCGTGGAGGGAAGAGAGGAGCGAGTAATGCGGTCAGAAAAGTATCTCTCTTACTGGGGGAGGAGCGGATGGCAGTTTTGTGTTGAACAAGAGGTAGCACGAAACTCAGATGCGACTTAGCCCTAGCAAAGGCAATGGCAGAGGCATCCTGGAGAGCTCCAGTTATTACCCCACAGGGTTTTCATCAAGAAGCAGCTTGTGCTGCTTGCCACGAGGCACTGAGGTGTGAGCAGTGAACATCAGACCAGTATTTCAGCCTCTTTGAGGGAGCAGGGCAAAGCCCCCGAGGCTGGAGGCTTGTCAGGGTTTTCCGAGCCAGCATGCCCAGCTGATGCACCGACATTTACCCGGCTGCTGGCCCAGCTCTAAAGCATCGCTGAATTTATCCAAAATGTAAGTGGCCAAGCTGGACAAAAAGACGTAAGCTTCAAATATCTCACGGAGTCACAGGGACGGCACCAAGTTTGCATGCAGTGTCTGGCCTCGGAGAGTGAGGGAGGGCAGGGACATGGAGGACAGGAAAGGTTTAGTTAGGAGGATTGACAGAAACGGGGACAGAAGGAAGAAGAAATAGGTGAAAGAAGTGGTACAGAATAGTGAAGATGCTGAGTAAATGGGAAAAATAACAAAAAGCATGAGCAAGGTAAAAACACTAGTAATAAGGCAGTGTCAGGGTCAGAAAAGAAAGAGATTTAAGTGGTAGATGACAGATTTTAGAGAGTAATATAAACCTGTATAAGCTTACGCTGTGAAATCATAGCATCTTACTCAAAGGATACTAGAGAATATGAGAGAGTTGCGCCAAAGGTAAGAAAAAGGAAGGCAAAACGTCAAAGCAAAGTCAGAAGTATTTTCTTCCAAAATCCTGCATCCACTTAAATGTTACACTTCTTAGTAAGATAGCTTCGGAGCATTATTACTAATTATAACTGCAACTACTTTACCTATATTTCATAATCTATGAAAACTTACTTATCTCATAGATGTATATTGCTTATTGTCATTATCATTAAAGATATCTATTTTTTTTGTCAGATTTGCAGCTCACTTGCACAGTGGTGAAATACATGTAAGTCAGCCTGAGTTGATGCAGTTTTACCAATGAAAGAGACACCAGCATCAGGCCTCTTCTATCAGAAGTTAGCTGTATTGTCTCCACGGTGAGAATGGCTGTGGGTTAACTGGAGTTTGAGTACCTCTCTGCTTTTCCACAGAGGAGGAAAACATGGCACGTGTGGTCTCAACTTGAAGAACTACAAAGCAAGCCAATGTGATAGCGCATCACCCAACCAACCTTATACTCTGCCTCATACAAATAGACAGTACTTCAAGTTTGTCTCCTTGTAATGCTATCCCAATAGTCTGGTAAATATAGCTCACAGCAGGCACTTACTTACACCAGTGTAATGTTCTCCAAACTACCAAGGAGACTGAGTTTTGAACAACAGAGCCAAAACATATTGTTCCTGGTATGATATAATTACTAAAATTACTGTACAACTCAATAGTTTTCTTAAAATACACAGAAAATAACACAGACTGGTCCTGCAGTCAGAGATAAGTAGTACTGCCATGTGCTAAGAATCATAGTGCAAGGGGTAACCAGGGAATGGCCCTATTATAAAAAAAAATAAATATTAGTTCAGTTCTTCAGTCAAATATCTGGTCTTTCACTGGCATACATTTATTTAAAGGTTAAATCAGAGGTGGGAAGGGGGAGACGTTAATCTCAGATTGGGAAAAACTGCCAAAACTGAACTATTGAAGCAAATGCCAGGCCAGGCAGTGGGCCAGTTCACTTATCCTTACTAGCCACCTGCAGGCTGTACTATCAAAGCCCCTGAAGTTTATTATTGTAGTTTATTATCCGTTCATTATGATATAGAAAAAAGGCATTGATGTAAAACAATTTTGACACCAAGTTTCTCCTTGACACTCAGCACTGAAATCTGTTTATGTTTGCATGGGAACAGGTTACGGGACAAATTTTTTTCTCTATCAGTGACAAACCAGATGCTCATGCATATATGTAACTTCTCATTGTCACCATGGAGAAAAAAAAAATTGCCTTTTGCATGAGAAATAGACAAAGTAAAAGAAAGAGGCATTGCATCAGATAACATATTAAATAATCACGTTTTCCCCCTAGGAGGGGAAAATGTAGCACCATCGACTTCGGTGGAATTGCACCAAACACCTCACTTGCATGCTGGCCTCAGCAGCTGAGGAAAGGTCTCACAGGACAATGACATGGAGATGACAGTACCAAACCAAGTCATTCATATTAATATCCTTCAAATTTTGAAACACAACTCAAGATAGTAGTCCTTGACTACTGCTTTTCCCAAGATAGAACTTTATGTTTTGAATCGTATCATATGGCATTGGGTGGGCATTTCTGATAGTTAGAGATCCTCTGAAAAATAAGATTTTGAAGATTTTCTCAGTTTACAATACTCAAGTGCAACAAAGCATGTGAATTTGCGTGTTTTGTTTGTTCTTATTTTAAATGCCGTTTTTTGCTTTATAGCCAAGGGATCAGGCTTCCTATATTTTATGGGATGATTTTTTTTTTTTTTAAATCAGATGGGCTGTTATCATCTCTAGCACTGATTTAGTACTGTTATAGCTGTAACAATCTGAGAATATTATTAGCACAACAAGTTCTGTAAGGAAAGATCCTATCTGTTATGTAGACTAACTGACATGTTTGGGAAAAAAAAAACAGACCAGCTGCAGATCTGTCTTCCAAAAGGGCTCATCTGTTATTTCTGACTACATCAGCCACTCTAATGAAAGACAAAAGTTCTCCTATAAACTTTGCCTACTGTCACTTGTAATTTAAACATTGGGAGTCTCAATTTCTTTCCTTTGGCAAACAGAAAGAAAGAGTCAGAGAGGAGGGATTAAAGGCAAAAATACGTAGATTGGTAAGTACCGATTTCCCTGAACAGGGGCAAGAGAATATTCCTCTCTCTCCTACTTTTGGTGCTATTTAGGTTCCAGTCCTTAGTCATATTTTCCATGAAAAATAAAGCTTGTCTCAATATTAGTATGAGGGACGAGGCCCTAAAGAATATCTGGGGCAGCTGGTCTGAACTCTGAGCTCCTAGTGAAAAGAGAAGCAGTGGAGGACAGACAGAATCAGCTCAGCGTCGTTCTGTTCTTTTTTTTGTGCTGCTCTTCATTCTTTCTGGGTTGGTACATTCAGATATTTTGTATGATGGCTGCAGCTAGGAAAAACAAAATAATGAATGCAAAGAGCTGTCGCCCAGGAGTGTGACTAGGTCAAGAAGTCACTTGTACCGTACACTCTGTCCCCTGTTAACATCTCCTCCAGTTTGAAGAACATATTGTTAGCACCTGCATTCTAATGTTAAGGACACAGCCTTATAAGGATCTTCCCCAAGTAGGTGAAAGCAACAGTAATAGAAGAGAAAGCAAGGAACCTTGCTTGACTACAATGAGATGGGATAATGCACCCCAGGATCTGCTGCTTAGAGGAAGCTGTTTTGACAAGGACGTTTTCACTGCAATGATAAAAGTTTGCTTAGCCTAAGGGTTACTACCCTCTGGGTGCACAAAGTGTTTGCTGAATTTGAACAATTCTAACTGCAGTTTCTTGCTCTTTGTCGTGATTTTTTTTTGTAGCAAAAAGTCAGACAAAGCTATTAAAACCAGTAAAAAGATCTTCAAAGCTTCACCAGATTGTACCTATCTATCTGCAAGATTCATTGTGAAATTTTTTGAGAATAAAAGAGATTTTCATGGTATGAACAGCATGGTCCAAGTTAATCTCTGCTGTAGAAGGACACAGCTCCATCAGCCTCAGCAGTGCTACCTGCCATTAGACCACAGCTGAATTTTCCGTCACATCTCATTTAGCAAAAATGCAGTTATACTTCAAATTTTACTGGTGTGCTTCTATCAAGAGAGACCTAAATAAATAAATTTTATATATATATTTATATATATTATCCACAAAGGCCTCTTCTTGTTAATTTTGTCAGCCCAGACACTACTTAAAGCTGACTTTCACAGGGATGTGTGTATTTGCAGGTCAGGTTCATCAAACATTCATTGTTCAATACTGTGACAGCTGGTAGCGGGCATACATACTCTTCCCTTGTTTGGTTTTCTGATAGAACCTGTCAAGTCCTGGTTGTCTG
Organism: Phoenicopterus ruber ruber; assembly: GCA_009819775.1. NCBI lineage: Eukaryota > Metazoa > Chordata > Aves > Phoenicopteriformes > Phoenicopteridae > Phoenicopterus > Phoenicopterus ruber. The sequence continues at coordinate 43,195,668 of CM020246.1, read as the reverse complement.
TAACTGAATTTGTCACCCTCTCAGCAAGGTTATGTCTTTTCTTACTATCAAATAAAACAATAAAGAAAATCTATGCAGAATCTAATGCTATTTTTTAACCTCAACTAGCAATGCAAAATCATGTTTTTTACGAAAACAACCACTAACAAATACATATTTTAAAATCAGAAGATTGTGCCTGTGAGAGCAGTTTCTGATCCCTTTGCTAGTGATAAAGCAACCACTTGCCAGAAGAGGTATTATACACTCAGGTATGGTAGCGTTGTCAAGGCAAGATTAAATATTTCTGGCCTGTCAAGTGTACCTGTAGAGTGGGACGAGTCAGTGGGTACTGCTACAATGAGTATCAACCATTCAGTGTAGGCAGGGTCGGTCTTTGCACAGATTTGGAGGCTCTGCCTGCATTTCGGTCCCCAGGCCTGAGTACATTATGTACTTGCTAAGTGTGGGAAGTCTTCACTGAGCTAAATACTGAAGTACTGGTGACTCTGGAGTGGGCAGATCAAAACTTGGGGCAGGATGGAACATGTGGAAATGGTTAGAAACCTTTTCATACAGAGAAAACAAGAGAAACGTGACCTGTTTGAGACAAGCTGCTCAGCCTTGACAGGGACCGCAGCCACCCCATGCAACTAGGACGTGATGAGGAGGATGACACCAACACAAGTAAACTTGGCAAGTGAGACGTGCGTTTCTGAGCGCAATGCAATCTCACACTTTGATCTGTGGTTTAACCCTACATGTACTATAGAGATAGCAGGAGTTATAACAGTGGTCTAAAGCACTGAAAAAACCCACCTATAACAAAATCAAAAGATCAAATTTAAAAGATTTTTAAGTGCCTGAAGCTCACACAAGTATCTTGGGAAATTTAACAAGAGCTGAAATTCCACTGAAGCCACACAGAATTACGTAGCTAGGCTGCCTATTTGTTTTTATAAATTCCACGTGGTACTCTCTCTCTTTTTCAAGACAACTCTGTGATATTTCAGTACACCGATTAGAATTCACCAAGACTTCTCTCTGTTTCTCTGTTAGCATCCACCCTGCAACCACAAACTCACAAAAGCAAAACCAAAGATAGAATCAGCAGAGCACAAAGAAAAGAAGCATATTGTGGTTAAGACAAGTTTAAATCAGGATTCTCTTGAGGATGATATTGGAAAAATAGTATTCGATGTACACCTAAATCCATGCTTAGAAAAAAAACCACGACAGTTATGTATTTTAATCAGTGTGAAAAGTAGAAATAGAAACTATATAGTAGTACCAGGAGCTAGGAGATCAACAATCCATTTTAAGTACAAAATGTACAAGAAAAGCATTTCTTTCTCACTCATGCACTTTGAAAAAGAGAAGAACCACACAGTTCTGCTAATAAATAAATAAATAAATAAATAAATAAGGCAAGCTATATATTGAGAGGTATATGTGTACATATATATAAAATGTGCAAAGTCTGATTGCAGAGAAACCCTTCATCTCAGTATGCCGGTTCAGCTGAGTATTTAAAGCACAGGACTAAAGAATTTCTCATAAGCTCAAAACTAGACACAGGCTTAAGTACCTTGTTAAACTGAGACATCTGTTCTCCTTAACATAAGACTACAAAGAGAACTTTCCCCTTTGTTTTGTGAAATGACCTGGACACAAGAGGAAAAGCTATTGCCTCTAGAAGTCCCATAATTTCACTCTGTATTCAGACACTTTGACAATTTCCTTGAAAAGTCGTTCCGTTTTCATTCTTGATCTTGAACAGCTACAGGTCACATTCTGCTTTCAATTACTCCATCGCCATTGTCTTCTTGAACTACTTGAACAATTATTCTCCTAAGTGTTACTCTAAAACTTCAGGATATGCCAGTGAAAAATAAGAAAAGAAAGGCACACGGAACTTTGAAATCTCCACAAAGTACAAGTATCATCAGAGTCTTGTTCAGAATTAGGTCTCGAAACCTAAATGTAATGCTCTCACTGAACACCTGCAAAATCCCAATTACTGCCTCAGGTTTGAATAGCAGCTCTGTTGCGACTGTTGTTGAAAGGACCTCTGTCGCATCCTGAGAAGCAAGGATGACTTTCAGGATACCGACATATGTGCCATAAAACTGCTCTCCCCTGTACTGTGCTTTATGCATGGAAACAAATGAGTTCATGTTTGATCTCTTCACGAGCAAGTCTCATCTCTGCAGAGAAAGAAAAGGATTTCACTTCCTGTAAGGGAGACAATGAAAGCTGAACAGGTGGGGTTTACAGGGTCTGAACCGCATTTTATTTTTGAGCGTTCCCTGCTCCGGCTAGAGTTAGATTATGATAAGAACTGACTGTGCCACCAAAGCATTTTCATGACCTACAAATTACCCCAGGTTTAAGAGCTGGTGTATCCTACACTGCAAGAGATTCTGAGGGGAAGTGTGCCTACAAGAGACATCCAGGCATTTTTATAAACTCTTTAGGCTTCTGGTGTCTTGTGGTATCATATGTGAACAATCAAATCAGTTCTGATTTGAACGCTGTCACTTGGATTAGGGTTTATCTATCGCATGGTAGCACTGAGTTAGCAGGCCGCGGAGATGAATAGAAGTACTGATTGCTGAACTGACAGCCTTGAAGATGAGTAGCATTATTTTATCACATCCTTCTTTGCAGCATGTGCCAGTGGGTTTTAGCTGTCACATTTTTTAAAATTATCAAGCCTCAGAGTAAGTAACAGGGCTGGTTCCTTAGTGCATAAGAGTCCCCTTTTCTCCTTCTGATCCTACCAAAGCTGCTGGCTTTTATTTTGTGAAATTGTGTACTTGTAGGTTAATTTGAATAAACAAAAGACTTGGTTCTGCAAACCACAACATGGCTACTAATTTAGTGGCTGTTAAGTGTCTTGCTTTCCAGTGTACTTCTTGTTACCATTATGCCTTTACAAAAGAAATAAATCACAGCAGAAACATTTAAACTCATTTGTGAAGGTAAAAGCCCTATGTGTTTTTAAGCCACCTTCCTCATAACACCTATTAAGGCTCATTAACGAGGGACACTTTCAGATTGCAATGTGGTTTCTCACATACCATCCTGCAGCTTGCCCACACGCGTATTCCATGTGCAGTTGTCATTTCTCATTCAGCTTTCCCTGATGCACCTATCTGCCTTCTTCCCCCAAATCTCAGACTCCAAAACTACTTTTGACAGTGTTACGAAAGGCTACAAAAAGTCACGAGAAAGCTCGGGGTGCTGATTGAATGACCATGGCCCACTGGCTCCTTCAGAGGCTGAGCCTGATGAGGACAAGGACAAGACAAAGCCACCAGCAGTAGCAAGCGATTAGACCCAGTGACGACAGGGCTGTCCCATCCTCTGAACCTATCTTCTTCCCATGGTGGAGTCTTACCCCTATTCCAGCTGAAACAGCCCCAGGTCGCTGGAGCCTATGGGACCGGCGTGGTGGCACACGACGGACGCGGCAGCACGTTGTCAAAGCTCGGCGCTGCGCCAGGGGAGCGGGCACGTCCCCATGACCTCAGGCTGGATGCACGACCCAGCGGCTCTGCTCGCCAGGCACAGTGCAGCGAGACGCGGCACCAGAAACCCCTCACAGGCCTCAGCCCAGCGCTCTGCCCTGCCTAATTAGTCAGACTGATGGCGTGTTAAATCTGCAAACGTTAGGCTGCACAGAAAGGATCTGCTAAATGAATCAAGCAGTTTTCGCGGATGCGTAACGCACTGCCACTTGCTGTCACCTTATCCAGCCTACAGCAACCCACCCCAAACCTGTCTGTGTGCAAGTACACACCAAGGCCAAAACATCTAAGTCCTCTTTCCGACTAAAGATCCATCACAAGTAACAAGACTGCATTCTTTAACAAACAGACAGTTCTAGGTTTTCCAAAAGGTTTGTGAATATACCCTTCCTTCATCTACTGCTCTACAATAATAAAAAGTACACCCTCCAGACACTGGAATTATAAATGCCCCAAGAAAGAAAAAAAAAAAAAAAAAAAAAAAAAAATCAGTGGAAATCAGGAGCGCTCAGCCCCTGCAGGATTACACCCTTGTAGAACTTCATCTCCACCACTTCTTATGAGCAGTACCCAAATACTCAACACCCCAAAACATAAAAGCTGAGCAGCTAATTACTTCATTTATCATGATTTCATTTTCTGTAGAAAGCAATTTAATTCTTATCCTTCCTAATAAAAGAAGTATTTTATCACCTCTCTCACCCGTCCTGAATTAGACTGCACAGATGCCTCCATGACAGTAGATCAAATGTCATGATATTTCTTACCTAAAAGGGCACTGCAGCTGAGGATATCAGGAACCGCACTCACATTAAAATAGATTCTTTTAGCATTTGTGCTCAAAAAGATAGAATTTTAAACGATTCTGTCATTTTTGGAAGCTTCTTAGGATTAGATCTTACAATATGGGTAATGATTAATACAAAACACTCAAAAAGAAAATCCCTCTGATGGGAAAAGGAAAAAAATATGCCACAAGGACACTTACCTTTTAAGGACGGAAGAAATGCCTAGACAAGGCATTTAACAAGCTTTCACAAAGCAGAAGTCTCCTCACAAAGTGGAAATAATTTAGCCAATGTAAGAAAAGCAGTTTTTAGCTTCACCATCGTAATTCTCCACTGCAGAGCTTTACAATTTACAGTGGGACAAAGGGAAGCACTGTTTCTTTTGGGCTGATGTTGAACGAAAGTTTAAAATAGGAGACTGATACACAGTGAGAGAGAGCTGAAAAGTCCTAGTACAGTGAGATCCAATTTTATTTCAAGTTAATTTAGTGGATTCCTGTCATCCATTTCCTCTTGAAGTAAAAGTAGGAGCAGTAGTATTTAAACCTATTTCTTAAAGTATGGGGCATACTTTAATATGAGGGAAGACTCTGAGTTGCTGAACAGAGGGAAAACATTTGACAAACTAGTGTTCTCACGGGTCTCTGATTCAATGGAAATGATACATTTTCCCCCTGGAAAATATTCTATGATACAATTTGACACAATAAAACAAACACAAAAGGAGTAATTCATAGAGGTGGAAGAAAATAAGAAGAAACATAAACTAGATCATGATTTCAAAAGATGGGAAAAGGTTTAAGTACTTTCTAAAGGTCTGTCCACAGCTGCACGCAGAGGTGCACGAGATTGGGCCTGACCACGCACGGCGGTGCTGGGGAGTGGTGCCGTGCTGGGGAAGAGTTAACATCCAAATAAGTAAAACCGTCAAAGATCAGGATGGAGTAAAAACAGAGGATGACAATAATGGAGGAAAAGAGAGACCAGAAAGATGAGACCTTCACAGGCCTAGGTCTCCAAAGCTCTATAAATGACCTCCCCTGGACGAGGAGCGTGAGGGATCAGGGTGGGGGAATGGAGGGATCTCCCTCTCCAGGATTCAAAGTACGAAGCCCCTCGCCCCCGTTCTTTCTTCAAAGCCTCATGACGTGGTGAAGATTGGGTTTACCACTTAAGTGCGAATTTCTCTTGAGAAAGCAGTAGAGGAAAAAATCAAGTAGAGAAAAGGTTGAAAGAGATGTCCCACGTGTTCCCAGTCCTCAGGTCCACCGCTCCGATGTGGGTACACCTCTTTTAGATGGGGCATATAGTGAAAGAGATAAGCTAAAACTGTGGGAAGAGGGAGGACAAAAGCTACTTAATCTGCCCGATTAATTCTTAACGAAGAAACGTGGCTTAGCAAGGAGCAGTATCATGGGAAGCTGGCTTCAAAGAAGACTAGTTTAAACCCTCAGCATTTAAACTGATTTGCAGCGAGACTCTGCCGAGAAGATGCTCAGACAGCCGAGGGGGCTGCAGACACAACTGACACGTGCACGTGTCCAGTGGAGGGGGGAAGGCTGGTCCCTTGTCCGGGCCTTGGGGCGGGAACGGGGAGAATTTTCGGAAGTCCTCACAGGTCATCGAAGTGAAGGTGACGGGGGACCACAGGCCTGGGGAGGCAGCAGTTCCCCACTGACCTTCCCAACTAAGCGCAGCAGCCCTGGCGATGCAGGGCCATGGCTTGCAGCGCTCGCCAGCCCCTGCCCCAGCTGCAGGGGGGCTCCCTAGGAAAACACGTGCTCAGATACCTCACTGATCTGAGGCCCAGCTGCTTAGCAGCTCTCCTGGGAGGAAGATGCTACTTATCCTGCAGAACCGTGATGTTTCCCCATGATAATATATCACTATTTCTTACAGTGCAAATAAAATTATTTTTCAAGTGATGAAAGAGGAATTACCTGTTTAAGACTTGTGTCGCTTTTGTGAATAATAAAATCTGTACATGAGATATGTACGTGGACATACAAATGCTTAGGGCCTTACAAAACTTGAAAATGACGATTTCAATATTATTGCTCTGTGTTTTATTTTCAAACTCTGAAATCACTTTGTCTCACTTTTTCTCCCATCTCACTTTCTAAAGTGGTGTTCTAAAGTCTAAACTGTGTATGTTTACAAGACAGCATAAATTTAAAACAACCAGGACTGGAACTGTATCTATAGTGAAGCTTTTTCTCCTTTTTTTATCCGCAAACAAAAATAAAAAATAAAATTCATATCCTGACTAACACGCGGTGTAGAAAATATTAACCTGGAGCAAATTTTTATGCAGGCGAGTTATAAATCCCTGGAAATATTACAGTAGCAAACCACACTGACCTTTAACTCTAGGATTGCAAATGGTAATGCTATAATAATTGTGTATGTCCTTTTATTGTGTGACTCCCCTCTCCCCCAGCCCACTAGGAAATGGGAAATGATGGCCTTTAGCAGTCCTTTAAATTGAAGGTATAGGGATGCCTTAAGTTTATTCCCAGTTATATATAACCATGTAGTATTATTATTATTTATAACTTGCTAGCGGCACTTGGAATGCAGCTGCTCCTGTGGGTAGCCTTGTAAAGGAAGGTGCTATGTGTTTTGAACAAGTATTAAATGTGTACGGGAGATGATGCTGTATAAATGCTTTCTTTTCGTATTTTTGTGAACTAACACTGCTCTCTCTGAAGAGAGGAGGATTCCACGCAGCATTCAGCAATATCAGAAATAAGCAAGATTTAATGAGGGGATGGACATTTATATAGATATAAATACCCAACATTGCAATAGTTAATGCAAGCTGGGCAATGACTAATCAGGAAATAAAGCTGGATGTTTAATGTTTAAAGCACTCTCTAGCTAATGTTTTGACAAGATCTTGATTGCCTCCCATTGGCACAGTGTGGGAATCTCTTTCACACTTTTCTGGAGAGACTGGTGCAAGGATTCTGGAGGAGGTGGGCAGGAGGGCTGACCAGCACAACAAATTCTCCTGTTCGTATGATTTTGCAGAGACTGGCACTGTTAAAGATCAAAGGTGCAATGTGAGTTTGCCAAAGCCAATGAACAAACAGAAAATGACAAGACCCCGGGATATGCTTTGTTTGGTTTTTAAAATAACAATTTATTTTTTTTTTCAAATGTTACTTCCAAGTTTGAACTAGACAGATGCTGAATTCAATAGGCTTCACTCCTTCTCTTGAGGAGACCTATATCCAAGAGACAGTCTTTTCTAACCTGGTTCCTTATGCAGGGGTAAGATTAACACGCACGTATAAAATAAAACTATTGAGCTATTTTAATACTTTTTCTGTCATGCATTCAGGACCCTCTAAAGTTGTCACCAGCTACTGTTTCATTTAATTCCCTAGCCTTCAGGGTAATGTAAGAAAATTGAAGAGATTAGGAGCTCTCTCTTTCCTGTTCAATGCATTTGTGTTGCAGTAAATTGGTACCAACCTTCAATCTCATGGTCAGGGCTCTCCAGGGTCCTTCCACTGATATGACAGAGCAGTCAGCTTGATAAATGGTGCACACCCCCTCCAGCGCAATGGAGAAAGCTTTCCTCCCTGTCTCTGCAATTGTCTCTCCCACACTAGTAAAGAGGAAACACTTAGCTGTCTTATTGCGCTAAGGAACATCACTATTCTGTTTACATTGTCTGTGTTAATTAGAAGACACTTTTTTTTCCCCCCTTGATTAATTATTTCGTGGACAGTGGGAAACACAGGATATGGCCTCGTTGTGAACTGGAGGGAAGGTAAAATCCTTAGCTTGGAAAATGACTTTTGATGCAGCACTCCCTGGCCTCAAAATAAGAAAAAAAAAAAAGCCCCCAAATTAGAGCTCTAGATAACCTTAAATAGAGCACATTCACTAAAGAGGCAGATCAGTAAGGTAGTTAAATATATGCTTAACTTCAAGCTGAGGAGCTATTGCTGATGAAGTAGGGAGACTGTGCACAGTGTTACATTATGCCCTTACTTGATCACCTTGTTGAATTGCAGCTAATAGATATGGAGTTAACACAGGCACTAATATGAGCGCTGCATTAAAGTGCGTTTAGCAAAACATTTAAGGAAATGCTTCTCTCCTATTCTGGTTCATTTTGCTTCAGCAGTTCTCTAGCACCCGCTCCCCTGAACTGGCATTAGGAATCCTTAAGCACTGAAGAGAGGTCATCTCGGTCCTTTTCACTGTGTGCAAAAATATAAAAGGAAGATGGAGGGTAATGAAAGGGCTTTAAAAGTCAGATTTGCAAACTCTTCTTTTCCTAGAAACTTGGCCTTGAACAGCCAGGCATGTGTGTGATTGTGTGCACACCCATATATTTCAAATTTGCTCATGCAGACAGCTGATCTAAAAGGACATCATGTGAAATTTATAATAGACAATCGGCTAGAGGATTTAGATAAACAAGTCTTAAACCACCATTGACAGCAGATAAACATGTGGAGAATCAATTTGCAGTGGGACAAAAATATAAGGTGTAAGTTGCACTAAATGATATATTAATTAATTACATTTCATACTTCTTGAAGATCAAGTGGTGTATGTCTTAACTGAGGTTTTATGCAGTTCCTTATTAAAAATCTGTAACAGTTTTACCCAAAATAACCCACAGCTTTAAGTAATACTATTAAGCAGGCTAGATGTGCACTAAAATCAGTCATTTACTAAATAGTCCATGGAAAAATGACTGAAGAGAGTTGGAAAGCCTGCAATTAAGGGGTTAATGTGGGCCTTGCTTCAGATTTCAAAACATACCACGTGTTGCACACCCAAGTCACATTTTCTACTCTGGCCTATTCTAAGCCCACAGAAGAACAGATGTACCATTTCACTTCAAACTGTGAGCTGATCGCCTTTCCCTATCTTGTCCCATTGTGCCTCTGGCATTGCATAGGGCTGGGAGAACAGTGTGTGATACAGACCATACAGTGATTAATAGTTGCTGGTAAATCCAGTGGGGTGAATTAAGGACAAAAGGAACAATCTTATCTCTAAAATTCCTCGCCTTAGTGCATTTGCCAGAGCCTTAGGGCTAGATGTTCAAAGCATTGTGTGCAGAGTCAGTTGCCTATAGCCACTGTTCAGGAATACAAGTTGGTTTTCAAATTGCTGGGAATGGATTGTACATGCAAAACACATACCACACAGAAATCAAAAGGAGCTGGAGAAATCCTAGGACTCTGGATGGAATTATGATTTTCTTTTCTAAAAATGCGTGTTACCTGTCCCAAGCTTACAAGGAAACTGTGGTGGGTTGACCCTAGCCGGCAGCCAAGCACCTGCTCAGCTGCAGGACAGGGGGGAAACAGAAGGAAGGTGAGGAGGCTCGTGGATCAGGATAGACAGTTTAATAGGTGAAGCAAAAGCTGTGCATACAAGGAAAGCAAAATAAGGAATTTATTTACTACTTGCCACAGGTAGATTGGTGTCCAGCCACTCCCCGCAAAGTAGGGCCTCAGCACACATAACAGCTAATTGGGAAGATAAACACCAGAACCACAAATGTCACCCTTTCTTCCTCTCTTTTTTGACCTTTTGTTGCTGAGCGTGACATCCTATGGTATAGGATATCCCGTCGGTCAGTTTGGGTCGGCTGTCCTGGCTGTGTCTCCTCTCAGTTTCTTGCCCACCTCAAGCCTACTCACTTTGGGGACAGAGGGTAAAAAATAGAAGGTCTTGAAGGCCTGTGCAAGCACTTTTCAGCAATAGCCAAAACATTGGTGTATCAGCGCTGTTTTAGCCACAAAACCAAAACACAGCACATTATGGGCTGCCGTGAAGAAAATTAACTCCATCCGAGCCAGACCCAGCACAGAAGGCAAGAGAGCTGAAACCCACCAATGAAGCCTCTTTCAATCAAGTTAGCCCTTGTTCCTGGGGCAGACACTTCCACAGATGATAGGAACCAACATTGGCATGGACAAATCCAGTCCATCACCAGTCAGCTGATACAGCTGCTTCCATTTTCATTTTTATTGAGGAAAGTCAATCTCCTTGGCAGCCTGCACCCATTATCTCAACATTACCCTGTCTTCTGGCCTCCCTGCCAACAACTGGGGCCACGCTGCCTCGGAAGTACGGGTGAGGAAAAGTGTTTGTTGCGTGAGGTGGTGACTTCCACAGGCAAGTGTTTTCAGTCTGGTTAAGACCAAGGACTGAATCTATGGCATCTTTTATAAACAGGCTTAGCAAACATGAACTGAGAAGATGCTACTGAAGGAAAAGCAGTAGAAGATCTTTACTACTGTTACTTCAACCTCACCTGTAATTCATTTGGCAGCACAAGGAGATTTGGAGATACTATTTGAGTATGTTTTTGACTTCAAATCTTGCTTGAATTCAATCTGTTTCTATATTTGACCCTGTTTGGGAATAGAAAGAATACTCAATTCATTAAGCTCATGGCATTGGGGAATAAATAAGATATTTCAACTAGAAGAGAAAAATTGCATGTGACTAGGGAATTCTACGCATCGACTCAGATGTCTAAAGGCCACTGTTACTCATTGCCGCTAATACTGAGTTCTGCAAATGGCAGATGATTTGGGATTGGCAGTTTGAAAGAATCCTAAAATTGGCATAAGGGACATGTACACTGTCTCAAAATCCCGAAAAGCACCCTAAGTTTTCTATATCCACTCTTGTAACACACGATGGTAGTATGCAATCATATTACTGAACAAGTTTTTTATCATTAAAGTATCACTGGTGGCTTCAAATTCATTGTTTCTCTAGTAAAAAGCTAATGAAAATTTTTTGCCTTTTGCTTTTTTTGTCACTGCTCTTATACATCATGGCATACACCCTGTTCAACATTCACACGGTAAACAAGCATCTCCTCTGAGTGCCACGAGGTCTTTTCAAGGCACCTCATCAAACATTTATTGCCAGTGCAGCCAGCTGGTGAGAATGGACACCCACTCACTGTTGATCCTGAAATACACTGGAGTAGCTCCTGAAAAAATGTTGATAGATGGAGTAAAACATCTAGACTTGTGAACTAGCACAGCCTATTTTCATTCACCAGTGTCAGGTCACCATGGGTGCCTTATTCAAACAGAGGGAAATTTTACATGCAGAACAGTTGCTGCAGTTTTATACTACCTGTGTAATAATTCATGACCTGAGTAATAAAGAACTCATTAAACCTATTTCCTGCTTTTCCTTTACACATAGACCTCCCAGCAGTTTAAGCCATACATAATGAGCCCAAGTATTTTAAGGGATAGTGTTAAAATTATCTACTATTCTTTTATATCTGAAATCATTCTTTTATTTTCCTCCACTACATTGCTAGCATAACTAGGAAACAATATATTACCCTAATTACATGTTATTTATTAGGCAGCAAGAAAATAAGTCATTCAAAGACAAATCCCTGTAGTTATTCATGGAACTGCTTTAGATGACAAAGATATAGTAAACCAAGCAATCTTTCATTATATTTATTACACACTCTTTGTACTAATGAACAATAACAGGCTTTGCTGAAATAATGGCTTCTGTTCTGAGTTGTGGTAAATGTTATACAGGCCATATTCATCAAAAGCACGTCAAAGCCATGGATGGCCTTTATTTCTTTTGCTTGCACTTGAGGAAATTGGGTAGCTGGTGAACAACAATGATTTGAGGGGCTTAATAAACATAATGTAAAATAATTAGTGTCTTTAAAAAAACAACATGCATAATATACTAGTGGCAGCTCAACCCCTGAGAAACACACAGTGGTGAAGACGCTAGCAATTTATTTTTATAACCCCTACCTTTGGAAGAGCCTATGCATTCCCTTTGCTCTCAATATGAGAGACTCTTTCTATGTGTTGTTAAGCAAGCATTAAATCTGCACCACAGTGGGATGAAAATTTCTCGTTAACTTCACTCATCACTTGGAATTAATGAACGCTGTAAAGCAAAAGAAGTAAATTTGAATATGAAATCACAGAAAGAAAAAAAAATATAATAAGAAAGTAAGAGAAGAGGGGTTTGGACTTGACCGTTCTAAGTGCTTTTTAGAGAAGAAATTGGAATCCCTATCTTCTTCCTCTCACATAGATGGCCTATGCATAGTGGTATGAAAACACACTCTTTCTCCTCCTAGTGAATATTTATGCTCCAAAGAAGCTGACACAGGACAAGACACCATAAGAATATGCCTGCCTGTGATGCCAGGGTCATCTCCCAGGAACTGTGTTCAAATACCCTTTTATGATCCAGGTATTAGAGAACCTGATCTCCAACAGTCTTGGTAGAAGTACTACCCTTCTTGGGCATTGGATCAGAGCTCTAGTTGTCTTTACGTTGCTCTAGGCCTGACCTGGCAAAAATACACTAAGAATGTCCATTGGACAAATCCTTTCAGGTGGGACAGGTAAGACACTGCAGTGAAATATGCACTCAGGTGTTTAACATTACCAGACCTTCAGAGTCCTGGGCAACCATAGGAGAAACATGTAAGAAACTTGGCAGAAAATTGCTGAGGGGAATTAACGCTTTCCAGGGTTGTACAATGTCTGTGCAAAAATCGGGGACCTACATTTTGAAGTCAGGTACCCAAATAACAATTAGCCAAAGCTCAGGTTCTTTTTTGAAATGAAATAGAGGACAGCATTTGGCATGAATAACATTTGCTATCCCAGCTCAAAAGAGGGATTCTGTCCAGTTTGATACCCACTTTTGGGGACAGAGATTTCAAAAGTAATTGTGCTTCTTCAATCCTAGTTCCCTGTATGGATTCTTAAATGAAGAATGCTGTAAATGTTCACTGGCAAAAGAAAAATCCAACTGACCCTTTCAGGAGTCTTCCATAAAAATTAATTCATCTGACTCATTAAAACTAACATTGTGTGTATTTTTTTAGAAAAGTTGGGTAAGAAGAACAACAAACTGCTTGCTAACATTGCAAAGAGAGTGCCCCAGTCTGTAAATGCAGTCCAATAAATTCAGTCCAATAAGTTTATTTCTTTATCCTTCCCTTGTCTTTTGAGACTTAAATTGAGCAAACCAAATTAATTTACAATAATAATTACAAATTTATGTCTCTAATTCTTTTAGAGACTAATGCTCATTTTTATAATTGCTCTCATGTTTGTTCTTAACGAAAATACCTGAGTCTGCTTTATAAGAAGATTCATGGAGTTTGGATGGGATTTGGAGATTTCTTATTGGGATCTAGCTGATGGATTTCTTTCTTTCACTAAAAGGTACAAAGTCATGTAGGGCTGGATATTTATATCCCAAGACAAAAACATAGTTCATATTTATAACAGGAAACTGTACAATCATAGAATCATAGAATAGTTCGGGTTGGAAGGGACCTTTAAAGGTCATCTAGTCCAACCCCCCTGCAATAAGCAGGGACATCTTCAACTAGATCAGGTTGCCCAGAGTCCCATCCAACCCGACCTTGAATGTTTCCAGGGATGGGGCTTCTACCACCTCTCTGGGCAACCTGTTCCAGTGCCTCACCAATGGTAAAAAATTTCTTCATTATATCTAGTCTGAATCTACCTTCTTTTAGTTTAAAACCATTGCCCCTTGTCCTACCACTACATGCCCTACTAAAAAGTCTATCCCCATCTCTCTTATAAGCCCCCTTTAGGTACTGAAAGCCTGCAATAAGATCTCCCCAGAGCCTTCTCTTCTCCAGGCTGAACAACCCCAACTCTCTCACCCTGTCTTCATAGGAGAGGTGTTCCATCCCTCTGACCATTTTTGTGGCCCTCCTCTGGACCCGCTCCAACAGGCCCATGTCCTTCTTGTGTTGGGCGCTCCAGAGCTGGACGCAGTACTCCAGGTGGGGTCTCACCAGAGCGGAGTAGAGGGGGAGAATCACCTCCCTCAACCTGCTGGCCATGCTTCCTTTGATGCAGCCCAGGATACAGTTGGCTTTCTGGGCTGCAAGCACACATTGCTGGCTCATGTCCAATTTTTCATCCATCAGTACCCCCAAGTCCTTCTCAGCAGGGCTGCTCTCAATATCTTCATCGCCCAGTCTGTACTGATATCGGGGGTTGCCCTGACCCAGGTGCAGGACCCTGCACTTGTCCTTGTTGAACCTCATGAGGTTCACATGGGCCCACTTCTGGAGCTTGTCCAGGTCCTTCTCGATGTCATTCTGTCCCTCAGGTATGTCAGCCGCACCACTCAGCTTGGTGTCATCTGCAAATTTGCTGAGGGTGCACTCAATCCCACTGTCTGTGTCACTGATGAAGGTATTAAAGAGTACTGGTCCCAATACGGACCCCTGAGGGATACTACTTGTCACTGATCTCCATCTGGACATTGAGCTGTTGACCAATACTCTCTGGATGCAACCATCCAACCAATTCCTCATCCACTGAACAGTCCACCCATCAAATCCACATCTCTCCAATTTAGAGAGAAGGATGTTGTGAGGGACCATGTCAAAGGCCTTACAGAAGTCCAGATAGATGACATCCATGGCTCTTCCCTTGTCCACTGATGTAGTCACTCTGTCGTAGAAGGCCAGTAGGTTGGTCAGGCAAGACTTGCCCTTGGTGAAGCCATGCTGGCTGTCTCCAATCACCTCCCTGTTCTCCATGTGCCTCAGCATAGCTTCTAGGAGCATCTGTTCCATGATCTTCCCAGGCACAGAGGTGAGGCTGAGAGGTCACTAGTTCCCAGGGTCCTCCTTCCTACCCTTTTTAAAAATGGGTGCAATATTTCCCTTTTTCCAGTCACCTTGGACTTCATGACTTTTCAAATGTCATGGAGAGTGGCTTGGCAACTACATCAGCCAGTTCCGTCAGGCCCCTGGAATGTATCTCATCAGGCCCCATAGACTTACGTATGTTCAGGTTTCTCAGGTGGTCATGAACCTGATCTTCTCTTACAGTGGGAGGCACTTTGCTCCCCCAGTCCCTGCCTTGAGTTCCATCCACTCAAGAGGTGTGGGAAGAGAGATTGCCAGTGAAGACTGAGGCAAAAATGTTGTTGAGTACCTCAGCCTTCTTCTCGTCCATTGATACCAGTTTGCCACTTGTGCTTATCAGAGGGGTACACTTTCTTTGACCTTCCTTTTCTGGCTGACTTACCTGTAGAAACCCTTCTTGTTATTCTTTGCATCCCTTGCCAAGTTCAGCTCCATCCACACCTTGGCCTTCCTGACACCATCCCTACACAACTGGGCAATGTCCCTGTATTCTTCCCAGGATACCCGTCCCTGCTTCCACTGCCTATGCATTTCCTTCTTGCCCTTTAGTTTGACCATCAGGTCTCAATCATCCATGACAGTCTCTTGCCTTCCTTTTCTGACTTCTTACACCTGGGGATCAAGAGCTATTGTGCTCTATGGAATTAAATATCTGCCAACTCTGTTCAGCTCCCTTGTCCCTGAGGGCTGTTTCCCAGGGGATCCCATTGACTAACTCCTTGAAGAGCTTGCTTTTCTGAAATTCAGGGTCCTGACCTTACTCTTCGCCTGACCCATATCCCTCAGGACTGCCAACTGCACCAGTGCATGATCACTGCAGCCCAGGCTGCCTCCAATCTTAACATCTCCAATTAGCTCACTTGTATTGGTGACCAGCACATCCAGCAATGCATCCCCTCTGGTAGAGCTGTCTATTACCTGGCTTAAGAAGTTTTCCTTCATGCACTCCAGGAGTCTCCTGTATTGCCTACAGCCCACCTGTACTCTGTATTGGATTTGGTGCCAGTGGTACATTACTGTTTGTGTGTGTGACAACTATGCAAACATTATAGCATGCAGATTACAAATGGGTAAATTCTGTTTAACCCAGACTGCTTTACTATCCAATGCTAAGATCAAAGAGAAAGAAGAGAAAAAGAAAAGGTTGATTAGTACAATGTAACTGATTTTACAATTTTGCAGTTAAGTTTAGGCTGACATGCTTTCAGCTTTTTGGTAGCGGGAAATAGCTCACTGATGAAGATCATGCTGTCAGAAGTGCTGATATAAGGTGCAATTATTCCATACAATGATCACATTAACATGATATGCTGGTCATCTGTAAGTAACCTGTGGTCCTCTATATAATTCCTTACAGAGGAACTCATCTTGATTTTGTCTAAAAAAACTTGCTACCTCAGTCCATTAATGTTGCAGAGGCTGTGACCTTCAGAGTGCTATGCTTGGAAAAGAGTTGTTCTGTTCTGAGATTCCCGATGTGTAAACAAGATACTTGGTCCAATGGTGTCTTTCCTCACAAGCTGAAGTAATTTCAGCCCTCTCTTAAATTTCAGAGTAATCTTTCATCTGAGGCAACACTGATGAATTATGCTATACAAATATATTTGCCTTCATTTCCTTCTACCAGTAATTAGGGCCAAAAAAAAAGCAAAACTAAAAACCAGCTCCCCCCTCATCCAATAAACATACAAAAAAGAGGTGGACTGATGCAGACAGAAAGCGCTAGCTGGACTAATAATATGCCAGTTAGCTGAACTGTACCATGTTCTATATATTTACAAAACTGGCTTCATTTGAACAGCGTTACAGGAAAACTGTTCTCCAAAGAGATCCCCTGTAATTACCCTGATCCATTCTTCTCCAAGTCAGCTTGGAAGTTAGGCAGCTGCCATATAAACTGCCATATTCGTCCTTTATATATGATGCCGATGGATCATCGTTAGAGGAAAACCTAAAAGCAGAGCAACGGCTCATTCCCCTTTCACCCTGTAGAAGGGTGTGCTCTCCAGAGTAAGGGTGAGTGCATCTGCAGGACACAAAGGAAGCCTATGCCATGATAAATGGCAGAGAAGATAGGGCCCTTGGTATCCAGCACCGTGGACGATCAATGCTTGTGAACACAAAGAGTTTCCACTAGGTCCCAAACATAATGAAGAAAAACCCTGCAGTGTTTCAACATGTGACAAAGCCTATAACCACATTCAGTTATTCAAAATGCGCACAGAGACACATATATTGCCTAAACCCATATGAAGCTTTTTAGGAGTGTAAATATTCAGGAAAGCCTCTGCTTATGAACTAAGGAATATAGTAAACGTATCATTATTAACTTATTCCTTGCTGCCTAACGTATAAGACAACTGCATCATCATGTACCTAGTAATTCTCCTTTGAAGTAATGAACAAATAACACTGACAAATGCTGCCATCACATAATTGGTATAATGAGTTTCAATGGGGATGAGATTCTGAGCATGATTTCTATTTCCTCAGAGCTGGAGTAGATTAAGAATAAATCATGGAAGTTACTGCAGGTTTAACACTTACATCACTGAGACAGAAGTCTGACCTGCATTTTGTGGACAATTTTTAGAATAAAACAGCTGAAAATAAGAAATTCCATCAAAGCTTGACCAAGAGCCACATAAAACCTTGTAGATCAGATGCTAAGCATCTTACAAGATGCTTTAGAAATAATAAGAGTACAAACTGCCACCTGGAATTAGCACTACAAAAGGTCTTGTTAGTTATGTCTTTCATTTGGTCTGCTAAGCCATAAAGGATGTTCTGAATTAAACTGTTAGGGCAAGGTTGTGCTCTCAGGGACAAGCAGGACAGCTCCTCCTTTCTAGGTCTAGCTCTGCTGTGATACTGTTTGCGTTTAAGGTGCTCTGAGCCAAGCAACTGCCATTCTTCTCCTCTCTTTACGGATCAGTTTCCTCTCTGACTGCATTTTTGTCCACTTGGTTGGATGCGGAAGTAGGCACATGTTTCTGTAGAAGTAATCCAGCAAATGTTCAATATAAGAAGTTCAGGGTTCCTTTTGCCATAAAGTAAGATGTGACAAAAACCCCACAAATATTCTAACTCTGCCCAGCACCACAAAAATGGATAATACTTGTGAAATTTACTAAAGATTGTCACCATTTGCATTTGTTACTTTATACTCAGCAAAGGCTAGTGAAATTGCTTACCCATTTCAACAAATGAGCAGTAGATACTAGGTTTTACAGTGACTTTTTTCCCAAAAGTAACACCAGAGCAGAATCCAGGAGATCTTTACTCCAGGTCTTCTTGCCTTAGGTTTACTTTCTTTTCTAGAAGCCTATTCCCCCTCTTTTTACTGAGGTGCTTTTAACAACTATTTCTTACTCGAGATGATACTATCCAAACATATGTAGTGAAGATGTCCTTTGCAAGGCAGAGATGCCTCCAGAGGGAGATAAATAGAGACAAAGGATGATGGGGAATATGTGATATCTGGATGGTGTGATGCCAGGCTGCAGTCCTTTCAGAAGCGATGCAGAGGCAAGGGTGTGAGACGTCCAATACTGACTATATAGAAAGTTGCAGTGGCCAGAATAAAGACATGCTAGGGGACGGTGCTTTTCTTTTTCTCTCCCCCGCCCCCACTTCTCTTTTTTTTTTTTTTTCTTTTCCTTAAAAATATTGTAAAAATAGATCCTTCTGAAAGGAGGGAGAGGATAATTGGATGGTAACTGTAGTGTCTGTTATATCCCAAGGCAACAGTTCAAAGTAAAACACAGACTCTCATATTTAGTCAACTGCTGAGGCCATCTGACAGATAAATGTGAAAACCATTCTGTGGACAAATTCTTAATCACCCAGGGACAAGGGAGCCCTGATTAGGTGAATGTAGAGAAGCAGTGCTCTTTAAAACACAAGAGGTTTTTCACCTCCATATTGCCAATTATCTGTTATCCTGAATAAGCAGCCAGACAGCAAATTTGAGGAGAAGTGTCTGGATAAAACAGAAATATGACATGTGAAATACATATAAATCAGAAGAGAGGACAAGGAGGATGTAAAGGATAAAAGAAAATTGGTGGCAGCTGGCTGTGGAGCACAGATTCCTGAGCTAGTGACCATGCAAACAGATGAGTACACAGGTCAAATTGGCTGAACATGGCTGTATCCTCCTTCTTACCAGACTGGCTTATACAGACCCAGCCAAGCATCTTTGACCCACAGCCGAACTTCTCAGATACTCTGTCTACAAATGCTGAAGAACTGACTGTAGCAACCAAATGGTAAAAGACATGCAAGAAAAATGTATTAGTAGCATGCACGTTAACCTCTGTGAATTAC
Organism: Phoenicopterus ruber ruber; assembly: GCA_009819775.1. Lineage (NCBI taxonomy): Eukaryota > Metazoa > Chordata > Aves > Phoenicopteriformes > Phoenicopteridae > Phoenicopterus > Phoenicopterus ruber. Next base: position 43,176,334 of record CM020246.1, on the reverse strand, counting down.
TGATGCCCAGTCCATGCAATAAATCAATGTAAGCAAGCACCTGAGTTGCTAAAGGTCCATTTAAATATCTCAATTTAAATGTCATTTCATTAAAAAAAAAAAAAAAATAGAACAAAACAAAAACCACAAAGCAGGAAGATGTGTACATGTTTCAGTAATCAAAATGGAAAAAATAAATGCAGGTATAAGCACTCAAAAACTATTATTTCCCATTTTCTCTCCCAAATCCATATTCTGGGAAGCAACGTGATCTTCAGGAGTAAGACAAATATCCTGAAATCTGTACTTATCCTAGCACTTCGACAAATTATCATCATATTGAGCAAGCCACTAAGCCTTCAAGTCTCTATTTCTACTTACAATAAGCAAACGGTTTAATAACATCATCATACCTTCCCATGACGTTCCAGAGGTATTTGAGAATTAATTCAGGCTGACAACCAGCTTGTGAAGAATTTGGAAAACACGGCATAAGCATATGCATCGAATCGTTACACTTTAAAAGTTAACCCTTCTCGATGCTGATATTTGGATCTACTTTGTTCTCCTTGTATATGACAAAGAGAAAAAAAAAGAAACTAGACCATAACATTTTCCATCAACAAGATTATTTTTTAGATAAAAATGAACTTTCATGTGAAAATTCTAGAAGAAATTCTCATTTCAGAGAGAATGAAAATTCAGTTTTTACAATTTCACTCAGATCAGAAAGCCTCAAGACTGTTTTTTTCTGTAGCTGTAGCAAGCATTTTGATCCTGCTAAAAATAATAATTCTATTTTTAAAGAAAATCAGAGAAACTCCAAAGAAGGGTGTTTTATTGAAAAAAAATGATAAATTACTTTTAGATGGTAAAAAACTATAATTTACCAAGTACTCTGAGAAAAAGTTATGAGTAGATAGTGTAAAAGTATCCTGCATAGAATTTCTCTCTTTTCCCTGTTTTATCTGAAAGAGTAACAATTATTCCAAGAGCATAATTCAAAAGCAAGCTTCAGAAAGCCTACTATGATTCCGAGCTTTTGGGATATAGAATAATTTCAGACATTATTCTGGACTCTGCCTCCCACATGAGACTAGAGTATTTTAGCAATCAGTAGTCACTGTTAACAAAATTGGCATCAACGGAAACTCCAAATTAATGGTATTGAGCAAAAGTGTACCCATTCTGTCAATCACCAGACTAACCCAAGCTCAGATGCTCATGTGCTGACAGGTCTTTCACTGACAGTCAGTTTTTCATCCTAAGTGATTGTGCTGAAAAGCCATGGGATCAAGAAATGACAAACATAAGTAGTTTAGGGTTCTCCTTTTTAAATCTCAGAATACATCTGAAAGCTTGCTTGTGCCTAAACCAGAAACCCCATCTTTGTTAGTCAAGGCAAGTAAGATGTGAAACAACGCCAACACTTTTCACTGTCCAGAAGTGTGCTTCAAGATCTTATATACCTAGGGATAAACAAAATGCTTGATCTGTAGCTCTGTTCTCAACTACTCCCTTTCAGTCACTGAGGCTTATTGTATCCATGAGGTATACATGAGGCTTGTTTGGCTTTCTCTTATCCTTTTAACAATGCTCCTACCTTTCAGTTTCTTATTTCTTCTGGGTGTTCTCAAATCCATTTCCTCAACATCTGCTGCATGAACTCAGACAGCTATTCATAGGTACAATTAATCTATGGCCTGACATTATTAGGATGTTTGCACCAATACAGTGAATATAATTGTTTGAGCGTAACTTATAGTTTATGTAAAGGAGGAAGGGTAAGAATATACTATGAGGATATAAGCTGCTACAACTGCATGAGCAGTGTGAAGGGAAGGTGGAATTGTACCATTCATCTTACCGGGGGAAGCAATGACCAACAAGTCACTCAGAAGGGCGGTTTCTGAAACCATCTTTGAACATGCCCTTTTCTCTCCGTGGGATACTCCCCTACCTCTCCAGCGCCCAGATGAAAACTGTTCATTAGGAAATTATCGCCTGGGCATGCTGGTTGGTCTGTTGTAGCTGTGAGAAGGTGGTGAGCAAAGACAGAGCTAGGGGATTGACCGGCATATAGCAAGAAACTTCTAACCAGGGAAGAGGCAGCCGGGGACCCTGTTGCTGAGAGCCACACTGCACTCTCTACAGCACTTACGATTGTCACCTTCTGCCCACCAAGAGGAGGCAATGCATCTCCTGGCAACTCCAGGACCCTGTCCCTTGGCCACCCATCTGGAGCTGTTACTCCTCAGCTTTGTTCCTGCCCAGTCATGTCTCAGCACAACTTTCACGTTTAGACAAACCATACTCAAGCAACATTTTCCCGCCATCACAAGACCTTCAGTAAGCAGTCTCTTCATCAAAAGCCTGCAAGTGGCAGTGAGGCTGGCAACAGTCATGAAGAGAAACCCTGAAAATGGGATGGAAATACCTCATCACTCTGAATTTCCACTGGTAAATTCAGACCAGCTCCAAGTTTTGAAATAACAGAGCTGCAGTCAGCTGGGGTGCGACTGGTAGAGACGAGTGAGTCAGAGACACAAAGAGGAAAACGTGAAGAGGGTGCCACACAGAGAGAGAAACAAGACTATCTGGAGAGCTTTGTTTTTGAAACGTCTTTGGAGGGCTGGAAAGAAGGGAACTGGGGAAAGAAAGAGAACGGCTTAGGTCCTTAAACATTGCTTTTAAGGGCTTTTAAGCCTCTTAAGCATCTATGAAACTAAGAGAAGAGTGAGCACAAATCAAGCACCAAAAACACTTCAGAGCAGGAGCATTTTTATTGTCATTCTTATTAATGCTAACCATTGAGAAAAGAAGAAAAAAGCAGTTATAGTGATTTAAAGCTAGTTCAGCCCAATTGTTCCCGCCTGCCCCCGGTGCTGCAAAAGGGAAAGGACTGATTGGATAGACCCTCCAAGCCCTCTTTCTGCTTCACATGCAGCTTAACCTTTCTTGGGGGTAGAAACAGGGCAGAGGAAAGGATATGCAGGGACAGGCACTGAACTTGGCTTGCTGCTGCTCTCTGCCTAGGCTGGATGCCCCTCATTGTGATTCTGGGATACTTCCAATTCTGAGGAAAGATCCACGCTTTTCTAAAGAAAACTCTTTCCTCTTCTCCTCCCTCCCCTTTCCACCTCCGCCTACCCATTTCACTGTGATCAGTCAAGGGAAGAAGATAAAGACTTTGCATTTTGAGCACAAGGATGGGAGAAAAAGAAAGAAAAGCAGCAGAAGAATCTCTAAGTGCTTTGCCCCACCCCCAGTAGTCTTTATTTTGTTCTGCCCTAAATGGAAAGCTAAGCTCTTGTGAGACTGAAGCTTATGGCTAAGTGCTATTTCTTTTAATTGAAGGTAATCTTTGCCTTGCTTATGTGTGTAGACCTGTGACACAAAAAAGAGAAAAACTTGACCCGGAACACAAGAGCAAAATTGCACAAGAACCTTAAAAAGATCAATATGTGAGTTGGGAGAAGAGGAAGACCTTGCAATTTGAGAGAAAAAAATGCATAGACACTTGTGTGATGCAGAGCAACTACAGCACCATTAGCATAACAGCAAAGAAAAGATTGCAGGAGTGAAGCGTGCTACTGATCATTTTGGCTGTTTGGGAACCCTTGGGATTGACCTGTAACATGGGAAAGTTCAAACACTTTTGTGGAAACTGGGAGAGCTCAGCACCTTGCAGGCTCGTGCTTACTTGTATGAGGTTGGAAGGGAATATATGACATTAGAAGAGTCAGTTATGTGTTTGTGTATACAGATTTGTTTGTATATATTTTATTTTCTTTGCATTTTATGCTTCCATCTCTTTGATGTCCTTGATTCTTTAAATCAATGCTGAAGATTAAAAGTTCCAAGAGGGTAAAGCTAAACTCATTTTATAATTCATGTTCATTAAAAGTCTTATGACACAAACCCACTCTTTACATGATATTCAGTAGAACAAGTTAGAAAGGAATTATTGTAAAAGAAGTGTTTAATTTCTCTAGTGCTGTATAAACATTACTGTAATGCTGCTCATGTTTTCAGACCCTGAACTCCCTTTCTCCCCATTCTATTCCTGGATGGCTGTAATACAGTAATTTTCAAATATAGCAAATTATATCACAGTTTTTGAAACATGAAATAGTCCAAACGAGACTAAGAATCCAAGGCAGGTTGTAACTGAGGTCAATATAGACAGTCCTGCTCAGCTGTGGATAAAACTCTCGGGAGAAATCACTATATTAATTTCCTTTCATGGTCTAGCCTGAGGAAAGAATCCAAATCCGCAGAGGAAAAATGCTAAATGCCTTGATCTTTAGCATTATCTTATTCCCAGGTATTTTCAACCCCTGTTTTCACAAAATGTCTCCAGCTGTATCTATTCAGTCTTGGAGGCCACCAATTCTTGGTTTATCTGCCTCCACCAGTTCTCGACCTATGCTCGAGAAGCATTACAGACAGTAGGAGAGCAGGGAGGAATTAAGTTTGTTCAGCACGCCAGTTTTCTCAGGTTCACACAGCTCTGCACAGACATGATTCTGAGGTTCATGACAGACGCTTTTGAAGAATGTGTCATTGCAGGCTCTCCATACATTGTTCCTCCCCTCCTGTCACATTGAGTACTCTCTGAAGAACTCTTAGAGTATTTGTTCTGCACAACGCTTAATAGCATTCCCAGACAGCCTTTACAGAGCTACAGATACAGGCCACCCATCTTGTTTCAAGTGCTTTAACAATTCCCGAAGATTTTGATTTCAAAAGTTTTGAACCCATTCATTAAAGGTCTCTATGGTTTTTGCTAGAGAATTGTACCGGAGAAGAAAATATCTTTTGTTCAAAGAAACGTGAGTATTTTGAATTTTTTTTTTTACCAGTAACTGCCAGAACAGTGCCATTGTCTCTGACCCTTAAAAAAACAGGCTGAATGCTGCCAACTAGGAATGCTCAAGAAAAACATTCAATATGACAGTGGGGAGGGGAGAAGGGTGAACACACCTGATTTGTGGTATAGAGCTGTCAGCAAAGGATTGTCAGTAAAAAGATGTCCCTCTTTTGCAGGCTTTTCAAATTTTGAAGATTATGCAGGGAGAATTATGGGGAAAAATGCTCCTAGCTAGTTTCAGAAAGTTCAGTCAAATGGATGAGCAGATCACTGGGATGCTCCAGCTATTATGCAGCAGCCTGGTACATACAATCAGGGAAAAAACAGCTTTCTTGCCAGTGGCTGAATTCAACATAAAAATATGTCCCGATCTCTGTACTGCACTAACTTAGACTATTTCCAGCTTTGGAGTTTTGAAGTAATAATGCTAAATCATTGAAATTTCACCTTGCTTTACATCTTCTAAATTTATTTGTTATTATTTTTTTCATTCTAAATCAAGGAAAGTTTGTTTCCTGAAAGAAACTATTTTTTTTTTTCACTCATTTCTATATGATATGATAGAAGTGAAAAAATGCAATCATTTTAGCCTTTTGAAGAATGGGTGAGTGTACAATTTGGGCTTATTCAATGTGAATCACTTAGTAAAAACAAGGCACTAACTGAAGACTGAGTTATGAACACTCCCAATGTAGGTTTTTTTCTATAGATTACAAAGGTATGGGCTACCTGAACCTGCCCAAAACTACAATGAAGATTGCTCAAATGCCTGACCTCAAGTGGAACCCGAGATGCAAAATTAAGGCAGTTACCTGCTTTCTGAACTACATCACCAGGGATTCTCACTAAGCTGAAAACCCTAGGATCTGTTGGAGACTGTAAAATTTAGCTCATCTATTCTAGCTTCCAAACTCTCTCTTTAATCCATTCTTATCTAAACTGTAGTCTTCAGAAGACCAAATCTGCCAGCCAGAAAATTAACAAAACAGGAAATTAACAAAAAAGATCTACTTTGTCTGAAGTTCAAACACAAATTATTCTATGAAGTGAAACAGCGTAGTCAAAGAAATATTTGTGAGAGACATTAAGGCCTGTGATTTATGGACTAGCTGTCATGTAATACAAGATGGGAGCTTTAAAATTGTGCCAGGTATGGTAGGAATTTTAAAAGTTAAAAATAATTAAGATAATTCAATTTGAAGAGTATTATAATCTAACGTACATACATGGTGATCAAAGGTCATGCCTATACGTCTATTAGAAATGTCTATATAGAGAACATGAATAGATAATACACCCCAGTCTCAGGAGACTCAAGGATTAGAATCAAGTATTACAAAGCTTTGTTGTTGCTGTTGTTCTGCACATAGCAATAAAGATGCTACCCTGATGGATCTTTAGCTTAGGTTTTTGTTAAGTTTCTACGTCTTTAAAGGTATTTTAAATCTATCACCTCGAATGCGCATCATCTTATCACCTGCAGCAAAGTTCTTCAGCATCATCATTTCACGGACTACTACAATATGTTGTGTAATAATTTGTAGTGTAAACCATCCCCAGGCTTTCTGGCAGTCAGGTCCCCAATGAAAAGCTCTTGACATGATCAGAAAGGATGAAGGAAAAAAAAACCCAAACAGATAGGGAAGTGGGATACATCCAGGTAACTATATTATCTTTTCTAGAAAAATGACTGATTAAACAGTAACTAAGCTTAAGAACTGAGTCAAAAGCCAGATAGCTGAAATTGTTCTGGATTTCTTTTAAGAAAGTGACATTTCAGATTCTTGTGGAAAGAACGTGAGCAAAATGAGGGAAACACTTTCGAACTTGGGGATATGACACATTAGAATTCCAAAGAAGACACTGATCAGTATTAAGCAATGAGATTTCATTTGCAGATCTCATGTAAAATTAATTTTCATAATTCTCTTAGTTCCTGTCTACGTATACATATTTTTTCTCATTATCTACTTTATTACCATATTTGAATTCTCCTGTTCTATGTCTGGGAAGCAAAGATGAGAGAGAGTTATTTTACTATGACTCAAAGAAAAATGCACTCTTGAATCTCAGACCACTCGTCCCATGAACTGAGGCAGAGTTCCCTCTAAAAGTGTTAGCGTGGCATAAAAAGGGGGACAAAGTATTAACTATTCCATTGAATAATCAATTCAAGTGAAATTATTGCTGAAGTTATGTTGGGATGTGACATTTAAAGTGCTTCTTATGCAATGAGATTTCCCGTTTAAAGTTCACGATTCAGTTTGACACATTCTTCTAATAGTATGTTTAGAAGCCACAGATTGAGAGATAACGCCATCAGCAGTGACCCATTAACTCCATATCAACAAGCAAATTCAGCACAATCACTCCTACCAAATACACCTGAGTTCTTCCATTTAAGTATCAGGAAACGTCTGACTGCTTAGCTAGCAAGATTTAACAAGATTACAGCCTAAGGAAGTATGGCTTCAGGCTGTTGTCACATTCACTCTAACTCATATTCATAATGTCTTCTGATCTATCTCTAGGCTCACGATGTGCAAGGGAAAAAAAAAACAACATACGGATTTTACTTTTCTGCCAGCTTTATAGCTAAAGAAGAAGAAGAAACAGGATCTGTAAAAGGAATTTATGCCACTACTTCATCAGTTTGGGGGGAGGAGGAGGAGGAAGAAGCCATATGTAATCCATATCATATATAGGTTACATGAGTGAGGTGCTCACCTGCAGAGGAATTTGAACATCTTTTGCAAACCATCCCCGCCTCATGCCCTAGGGCTAGCAATGTGTTATCAAAGGGCAACCAGACTTCTCAATAAGCTACACATGAGTACAAGCATGGCTTCATTTTGTCAAGTCCTTTTATTTTCACTTCATTTTGAAAGGGATACATGAAATTGGAACAACTTGGCTTAATGATGCTGTTTATATACACATTTTCTCAGTGACAAATCACAAACAATTTCGTAGTATGGTACTGGAGTTTTAGCAAGGTCTATCGGACAAAATGAAGAAAAAATCATTCCTTGAGCTCATTCTGTATTATGTATTTACAGCTTTCTACTACCTGATGAAAAATATTTCACATAGTATGTATATCCTAATGGGCTGTCAAATGGAAAATATTTCTAGATTTAGGGAAAACTCTCACAGTTCTTCAGAAAGGGCTCAGTTTTGCCCTTTCTACTTCGTTCTGTGAAGTGAATAAAGTTCCTAACATACACATAAAATCAATGGGTCCATCTGGAAAGGTTTTCTCTGTTGCTCAAAAAAAAAAAAAAAAAAGAAAGAAAAAAAGGAGTTGTATAGGATTTGCTCTATCAGAAGACATGTTAACCAAACTTATTAAAACAATGAGTAAGCCAGAAGCTGAACCTCAGAAATTTTGGAGACAGGGGTCAGTCAGAACAGCAGAAGTTTCCAGGAAGTTACTTGAATTATCCATCTCTCTCTGATCCTTAATCTAAAATATTACCAAAGTATACATATATATAGATATTTATGTGATATTCAGGATTCAGAAAAGAGGAGTGAGTGAGAGAGAAAGTATGGTTTTGTTATGTTTCAGTTTTCTCCTCATGGTGCTCGCCTAAATCACGTGGGAAGCAAGAAATACAGGGAGGTAGAGTGACAAGATGACAAATCTAGTCATTGTCTGTATTTCAGAGTGCTTAAATTTTATCCACATGAGTCTCTAACCTCAGATAAGACTGTAAACCCAGGATGCTTTGGTATTGTTGTCCACAGTGAAGTAGTGACACAGGCCTGAAGTTTCAAAGCTGCAAGAATAAGTTGGACCGGGAAATTCCAGGTGAGACACTGAGATTGGTAAAACTGCACGCACTTACTACTCGCTTTTTTAGTCAGCTGAGTCCTGTGTGATTATTCAAAACCCTAACAAATTTTGAAGGCTCTAGTCCACGTATATGATGTAATTGCAGGATATGTTTCTTCTCAGGAAGTTAAAAAAGCAAGCACACGCTGTGGGATGTATCTCTTAAACCTAGGCACACCCCAGATCATTATTTCTGGCCCAGAACATTCAGTGACCCCAGATAGCCATACAAAGCCTCTGCCAGGAAGTTGAAGGGTGGCCATTGCAACCATAGAAATTGGCCAAAGCAGTGCAAGCAGAAAGGAAACAGATTTAGACATTGATTCAGCAACTTTGCTTGGCAGCATCTGACAGCAGGCGTTCCTGTGAACCCCAAACGGATTTTGAAAGCATCCTCCACAGTTGAATGTAAATGTTTCCTCCAGTGTGGCAACACTTGTCGACACAGAATGGTGCCAATTCCACTTTTTTCTAGAAAAAGAATACATTGCATTCAGTATGTTTGCCTTAAATCTCCATGGCTCTGGTGCAGAGGGTAGCACTGAGGCCACATTTGGAAACAATCTTCGGATGTCTGATTTCAAGATCATCTAGCATTTCCCCTAATTTCTGGAAAATACCTATCCGACCAACCTAGACACAATTGAAACTCCCAGTCAATGAATATGCCTGTTTGGTGACTGAGGGGAAAAAAATGTGTAACTTAATTATTTTCCCAGATATCTGAGAAGAAGAAACACATTGTTCTATGTTTGGCCTATCTTCAAGTTAGTCTTTCCTTGATTAAACTTCTAAAACGACTAAGCAGGGTTCCAGAGGAGAGAAAGTTTTCTATCTATCTGAGGAGAAATATCAGATATTGATATGCCCTGAGAGCCTTTGGAAGCCAATATCTTTTACATAAAGGACTGTATAGATCAAGAAAAATAATTTCTACCCATTTATCAGCTGTGTAAATGGCTGCATGTGGAAGCTTTTGTGCTTAAGCCTTGAGTAAATTAGATTCTCTTGTTTTACGCAGTGGAAGACTGACAATTCCCTTCAATGTATAGGCTGCTACTGAGGGCAAAGCGCGATAGTGGTGGGGAAAGTGGGCTCTGCTGCTGCACGCAGGAGGAGGATTCTTGCTGTTGTCAAGCTGGCGCTCTTGCTTTTCAGCGCACGCTCTGCTCCACTGCCATTCAGTGGCTGCAGGAAGAGATAGATCATCTGAAGAAGCAGAGACAAATATTTGATTTGGATGATTATCCTGCAGGTGTCTCATCATCGCCATGATGCTTAGAATTACCAATTATTTCTCTTCCATTTATGCGTATCTTGCCATGAACACATATATCATGGCATAAGTAATTAAGATTCCGATCAACGTGACCCTTGACCACTCTCTCAAGGAGAGCCCACTAATGGGGAATACCCTGTGCTGGAGGAGAGAAGAAATGCCAGAGGTGATCCCAACAGAAGGCTTCGTTCATCTCCTTTCCCATCTCTTCTTTCCCTCTAATGGAATACTACTTAGGTAATGGTAATGAGGCATCTATCAGGTTTCCTCAGTCCATTTCAGTGAGGCTTACATCCACATGTGGCTAGCCTTATTGGCTCCTGAAGCTGTGCACAAACATAAATAAATAAATAAATCACGTGCCAGCACAGGTATTATTATTTTTTTTAAAGCTGTTAGCAGTATTTGATATGACCTCCTAACTATGAAGTATTGTTTAATTGTCTGCATTCCTTGTCTGGACTAGATGGTATCACTCAAATCCTGGCCTATCCCTTCATAAAGGTCAAAGAGGATGCAATTTTGTGTACATATAATGAAAATCATTTTTCCTCACAACACTCCCCATCACAACCTACTTTCCTGTTAGGTGACACTAATAGAGGGATAGGTACCTTAAAAAGTAATAACTTAATGGTATTCAAACAGCTTACCATGTTAGATCTATTGGATCGATTTTTACACTACAAAAATAAGAACGTAGTTTTGTTTATTTATGGAATGTCTGAGTACAAATGGAGATAGAAAAGCAAACTGTTAGCATCTCAACTCTTTTTAAAAACCAAGTTAATTTTCAAATGACAAAACCAAATTGTGCCAAATCTGCCTTTTCCACTAGAAAACATGCAATTTTTGTCCTGAGGGTTTTGGATATTCTGTTGAACAGTGGTGGAGGAGACAGTGTTTCACATTGATCAAAATTAAAACATCTTATTACATTGATTGCTGATATTTCCTAGACAACATTCTCTTCTAGGAAGGTCCTTGATGCTCTGCTGCCTTTAGCTCAGCTCAGAACAAAGCTATTTTTTGAGATACCGGGCAGTCCCCACAGGAAGGAAGCTATGATTTTTCAGCCACTTCTGAAAATTACGTTTGGGAGAATGTAGTACTGTTCATATTTCTGTGGGTTTCTCTGTACAAGTTTCACAGGTAGAAATTTTTTTACAGAATAGTGACACATTATGTGATTACGCCTATGTATATAATTAAGTGGTTACACTATAGACATATTACTGCTTTCTAATGTCAGCAGCAGAAGCCTCTTCGCCAGGAATTGAAAGTGCTTCACTCTAGCAATTAGAAAAAGTACCGTACGTGAGTCTGTATTCAGACTGCACACATGCTCCAATCAGGTTATTTGAGAGGTATCAGAGTTACAAGATAACCTGCAGTTTCCCAGCAGCCCATCTAATATCCAAAATTATATGCTTAGACAATCAGAACATGAAAGTTTGTGTTCATTTTGTCAGATAGACGCGAGCATGAATACATGTCACTTCGGAGGCCTAAGCAGAGGAAAAACAGGGGTCGTCTTTTTTTCTGAGCAGGCACCAAGTGTCTAGCAAGACGTGAGGGTGCTTGGGGCATGCCCTCCCCTATTTACAGTCCGTGCTAGGTGTTTCCAGCTGTTGCTCCCACCGCTGTGAACCTGCAGCTCTTCCCTTGCTGTAGCAGTTGGCACCGCTGTCAGGGGGACCTCCAAAATGGTGCCTCCTTTGCCAGTCTTGCACAAAAGGTCTTGCCGAGACAGCCAGAATGCGGCCAGGTGCAAGCGGAGGAGGCAGAGCAGCAAGTCTGAATTGAAGCGGGGAGTGTGGGGGGGAGCTGGGAAAGAAGGACATTTCTTCCTGCAACAGAGGACAGGGAAAAGCCTAGTTAGCTACATAAAACTGCCTCAGGAAAAGGGACCAAGAACACATGTTATTGAGCATCCCTGGGACTCAGCCTCCAGCCTCCGTTTCTCAGCCTGGATCTCTGATCAAAGATATTGGGGCCCGGAGGGAAGTGGCAACATCATAGCTGGGAAATACAGACTTAATGAGATAACTTGAAGGCACTCTGCTGTAAAAGGAAAAAAAAAAGAAAAAGGCAAGCAACGGTTTAACTTTCTATCCAAACTAGAGTAGGATGTGTAGCTTCTTCTGAAGCCTTGCAAATTTAGCAGCTGCTGCTGCTGGAAACAGTTTAATTTGATGCTAAACAGAAATAATAAGACTTGCCAGTTGCATAGTTAAAAGGCAGTCAATTCCTTCCTTCCTTAAGGATGTTTTCAGATGCAACCTAGGTCCACCAGATCTGGCTGGAAAGGCCACCCAGAATGAAAGCATATTTGTTGACTGAGTCACCAAAGGCAATCAATAATAGAAGTCAGTAGTAGGAAAGAAATAGCATATCGCTATTTGGGGTAATGACATCTAGCTTTAAAAACAAGAAGGTGAACATGAATCAGACTGAATTTCATTATTTCAATTATGGAAATGTCCATTTGGCTAGGGGACTCCTCTTCCTAGGAGGAGACACTAGAAGGCAGATATTTTCAGGCTCAGTAATGCAAACTGACTGCTATTAATTAATCAATTTTATCAGTTTTTGATTGGTTCAAAACTATACAAATACTTACATCCCAATGCTCAGAAATATCTTCTTGCACCCTGTTTAAGCAGCAGGCAGATTGGGAGCACAGTCATGGGCACGGAAACAAGCCCTCATTTTTGGCAGGGACACGCTTCTGGTAGCTTGATCCCTTCCTACCTGCTGCCAGGCCCCAGGGCAGGCAGCACTAAATAACACTGCAAACAGCAGAAACAGTGGAAGCGTGGTCACTCCCAAGCAACCCTAACTTCCACACCAGAAAAGTCAAACCAGCATTTTCCCATCTGTTGCGGGGAATCAATAACCCACCGCCTCTTCAGCTCACCTCCGCCGCAGCTGCAGCTGCAGCTGCTTAATTTCCTCTGACACACACCTGGGTGGCCCCAGCTACGCACAGCCCTCCGGGGGCTGCCCAGCCACAGCAAGCAGACCTTGACCAAATGCGATCTCCGCTAAGGATCGACTCATATATCAAGGGGATGAGGAGGAAGGAGTCCCAGGCCCTGGCTAGTCAGGGTTTACAGTAAGGTTGGTTTTTCTGCTGTGCTCTCGCTCTAGGAAGGCGGCTTGCGTTTCTCAAGTACAATCTAAGCAATCAATCTTCTGTTTCATTTCCCCCAGCCGAGCTGAGAAATCTCTTGGAATTGCTTTTCTCAAGTCTCTGACTAACAAGGTAGTAATATATACTTATATATAAAAAAAACTCCCGTGTATTCTATATATGTGTTACACGTATCTCCTACACTGGGAGGTGAAACCCAGGCAGCAAGACATCGAAGTTACCAGTGCCCTGCTGTGGCTGTTCAGAGAGAGCTGTCAGGCTCACACATGTTTAGTTATCGTAACTGCAATTCTTCACTCTCTAAGAAGTGTCTGAATGTTTCAATTAAATATAAAACAGTTAATTTTGTTTCTAACTCAGAGTGTCCAGCTGGAAATGTCATCTTACTTCATATCGAACCAAACATAAACTGGACTTAAGGGTAAAGAGTGGGAAATACTAAAAATAAGAGAACAGGAATTAAAACAAACATATTAGCATGCAAGGCAAAAGAAGTCAATTAGAATGCAGAGCCAATCAGAAATCCCATATCTATACAGACAAAGACAGAAATATTTAAAAATTAGGATTTGTTGAAAACTGAAAGTTTGTTTGAGATGTATCAAACAAAAAGTACATTTTGAATGTTTTCAATTTTCAATCCTCAAAATTTGATGCTTTTTACTACATTCTGTGTTAAGAATTGTATGAAAGTTTTCATTTATAGAAGTTTTGCTAGCAAATCATTTTTACAGGTAATTTTGGGGTATAATTTTTACGAAGCAGAAAAACTCATATATGGCAGTCATTTCAAAAAGTTCACACCATAACAGAAACTGATTCAAAAGCATTTTCAGAGCCTGCAAATTGGGCCAACCGTATTTTCTTGTGAGAGAAACAAATTTAAAATAGAAGAGAACGAAGAACAAAACAGAATCAGGGAGAGACCTCTATATGAAGGCAGAATGAGATTATTTAGTTCGTGGAGGATGAAGTCAGAGGCACATAGAACAATTTAGGGAAAGTAAATCATCAGCTCTGATTTATTCTTTCAAATAGCATGAGAGCAGGTGGAAACTGAAAGCAACCAAATTTCAGAAAGGCCTTTGGTCTGTAATTAATTTGTGGAATACGTCACTACAATAGCTCACCGAGATCTTGAGCTTGGCCACTTACATGGTTAACATGAATAGCCAGAAGTTGTACGGAGTATAAATGTATTCTTATAAAGATGTAAATTTCAGGACAACTATATTTTTTTACTTTTTATGGGTTATTGCCAAAGAGAGTACAGGTTTTCTTGTAAAAAGGGAAATAATGGTGTACTGAACTTCAATAAAAATGCCATTTTTTTCCTTTTATATCTTTTGTTTGCTTGAGATCTAAATAAAATTATCTTCTGACCTGAAGCAAGACATTTCACATGTTTTTTAAACCATTTTTAATAAAGCAATGCAATGTAAATGAAAAGAGAGAGTCAGTCACTGTTCCTGTGAAACCATGGAGAGGAGCAGAAAATGGTGATAGCAATGTTTTTTGCTGAACAAGTTATTCTGGCCGCCATCTGAGGAAGTAAGAGGTGAGAAGGACGCACTGGTTAAAACCCATATAGTAATTCTGCCTGTCTCCTTGTGGGAGACGGTTCGGCTCCCGTCTCCCACTTGTTGTGGGACCCATACTGCCTTCACAGTGGGGGTCTAATCAGGAGCTACCAGTCCCTCCCACCTCCTGTAAATCTGTTACTTCTGGACCTGCACGAACCTCCCGTATCCAAGTCCCAGTCAATTTTACAGTCGCAGCCTAATCTGTTCTCATAGAGCCAAACGGCAGCTGTAGTCAAGGGTCATGCTGGGAGTAAAAAGACCAGGGCGATGGAGTTGATGGCCAGCTAACGCACACCCATGGACAATGGGGACAGGCAGAGTTACCGCTTTCCCCTCCCTCCCTGTGTTTGGGTATAGGGCCAATGGTGTGCTCTTGGACCCCAGTGTAGGGCTTGTGAATGGCCAATGTTGGCAGGAGAGGGTGAACATCCCTAACCAACAGAAGTGGAGAGAAGAAATAAACCTGCAAGGTTTTCCAATTCCATTAGTGTAAATTTAAGCTGAGAACCCAAAACATTTGGGGTCTAATTTTTTTATTTCGTCCAAAGATGAGACAGGCAGGTCTGTCCAGCTTTGTCCGTCTTTTCTGGACACATTTGGAGGGACAGTGGACATATCCAGAGTGTCACCACCAATCACACACAGCAACTACTTGGCTGGCAGAAGGCAGCTGACCACCTCCGACCCCGGTCTGTCCCCTCTGTGCCACACATGTGCCGGATGCGGTGGTGCTGTGGTGGTGAGGAGGAGCCTCCGGTGGGGTTCCCCAGGAGGTTTCGGAGGCCGTGCTCTCCTCCCCGCCAGCCACTCAGCAGGCCTGCGTGCTTTGTTTGACCTCTGGATGCCAAGCAAATGCTTGTGCTCGCAGAGCAGGAGTAATCCTGGAGGAAAGAAGAGGGTGGCCATGATGGGAATACCGATGGGAGAGAGCCCGGTACTGCCCCCAAATGAAGCCCAGGAGCATGCTGGGGGAGGGAAGGGCCCCCTCTGGGCATCCAGCACCTAGGACGTAGCAGGTGCTTGTGCTCCGAGTTTCCTTCTCTTGGAGCCACAACCAAAGGAGGGGGGAGCGAGGAGGGGCCATCGGGGGTCCCTGTGAGACAGCAGCAGGCAGGCAGAGCCGCCCGGCACGGTGTCTGCAAGCACGCTGATGTGATGCGCTTGGCAAAAAGCTGAAATCAAAGGAAAAATACCCCACACAAACGAACAGGCGGAGGACCTAATTACAGTAAGGGTCGGGTCACGCGGAGCCTGGAGAGCCACTGCTCACGCGTTCAGTGGCAGGCACTGCTGTTTTCCCGGGTTTGTGCTCCCTGTGTTCCTATTGTTTTAACAGCAGATGGGAAGGGCAGCGTAAGAGAGTCGATCTTCCCTCCCTCTCACTTAATCACCTCCGTCCCTCTCCGGCTGCTGATGAGGGGAACTGCAAGAGTTAACGGGGGGGGGGAATTAAAATGAAAAGGGACAAGAGAGGGGGCCTGGCACAGCACACAAATCAAAAGCAACTTGTATCACCAAAGGCCAGTTTGCACCGTGCAGCCACACCGACAATAGCCTCCCTTCAAGTTCACCTTGTAGCGGGGAGAAAAGAGGCGCCCTGTGGCCCCCGAGGAGGGGGGGCGGGCGATGGAGGGGTGGGGGATGAGGGTGGGGGCAGAGGAGAGAGAGGCAGAGAGGCAGGCGGAGGGAGGGAGGAAGGGAGGGAGGGAGAGCGAAGGGGGAGGAAAAAAAGAGAGTGCAAATCCAAATGTCGATTTGTAGACACAGTGAGGAGAGCCTGCTGGCTGACAGGCTGATTTATTGGATTCTTCCAGTTAATCACTGCCGGCCTGTGGCCAAACGGATCTCCAGCAAAGCTGAAAGGCAGCCGAGGGAAACAGGCTTATAAGCATAAAGCCGCATAATGGTGTTCAATGAAGTGTGAGACTTTTAGTTCAGTCTCAGTGAGCCGGCCGCATCGCCGGAATGTCAAAGAGGGATTGTGGGTGGAAAAATTATGGATTTAAACTGCTAGCTGTAAATGAGGTCAATATGTCTGGTTCATAAACAGTCCGAGCCTATTCCAAGAATGCAGTGAGGGGGAAAATTAGCGTGAAGCCAACACTGTAGACAAACCTCATTGAGATATAATTGCAGCTATAAATACAAGCGAAAACCTTACCGAGTGCAATAAAATACAGACACGGTTTTTTATCTCCCCCCCCCCATATTTCCTTCTTTCAATCTATGCATTTGTTAAGTGTTGTGCATCTATAATGTTCCCCCCCTCCTCCCTCTTCTTTTCCCTCTGACACCCAGTGTTGAAATTAATTGAGTGTTCTTGATCTCCCATTCCATTTTATTCAGGCAAGATTGGAAAAAATCAAAAGAGCACATCTAAAGCATTTTCTTCCCTTTTGCTTTTCTATTTGAATCAGGTTGAAATGTGTTAAAAAAAAAAGAGGCATTGCGACTTTTTTATATCTTAAAAAAATGCAGTAAAATGTCTTTTTAAACTAATACATCTGTTAGATCATTTGAATCTCAATTTAATGAGGTGACATCAAAGGCAAGTATTGGATCCTATGGAGAGTCTCTTTCACAAGATACCTGGTTTTTGCTCACGAAACATTGACTTTAAATTAATGTGATGTTTCAGATTTTCTTTTTTTTTTTTTTTTCCTTGTGGGTCTTTTATTACTGTATGGGGTGGGGGCGTGGGGGAGGGAAGCAGCACCAAAGGACAGGAGGACAGATACTGAGCAATATGCCTTACTCAGTTTAAAATCTGATACAGTAATAAATTGAAGTCTAATGGCTATGGTCAGGCTGTTTTTTCCCCTAAGCCAATTGATTTAAATGGCAGTAATTTGGCTAGCAAGGCTAGTCCTGTTTAAATTAAACCCATTAATATAATAGCACCAGTCTTGAATGAAATCCATCTGTAGCAGAGCCTCCACCGGTCAGTGGTTTAATAACTGTCCAGGGATGTCCTGAAAACACCCACATCCGTACAAACAGGAATAACAGATTAAAACCAGAATCCAGAAAACCTCCTGTTTCACTAGGGAAAAGGAAGAAGGAGAAACACTGTCAAAGAAAGATGGAAAATAACATTTTTTTTTTTTTCCAAGAGGACAGACATGTAAGAAGCAGAGGTCTGTTATAATCAGGGAGGGAAAAATCACAAATCTTTGTTCTTCCTCTAGAAGTGTAATATGCAACTTCTTTCTGTTGTCTTTATGCACACGTTTTCGCAAACTCCTGCCCCTACCACTCCCTTTCCTCACCTTGGCAATTACAATTAACTTAAATTTGTTGGCCTGATGATCTATAAACATGTTGACCGATGTAAGAAGTCTGTTTCAGAAAACATTATAAGGACCATCAGGCCCAAAAAGGACATTGGAATGTATCTGAGGATTAGCATCCAATATAGAAAGCTTATTCTTGGCAGAGGCCTTCACAATGTGGTTAGGATTGATCTTTTAACTTCCTCTCCCATTGTTCTTGATTCCTGTTGCGGCAGGCTGCTATATATTGTGAGGCAATTTCTTTCCCTGCTTGAAGGACTATGCAGGACTTTCCTCAGACCAATTTAATGTCAAGCCTTGCCTGTGGGAACCTGAGGACACAAGTCTTCCATTTTGAAGAAAGCATCTTTGTGCTTCAGTCTCACCTTTGTGAGATCAATAGCACCTTCAAAGTAGTTCTTCTTTTGAAGACCGCCTTATAGTTTCCTTCTTTAGCTGGCAACTCACTATATTAAAAAGGCTGAGTTAATTTTATGTTTTGCTTGGTTGTGTCCTACTGACTTACATATGGCTGGTTTAAGTTATGATTCATCACGTTGGACATCAGTCAGCTTCAAGTGAAGTTGTTTGCTCCACTGGACAGGAGATTAGTGTTGAGACTTGCGTGTAATAAATATTAGATTTTTGTTTGAATTTAGTTTTTCACTTTGCAGTACAGGGAATGAATGCTGTTTTGGATGAAATAGCATCAGATGTATTCTGTATCCTTTTGTGTATATAGCTGAAGTATCTAGATCTTAGAATGCACTTTGAGTTTTTAATAATTTGCCACAATCCCCTGCCTCAGCACCTCTGTGCAGACAGCAAAAAAATAAAAGATTGTTTTACTACTGTCTATGCCAAACAATCCTCCAGTAATTCTGCCCCATAACCACACGCTCCTCTGAACTAAAAAAGATCAACAGCACATCCTCAGCTTTTTTCCTAGCCAGTACTTATCAAGCTGCCTCAAGTTAAGATTGCCTGACATTTTCCATTATGACTCTCTGCTTTCAGTCACTTACCACTTTTCTTTATTTAACTGAACAGAAAATTTCTAAGTGTCTAATGGACAATGCAGTAAAATTGATGGTGAGGTCTAGAGGTTTTGCTAGTCAAACTTCACTGTATTTTTTGGGAGCATAGAGCTGTGCCCTCTTACTTTGTTCAAACATACAAAAAGCTATGGGAACAGCGTTAGTCATATGCTTAGGACAGACTTAAGTTTTGCATATGTAAAATGTTCATAGATACAGCACGTAAAAATCACTGTGACCAAAAGAGCCAGAGTTTGAAGTGTATAGCCGGCTTGGTCTGCCCATGCTCTCCTTGACCAGACATAAACCAGTGTGAATAGAAAGCCCTGACAGTACTTCAGCACTGCAAAAAGCCCAGTCTAATACTCAGGAATCAGAGGTAGGTTTTATTAGCTTGGGTTCAGTCCTGAGCTAATCCATGCACAAAATTTCCAGTCAAGTCAGAGCTTGTGCAGAGCAAGCTCATATCTTCCAGAAACAAACCATGTGGACATAGCCTTAGACTGCTACCTTAAAGGAGGAAACACAATGAATTAGATCAAGCAAAAATAAAATTAAATTTAACATATAATCTTATCCCAAAACGGTCACACAAATAAACGCTTTCACAGTACTTTATGAGCCATCCACCAGCCTCACAATGCAGGACTCCCCAGTCAGCTCAGAAGTTCTTCTATCGCACAGCAAAGTGGTTCTTAAAGAAATTACCTCAGTCAACACCAGGGCAGATATTGCCAGTCACCTTTCAGTTGAAAAGTCAATGTGACAAAGCAGATTTTTTTCCAGATCCTTGGAAAAAAGAATTGTATCTGGGTGTGAGTTTGGAAACAGGATCGACCACAACTGGCTGTAGCTCATACGCTCTGGCTGATACCTTTTATGTCATCTACTCATAAGCTTCAGTAGCTAGATTAAGACTAAGAAACTCAGGGTTTAATACCCTCATTGAACACTATCAGCAAGTCATATATATATATATACACATACCCCGGGTAGCTGCCCAGTAATTATTTAGGGCAAAAAAGGTGGATGGCTTTTAGATGGAGCCAGGAAATACATCTTGTCCATGACCATATGTTCTTGCTATGCTCCTCAATTTCATTTATCATAGAAATGTTGAAAATGATCAAATGATGGTTTTTTACAGCAATTGATGATCATTCCCTGATCAATCATTACCAAAGGCAGTATATCAGAACATGCAAAACTCTCTGGAATTTGTACCTTGTTTCTATTAAAGATACATGGTCTTGCAGATCTTGCAATACAAAGAAAAATGGGTGATTTTAGTACTTACAGAGCTATCATTCCTGTCTGTTTTTAAGGTTTTCTGTATATTACACTTTCAGAGAATGAATAAGGTTATCTGGAGGAGACATAAATTATCTTACCGCAAAGTAATGCAAGTCATTTTGTGATAGACCATTTCTGTAAAATTTGCCTTTTACTGTTAGAATCTGTGTTGAGGGTGCGGGATGAACAGTGGCCTTCAGTGTTGGCAGTCCCTTACATTAAAAAATCTTTAACATTCTTGCAATCATATGATGTTCAAAGCATTCTCTTCTTAGAGACATTTTGAAAATTTTACTATTGTTTTCTCAACTTTACTCAATTTTGGTTTGCAAGTCTAGCTGTAGACAGAGACCATGGTGGTTTGAGAGAGCTATAATAAGAACACGAAAACACCTAATCCAAAAAGTTTTCAATCAAACCAATGAAGAGAGGGGAATTATTAGGCAGCACACAGGGACATCCAGGGCAAGAAGATGTAGATCAAACTCTTTCATTTGAGTCCATTTCTCTTCTTGACTTTCCTAAAGCTGAGACCAGAGAGTCTTATTATATTGCTTAGAGGAATCCTTTGTAAGGAAAGCTACAGTAATTTTACCTTGATTGAAAAAGCCATCCTTTGTTTGCCATTTTCCTGAAATCTTAAGTCTCAAAGTCTGCGCCAGTGGTGGTGGTGTAAACAGAGCAGTGCACAAAACATCCCCACGTTCCATCAAATCCTGCAAGACATCAATGAATGCTAAACAGAATGCTGTAGTGAGCCCGTTGCCACATCTTTGGGCACACTTACCACCTACTCTGTCACATAGACTATCACAAGCTTCCCGAACACAAGACATCACAAGATGCCCCAGCTTTACACCACTGAACTACATTGCCATTAAAAGCTAGGATACCTCTCCTGCTTTCATGTGCAAATGGTAAAGAATTTGCTAAGAATATTCACTCCCTTCATTTTTGTTACTGCAATCTTCCTTAGCTGACGGATGTTTTTGTAGTTTATGGTAGCCTATGAAAGGCTTGAGACTAAAATCTTTGACAAAAAACAGGGCTTGCTAAAGTATATGTAGGACACTGACACATTTACAGAAAACTATACTACAGCGTTTGGATCCTGTAACAGAATCCTGAAGACTATCCCATCAAATATCTGCTGTGTTCAAGTGTCCTGAATGGGCTTAATATTTTGTAGAGAAATTAAAAAATAAGCACAGCAACTCGCCTCAAGAACTCGATTGTAATTCCCATGGTCTCTTCTCTTTAAAGTGAATTTAGTGCACATGAAAAGTACTGGATTGACAGGGAACAAGCACCTTGCAGAGAACAATTTTATTTCTATTCAAACAGTTTGTTTTTGGTATTAGAAAATCTCCTGTCACACAGTGTTTTAATTCACAAGAAATTACCAAATGAGGAAATGATGAATTCTTTCAAATGTTAGCCAGGATTCTATTTACCAAAAAAATTTAGAGAGAGAGGGGGGGAAAAGAGAGATTCACGATGCTATTGTCATTTTACTTTCAATTTATCAGTGATTGTGTCATGAAATGAAGTAATATAAATGATAATAATGTGTTGTTATGACTCTGTGTGTCATTTGCATTATGTGACATTCCGAATTTTTCAATCCAAGTGTTTAGAACAGAAAGTGTTGTCTTTGTTCATGTATTGGCAAGTACCTGCTGGCTGAGTTCCCTGTAAAAACACATCTTTTGGCATATCTTCAGTTAAAATTATTCATTCATTTACTAGAAATGGTGCCCTCAAACATACATAATTGTGTGTATATAGCCACACATTAAGACCTATTCATGAACATACTGTATAGGTTCACATGTACCTGAAGGCCCACAGATGAGCCAGTACTATACACATTAATATATTCTGCATTGTGTGTGTTCATAAATATAGGGTTTCTGATGGTGGGAAGGACAGCATACTTCATTTTCATGAGTTAGGAATGACTGCATAACTCACAGGTGGCAGAGCAAAGCAAAGCCACTAATGGATTCTGTACAGTCATCCCTACTGGATGAAAATAAAATTCCATTACACTGTCCACCATCACATATTATATTTATACCATATCAGAGACTTATGTCTACAGAGTAACTAAACTTTTTGTTACCCTTTGCTGAGGAAATTAATACCATTGAAGAAATAAAAAGATATATTGCTGGGTTTTATTTCCCACTGGCAGGGTCTAAATATGTATTTCATATAAGTAAACACACACATACACACACATTAATAATGTGGTGTTTTTCCTAGTCCATTTCTGAGAGCTACTGGAATGAGTTCATCTGTCCCCTGGATATGATGGAATTTTTGCTCCTTAGATTTATA
The DNA here is from genome assembly GCA_009819775.1 of Phoenicopterus ruber ruber. NCBI lineage: Eukaryota > Metazoa > Chordata > Aves > Phoenicopteriformes > Phoenicopteridae > Phoenicopterus > Phoenicopterus ruber. The sequence goes on along the minus strand of CM020246.1, from coordinate 43,153,680 downwards.
CATCTGGGGTTTTACATCTTTTCATTCTCTGAATGTGATTCTGGACTTGCTGTGGTGTAAGAATAACTCCCTGAAAAACATCACATGCAATCAGCTTACAGTGAAACAGAATTAGGCCTTCGTCCCTGATTTGGCCGTAGAGGCATAGTTACCACCTTTCCCACTTAAAGGACAGCAAAAGGTAACAGCAATAATTAAGCCAAGACTGAGACAGATACATCAGCTGGAAGTAGGTCTGTGTGTTATTGCTGGCAACAAATGGTCATGAATACAGCAGCAATCAAAACAGGTGAGAAAAAATCATCTCTATGCAATGCTGTTGAATAGCAGTATGCAGTAAGTTGCATACAGAACTACAGGAAAAAAATTAAGCTGCATCACTATAAAGCTCTACTCTCTGTGCTCTTTTGGTGTTGTCCTTTCAAATTGACCGTCCCACTACCCACATCAGCAACGATGCAAAACAGAAGCTCCTTTTCCATTTCTAGATGCTACATACCTATCTGATTTTATTGTGACAATCCAGATTTTCTTCATTTAAACAGAGTGCTTAATTTCCTTTGGAAGCTAGTAACCATTCCGAGAAGTGCCATAAAGTGTCATTAGCTTGGCTAAGTAGATTTTGGAGGATGTGGGTAGTATCTCAACTTAGCTTTTGTGACAATTTTTACATTTGAAAAGGAGCCTAATGATAAATAAGCAGGTGGGACAGAAGCCCCAGTTCAGTTCAAAGAAGCCAAACTGCAGTTTTTACCATGCCACACTTTATAGCAAGGACTTCTGAGGCAATATCGAAGTAATGTTGCAACTACAGAAGTTCTAGTGGCAGCATTTGCCTCAGTCCTGCAGAGGTTCAGTGATGTGGACAGGTTGGTTCTCTGCCTTCTTGTCTAACAGAGACAGGAAGTAACTTTCAGTATTCCAGAATATTCATGTGAGGGAATGAAGTTTGGCATAAAAAATTTATCCTTCACCCTTCTCCTTCTTGACCTTCTTTTTTTTCTTTTTTCTTTTTTTTTTTTTCTTTTTTTGTCAAGAAACGATTTGGTTTGCAGAAATAGACTGGTTTAATAAAACTGGTCTTCTTCCTTCTACTAAAAGTTTACCTGCGAGAGCCCCGAACATAATAAAATCAGATTATGAAGGCAATCATATTTACTTGTAATAAATCAAATCTTGCAGACATCAGTTAAGTCTCCCTTACTGCACTGGGACAATATCGCGCATGCATACATCAATACCTGAGGTGTCAGAAATATATTTCATAAGTTCAGAAAAATTGCATACACACTTGCAGCACCATTATAAGCAGTGAATTTGTAATGTGAACATTATGATGTATAAAGTGGCTTTGTTCCTACATTTAATAAGCACCACATGTCAAGCCCACAAACATAATGGAATTTGCTGGTGATTTCTTACCATTAGATGTAGGTTATTGTTTTCAGGAAGAGAACTTTTCCACACTTTATCAACAGTATCCAATTTTAAGAAGCCATCTTCTTTCTCTCCTCTGAATGCAGTAGATTCTTTAGATTAGTGAAATAAAATAAAATCCCAGCCAGTGGGATACTCAATTAAGTTGAACTGAAGTAAGCGCAAGACAATTCCAGTTGCAGGGTAAATGTTTCCTTTGGGCTACGCCTGTAGAATATATGTCTTTATTATTCTAATTCTGGTACAGATTAGAATGCTGGAGAATTTTTAAAAATCTTTACATAACCTGAAAAGTTTGGGTTGCACAGAGAGCTTTTTCTGACAGGACTCTTTAGGTCTTACCTAAGGCACACTATGCCAGCCCAGCATAAGGGCTACAGTACAACACCCATGCACGCATGCAGAGGTATTTTCAATTGTTTTCTCACCTAGTAAGGTCCATTGACACATCACAGATATTTTCAGTCTAAATAACAGAAAAGTAGAACACTTTTTTTTTTCCTTTTCTTTTAGAAATTGATAAAATGAGAAGACTCAGACTCTAAGTCTCTGTTGACGATGGGCCATGAAACCCCCAGGGCTGGAACACCTGCAAGGCTCCAGCAGCCTGGTGACAGCACAGAGGTTTTCAGAAGCTCCAGGGTCATAACAGGAAAAGAGAGCCAGGAACGTCAGACAGGGATGGAACTATCAAAAACATCCTGAGAGATGGCTGATCCAGCAACTCGGTTTGGCATTTTCTGTCAGTGAAAGATTGTACAGAAGAAGAAGAAAACCTACAGAAGTGATGTGTGTGATGCTTTACGTTTTCTGTACGGATTTGTCTTTCCTGAGGCTCAGGAAGTTTTCCTGGCTCATGTAGGTGTAATTTCTGCCCCTGTGCTGCTGGATATGGCCTAGTCCATGAAATAAAGAAAAGGACTATGTGTCTGCATTGATAGGAATTCTACCTTTCCATATGTTACTGTTCACACATTCATTAAAAGTTTACCTATTGACCTTTAGAATAAATACACCAGAGTCCAGATCAGAAATTCAGCTGAAGAAACATTCACGATTTGAATTTGTCTCTGACAATTTGTATTAAATGTTATTTCTTTGGATCAGGATAATCTCTGACTGTGCTTGCCTGGTGTCTTGCAGTGAGGGTCATCAAATACAGTAGGTCACCGGCTGCCTTCAAAGGGGAAGCCTTTTGAAATTCTATCAATAAACAATAGAAAGAGAATACAGGAACTGTGTTATGCTCAGGTGAGGCAATGAAATCCTATACTTCCCAATGATTTTACATTATCTTGTGTAATACAAATCTATGTAAACTGGGGATCTCAAAAGTACATTATCAAATTAAGTAACTTTTGCCATATGTTTCTCAGAGAATTCACTGAAACTTTTCAACTTACAGACATATCAAGGTTAAGCAACTTCCTGATTATCCCAGAAGAAGTCAAAAGCAGAGCAAGGAATTAAATATTCCGGTCTTTTTTTTGTGGATATTTCTCAGTGAACAGCTGTGGAAATCCTGTAAGATGTATTTGTCACTATTGTTACTTTCATATCTTGAAATGCTAAATGAAATTAAAGCACTCTATTGGCCATATGTATTATGCCCAGCAGTATAAATGAGCTGGAGACCTGACTCTTCCCTGTTGCACAGTTCAAACAATCAGTCATTCCTTTGCATTTCTTATCACTTTCCCATGTGCTCACATCACACAAGCGCAGGCAGTGGAGGTTCAAACTGTTTGAGCAGCAGCAAATGAAGGCTAGCAACATTGGGGTTTTTTTAAAACATCCACAGTATCTCATCTTGCTGCCACCACAGTCTTCTCCCTTACCCACACATCTTCATACTGGCTCTACCACCCACAGTCCAGCTGAGACAGTCTGCTGCATTAAATCCAGATATTCCTTGTTCCAGCTGAAGCTTGTCTAGACTGCAGTTGGAAAGCATGCCTGTAGTGTATGCAGAGATAAAGTAACTACGGCTAGTTTAATATGGCTAATTTGTATGGCACTAGCAACAGTAAGATTGGTTTCCAGTGCCGGCTGCACTAACTTGCTTGGAACCCAGACTGCCGCTTCAAGCAGCTAATGCACAGCCAAAACCTTATTTATGTTTTCTTGAGTATAGACAACAATTAAATTAAAGCTAGGACTATATCTATGACTTTTAGAGCCCTTCTGTGGAATGCACTGCGGACTCATCGTTTGAGATCAGCCCCTTATGCGGGCAAACTGATCACGAAATTGACTGGAATAGAGGCTGAATAATTGCATGGAAAGAAAGGAAGCAATTGAAGAGCGTGGAACCGATGCCCGAAGAGGATCACACTCATTTTAAGAACATTTGATACCTCAGACCCAAAATTAATTGCTAGTGCAGTTTAGTGTCTAGAAAGGCACTATTCCACAGGAAAATGATGAACCCACGTGAAATAAACATGCGTTGAAACGAGTTTCTTTTCTTAATTATGGGTAATACAATACCACTAGTACATTTAGAGGAAGAGTGATTGTCTGCTTGCTGTGCACTTCAGTACTGCCCATTAGAAATATTTTACTGGGGAGAAGGTAAATTACAATATTTGAATATCAAGCTGACGGACATCTTGAATATTGAACTGTGGAAACAACTTTCCTTGAACTGTAAGGTAAAAGGGCTTTAACATGTACATATAAAAAAAATCTCTGCAGACTAATCCTACCAGGTGACATGAGCCATTAATATTTACTTAGACAAAAGAAGACTGCGGGCAGTTGGGCCCTAGATTTTTCCTGGTTTTATAATGGGAATAAAGACAGTAGAGTGTGCTATTTTTGTTCCTTGGAAATGCTGTTTTACATTGTCTTAATAAGACCATTCATAGAGTTGTAAACTTTATTCAATGTTGTGACTTATTCTCAAGCAAGTTTACTCTGTAGTGTTTGTGTGTTTCCCAGCAGAGCTCATAAGATCAAATTTAATCAGTAGAGGTTCATATTGCCAATGACTTCTCATTTTGTTTTTGTTTCCCTTCTCCATATGAAATTGCCTGAGGGTATTTACAGCTCTGTACTCTAACAATATCTTTTTTTCTATTTTTTTTTTCCCTGAGTAACATTAAAGCAATCCATTATTTAAAAGAATTGGTAGACTTGATTCCTAGAAAGACACTATCTCTACACGCCACTTGCTCTGGTCTAAGGCAGGCCCAGGTTTCACAGGTATTTGTTTAAGGTAACATTTGTCCATCCATGATCCCTGTCCACTGCCCAGCTGTTTTTCCAGCCACCATTCCCTCTCCAGTACCCTCTCAGTTGCCCCAACACAATGTTTGCACAGTCTGGTATAAAAGCGAAGAAAATGTGGTTTCAGACGGCGCTGAGAAACGTCTGGTGTTTGGCTGATCATTTCCCCATTTAGAAACTCCATTCTGGTAGGAAATGTACCATCGCAAGTAAGACAAGGAGGAGAGGGGGAGGCTACCTAAATCGTCCTTGCCGCTGACAGGAGTGCCCAGGAAACCTCTCACCAAAAATAACATCACTGTCTGAAATAGGCAAACGTGAAAGAACGTGCCACTGCGGTATTCACGGTCCTTGTTTATGTGGTGAGTCTGGATAAAAGGCAGGAAGAGGCAAAACACATGAAAACATCCCAGCTTCTATTTTGAAACACACCGTGGATCACATCCCTAGCACTTCAAAAAGGCAAAAAAGTAGGAACAATGAAGTTCTAGTTCCCTTAATTCGTGAACACTGATAAACTTTACAGCACGCCTGTGAAGTGTTATATTGCTAGAACGGCATACAACATCTTAGGCAAAATTTAGAGGTTTTGGTAAAAGTTCAGATTTTGAAAGACAAATATTCCACTGAGAGACATTTAAAAATAAACACCATTAATTCTTAAAAATCTAGCGTTTTTACTTTGGCCTTACTAAGAGAAGTATTTTCAATACTTAAAAAAAAAATACATTTGTAAGCTCTTATTTAAATTGATTTTTTCAACATTTCCCTCAATATTATAGGGTATATTTAAAGCTTCAAAATCTAGGTGAAACATCTAAAGAAGCCTTTTAAGATCTTTTTGATCCACATTTTTAGGTCTATAACTTGTTGAAACTCTGACCTAATTAGTTCATTATCTTAAAAGAGTACCAAAGCTGTAGTTATTATTACCATATGGATTTTATAAATGAAAAATCAAGATACATGGAGAGTAGAGGCAAAATGATCAAAGTGTCCATCAGTATGGTGTAACCAACTTGAAACAGAATGACTGGATTTTCCACAGTGCACAGCTTTTTCAAAATGCAGGTTCCATCGATTTCAGTTGCAGATGTGAGCGCTCAGCATTTCTACGAATCAAGACCTAGGAATCTTAAATTAGTATGAGAAAATGAGGAACATACTCAATTAACCCCTTGGAGAAACTGATTTAAAAGTCTTGCCCTAGATCACACACAAACTTAGTGGGAGAAATGTAGAGGAAGGTCTTCCCTGATGGACAGCCATCTCCCTCTACGAGACCATCTTTTTTCTTCTTTCAGAATTTTGCCTCATTCGTCTTCCAGATGAAGTCACCTCTCATACAAAAGCCTGGTTTATCCTCAGAAGCACTAATAAATGAGGTAGGCATCCTTTAGGAGGAAAAATGTATTACAGTTGTGTGGCTAACTTTTGCTCTGGCACTTCTTAAGTTCAGAACACTTGGTTTTACAACTTCAGTATAATATACAGAATAGAACAAAAAATGGAAAACATTGGATCTGTAATGTGGAAATTTATCTTCCCACATGGTCATCATCAGTACAGAAGTCCTGTGATTTGAAAATATGATTTAGTTTCCCCATCTGTCCCTTAGAAGTTCATATATTGGCCTTGTTAGTATGGTCCCTGAGTATTTTCCAGTAGAAGAATACAGCATGATTTATTCTTTCAGTATCTTCATAGAGGTAGAATTACATATACAACAGAGTCTTTGGTTTAGAGGGATCTTCTTTTCTGCTATGGCTTTTGTACAGACTATTAGAAACAGGGTCAATCCAGTTTACCCTGCTTTCAGAGAAAAGGACAACATTGAGAGTTGCGGTGGTCCTTAGCTTCTGGGCAATAGCTCCAGGGAAAACATGTTATATGATAATATAATTAAAACCATATAAGAATATATACCCGTGCAATTATTCCAGAAGCAAGAAACTTTATCATCGTTTCCTACCCCTTCAGAATTCAATTTTCCTATTGTATGCTGTGTAAATCTAACCAGAAGAGGGAAAAACATTGTCCAAAATTTCCCACTGTGCCTTCTGGAAGCAAACCACCTTTTCCAAACTACATGCATCATGGTCTCCAAGAATGCAAAGAAATTCCACGTAGCCAAAACCAATTCAAATAAACAAACAAAAAGACAATTGGGCATATTATGAAAAGAAAGGAAAGGCCTGGAGGCATTTCACATCAGCACAGTCTAAAAAGTCTTCAGAACTAATTGCTCAAAAAAGTTAGAAAAGCTGACTGAGCAAAAGACAGCCTAGGTACATCAAAATACTAGTAGGCACTGGAAAATAAACTGACGTGGGTGGCCTGAAGTTGCAAAATGCCACGGAATGGATGCAAATAAACCCTGCTTGAAAAGTGAAAAGCTATTTGGCATGTCTATGTAGACACAGTTTCTGTGATTAGCAGATACAGAGGTGTTCTTTGGGGAATGGTTTTACACTGGGGGATGTTACACTGGGGTTAGACATACCAGTAGCTTGACTAACTTTGAGATCATTTTGTCTGAGAAGCAGCCTAGCATTTCTACCTCCACTGCTATCTCACAGAGCAACCCGAATGTTCTCATGACCTAACTTGCTCTAGCTCTTTACGTCCATAATAGCAAAACCAACCCAATTCGGCTGTTAATTTAAGAACACATTTTGTACATTTCTCTCAACAGTGTGCAAATATTTAGCCAAGCCATTGCGACAGATTACTTCTACAGACCAGATAGAAAGAATGAAGTGAATATAATAAGCACTCGTGTCAACATAACAACATTCCTTCCTGCTTGACTTCCGGCATGCTTCTAAGTTATATCTACAGTGCTGGGTTAAGAAGACATCTATCTCTGAGTCACAGTGCCTTCATCTTTATTGGTATTGTTCTGATTCTTGGTGTACTAAAGAGCCATGTGGGTACTTTTTTTTCCCTTTTCTTTCCCAGAGAATGGGTTTATCAGCGCCAAATCTTGTGTTCACCACAGCACATTAGCTACCTCATTCTTCTGAAAGAAGAGAGCCCAGAGATATTCTGTAAAGTTGACATTACCATCTACCTTCAAACGTCTCCAAAATTCCCTCTGTTCAAAATTGTTCACATTTTCATTAAATGGCAAGGCATTTTGTCCTGTTTACAGTAAAATGAGATGCAGAGACAATAAGAAATGAAAGCCAGACAGTAAGGCAGAAAAGAAGTAGAAAAATGCTCATTTGGACATTATATTTCACAAGAAGCCAAAAGCTGTGGATTGTTTTTCTGAAAGAAGCCTAATAACGAATGAAATGTCATTTCTATATATATGATTGCTATAAAAATTAAGGACCAACTGAATTCAAGAGGAAACTTGCATGCCTACTGAGCAGTGTTGTGTGTCAAATACATTTGATCCTAATCTAACCACGGCCAAAATTATTCAGATATGGTTATGCACGTCAAGGAAGTGACCAAGATAATTTCACTGATATCAGCACTGGCAGGCCAGAAAATACTTGATGAGGAAGAGCATAAGCTTTAGAAATTCACCAGCACACTCCTCTGGAAGAAAATGACACATGACCCTACCTGACACCACCTCAAGCCAGAGAACTGAAGGGTGGGTTCCTGTTTCTACCCTGAATCTTTGGTATCCAGGACAATCGAACCGCCCTGTAATTGCTCCAACAGGAGCAAGCAAGGTTTCACCTATTCTCTGGGCAAGAACTAAATGGAGGTGGACCATCACACGGGCAGACAAAGACGGAAGTAGAGACGTCATTTCCCTGTCTGTCAATAGACATTAAGAACATTGGAAATGAATGTAACTTCTTTTCAGCAGCCTGACAAACCTGCTGTGAAAGGGGGTGTCTGTGTAGCACAATATTCCAGAAAAGACACCTTGTAGTATGGGGCCACCATTGTGTCCAGAACAGAGGAAATAATGAAAACTACCTAGAGATTGAGTTATTTAAAATCTCTCACAGGCTGTCATACTTCGCCTCTTTTTTTTTTCAATAGAGACAAAAGGGCAGCTAATAAATTCCAAATCATTTCAATTCATCTTGCATTAATAAATAAATCGATTCATTAGTACTCCATTTTATATCATCTGATGATGATAGGAATCAACAGCATTAGAGTTGTCTACTCAATAATTTCTCAATTGTTTCTTTTCATTTTATATTCTCATCAATAGAAAACATTATCAAAGTTCTGGCTGAAAGCAGCCACTCATAGTTTCACCCTGGAATCACCACAGAGAAGTTACAGCCTCGGCACTTTAAAATTCTTCCTGTCCTGCAGGACAAATTCTGTTGCATAATGTCATTTTCCTATAAAACAAGCAAATCAGTGAAACATTTCCTTCCTTTAGGCATAGATGAATTTTAGAGTAAAAAGTATAAGCTTACAGAACCAAATTTTTATTTAACAGAACTCATACCTTCTTTCCATTAATATAAATTAACACTGTACAGAGTTGGAATACATAAAGCTGTATGAACCAGTGGTCTGTGTCATTAAGGCAATCAGGATAAAAATATTGCAAGGAAAAAGACCTGGTGTGTGGACTTACAGTTTAGATGGCATGTGCAAGTGGCTTTGTCTCTGAGGTGGAGTTGGGATGGGCTATTGTAACTGTTGAAATAAAATGCTGAAACTAAAGGGAGGCTGGGCAGGAGGAATTTCAGGACTAATACTCAGACATGTTTGCGTGGCCACAATATGCCAGTGAGCTGAAATTTAAGGCTCACTACTCTAAGCATCCACACAGCAAATGCTCTTGAAACTAAAATGATAACTGGGAGCTTGAGCACAGGGTAATTACAGCCGCCAATGAAGTATACCAGCACTCAGACCTCAAGACTTAAATCAGCTTTCTTGGGAATGGCCCAGACCTTTTGCCCAGAAGACTTGCATATGGAAACGATTTGGGAAGCTGATCCTTGCTTCCTCTCAGCTGTTACCTAGTAACTAACTGTGCGAGTGCTTCCAGTCCATTTCACAGCAGAGTCGCACAGGTTAGCGTAAATGGCTCTGCCAGGCAGCCAGAAAGCCTGGGCAAGTCAATGCCATCAGCATGTTACCGAGGCATTCAGTGGGTGCTCAGGAAGGAGGATGCATCCAGAAAGCATTGAACTCCAGGAAATTTCAGGCAGAAGTATTTGATTCTTACCATCAGGAGCAAATTTCTGTTGGCGGGATCAGTGTTGTCTAGCTCAAGGCAGTGACTAATTACTACTTGGAGCAAGCTGTCACTATCCATCAGCTGCGAGGATGTAGGAGCAGTTTATACCTTCTGATCAGCAGTCCTCTTCATCAGTAGTGATTGCCTATTTATGGAGATAAGCTGCCATTGCTGACCAGCTGCTTCATGCTATGGCTACCTCTGGGGATAAGCAATCACCATGAAGCAACACATTATTACTGAGGCTGCAAATACACAGGTATTTACATCAATGAATTTACCATGTAGCAGTACCTAATTACAATCAGGTGGTACAACCTCCACATCCATATTCGTCTCCAAAATTTGTCCTCCTCTCCTTTATCCCCCTCCCTACCCCTTGTTCCAGCACACTCTACCTTCCTCTCTCTCAATCAGCTGCCTTATCCATCCTTCCCAGGCACCCTCCTGCTCTTATCTGTGGTGCCATCTCCCTATGTCCTGCCCAGCACATGAGGGGCGAGGACCCTGGGCAAGCTGCTGTCGATACTTAGCCCAGGGGATTCGGCTGGATGGCCGGGGGCAAACAGCCTCTGCTGGGGGTCCATGCAGGCTGCTGTGTGCTGGGGGAGCTGAGGATGCCAAAGACCCTGCGTGGGTGCAGTATTTCAACCAGGGCCCATGTGGCATAGCTTACCTGGCACAAGTATTCCAATAGCACCCTGGAAAAACAAAGTGTAGTTACAGCTGTCAAACCCAGTGCTGTGGTAGTTATTGTCTAAGCTGGTGGCCACAGGCGTTCGGAAGCCCAGAGATATCAACTAGCTTGAACGTGCTTCCCTGTGATGCTGTACTTCTCTCTTTCGTTGTACTTCTGCTGAGGTGATATTTACTGTTTGATCCTAACCTTCATTCATTCACAAGCTGAATTGAATACTTTTTGAATGAATTATGTTTTATAATTAAGACTCTTCTATCTATAGACCTGACACTTCTAGGAAATATCCAGAAGAGTGAAAACTTTTTACCCAAAACTAGTAAAAAATTCAGAGTTGAAATCATAATTTACACAAAATCCTGTTAAAAAGTTACTGGAGTGCTCATGACCATTGTTTTCTCAATTTGGTATTGCTGTGCTATCACTCTCAGCTGTCTGTACTTTAAAGAAATGAGTAATTTTTGTCTTCCAAAACCCTAAGGAGAATTGCCTTGGTCATGGTGATGAATTCTGCCCATGCAGTTCTTACACGCTTCTCAGAGCTCTTTTCGTTGGACCTGAGCTCTCCAAAAGTGAACAAGAAAGTGAGTTTCTGATACTGCTGGATAAATTTCATGGTGAACATCCTTCAGACAGACACAAAGACAATCTTGCTGTTCCCTCTGAGGTTGTTTGAAGTTTTGCCATTGATGTAATTCAGTGCGGAACAAACCCGTTATCTTCTATTTGTCTGAGAGATGTCATGAACAATTATGACATTTAATAAATAATTGACTAATGATATGTATGTTGTCTAATCAAACGCAGCTCAGTTTCTACGAGTTGCCCTCTAGCCTCTTAGAAGCTTTACATTTTGGCCCTTTCTGTCTTTACTTCTAACTTCTCGGTCCAGAATTCAAAGGTCTCTTTTTGTATATACAGGTTTGTTACAGATTTTGTTTCCTTATTGCCCATATTTTGAATTAACTTGTTTATTCAATCCAGTTCTGGCAATAAACAGTACTTCCCTGTTTCTCTTTATCTTCTCTGTCTGAACATAGTTACAGTGATTCAAATGGAGACAGAGAGACTTTAATGTGATTCCGACACAGTTTTCTTAGTCAGAAGGTAACACAAACCAGGCTTCCCTATTTGATTTTGCCTCTCTACATATGTAGAGTATAACATCTGCGTAATGGTTTCAAACACGAGCAATAAAAGCGAGGGAGCCTATAGTGAAGCATGTATTGCTTTCTAAATACTCATACTGAATCAATATGAAAGAATGGATGGGCTAACTGCGGCTCAAGCTGTAGTGAAGAAATAGATAAATGACTGAGCAAAGGTTATGCATTGCATTTCACACAGGGCTTGATTTCTAACAGGAGACGGTCAACTGCATATCACCAGGGAGAAGAATCACTGACATATTCCAAACTGCTGCAGTGGAGAGGTGTCAAACATTTTCTTGCTCGTTAGCTAGTGAAACCCAGACTCTTCAGGGTATGAGAGGAGGTGAACCCACCCATCAGCACATAGTTCACTGGATCCCAGGCCCTGCTTTGCCTCCCACCACCCAAAGTCCTCAACATCAGCTACCCAAATTCAGCTGCATGACCTGTGCGTGAGCCTCTTGGTGTTATGGATATGGCATGAAAAGGAAAAGAGGGTCCTCGATCTTCTCTGTTGAAACCATTTTAATTTGTATAAATGAATAACCATAGGACCAAACCGGGGGGGGACGGGGATGGGGACGGATGACAGGGAGATTGACTGTAAAGCATATTGGTGAAGAAATGGCAGAAGAAACAAGTCCTTTCTTCTTTCAATCTTTAGTTAGTTAGGCAAGTGGAATAGCTCCATTATAAAAAGCTGTGAGAAACGTGCCTCAGAAAAAGAAATGGCTTAAAGTACCTGTCTAGGATGTGGGGACTGGTACCAGAATTTTCCACATTTTAGATTAAGCCATTACTAGACATCCTGTGGTATGCTCTTGAAGTATTATCCTGCCAAAGTCTATTTCTTACATTTCAGACAGAGTTTGGTTAAAAATGCATGAAAAATGATGAATCTTTTGTCTGATAATTTTTTTTTCAATTAAAAAAGTATTTCAGTAAAACATCCCTGAGCAGCTTTATTTGCTATGAACAGATCAGACCAGACAGTGCCACTGCCAATCTCCTCGGCTCTCTGTCTTGTGTTCAAATTATACCATGATAAGTTAAAAAGGATATATGACCTTGTACTCTGTAGAATGCCTGAAATGCATCTAGCATCTCTATCAAAAGAATATTAATTGTTTGCAGACTATGAATATTTTTTATTTCCACATGATTTTTAGCCACTAGAATATTCAAAGAATTCCATCTGAAACTGGACCCTGGGAACTCTTTCTACACAATAGCATTATCAAAAACCTTTCCTTTCAAATATCTTTCCAAAAAAATAATGACTCTTCTAAAATTTTTGCTTGCCATCCCTTTCCTTTTTGCACATGATCATCCACTGCTTCCAGAAAATGTGAACAGTGAATCACATTTTTTTTCTCTGAAAACACTTAGAAGCCAAGATTCGTTGTAGAATACAAAATTTCATGCTGAGAATGCAGTCATTGTTAAAAAAAATTCAGATAGGAGAAAATTCATTACTGGGATTTTGTATATTTAAAGCAGAAATATCTGATTATTAAGTCTCATTTTCATAACTTTTACAATAATGTGTAGCAGTACAGATATACTTGTAGTGTTTCAGTCGTATGTTGTAAGAGGTTGTCCTCCTCTTTTTACAGTCATTGAAAATTCATACAAATCAGTTTACACTGAATTCTGACAACACTGTTTTAACCAAAGGTAGAGACACTGAAAATTATTCCAATATATAGATTTTTGGGGAAAATGGATTCCTTGAATGAAAAGAATTCCAGTTGAAAAGAACAGTAACCTATTTCAACAAGATCTTTTAAATGAAGTATTAAAATTTTAAAAAGTTTCTTCTTTATGAATCAGTTTCTTTAAAGAACCTTCTTTAAAATTCAGTTTGCAGTGCTGGTTTTTAAAGTCTGTGGGAGACAGAAGATTTAACAAAGCTTAAAGAAGGGTATTTTTTTACTATTCCTCATAAAACTGGCAGAGGACAATCCTGTTCTCATTACAGATAAGCAGGAAATAGAATATGAGCTTTGAGGAACCCTCTGTTTCTTCTCTTTCCCTTTCCCTTTCCCTTTCCCTTTCCCTTTCCCTTTCCCTTTCCCTTTCCCCTTTCCTCTTTCCCCCTGCTCTCTCTCCTCCCTTCTCCTGTCCCTCTTCCTTCTTCTCCCTTTCCCTCTCCCCTTTCCTTTTTTCTTTTCCTTTACCCTTTTCCTCTAACCTTCTTTGCCTCCTCCCCTTCCCCCTGCCTCCTGCTCCTGAGAAGTTCTGACCAAGTCTGGACATCACTGTTACCACCTAAGGAGAACTGAAAACAGATTTTCTAATCCAATTATCACTAATCTTTGGAAGATGTTTGAATTTGATCCAAACCTATACATGGGCAGTCCTATACAACATCACACACAGCTGCTTCGCTTTGGCAGTGGCTCAAGATGTGCATTCTTCCTACAGGAGGTGGTCAAATCATTTCCAGCAGTTACTGTGCAACATACATTTAGCTCCCAGCTTTCTAGCTAGTGGTGATTTCTGAATGTCTGTTTGCTGTGTAGTCTGAACGAATAGGATTAAAACTATGGGGCATTTGCACCCTGTTTAATTTTCATTCATTCTTTATTAGTGCCACTGGGTATATCCCTTAAATTAGAAGTATTTTTCTCCTCCCTGGCCAAGCAATGTACTTTTTATGCATAATAAATAGCAAATAGCAGACGTTGTGCACATGTGAATGGAGAAATAGTTACAAGCAGCAGCCATTCTCCAAATATCTGTGAGAACAAAGCATTCATTCACATAGCAAACAAAGATAATAATGATCTTTTGATGCTTTCTAGAGTTCAACCAGAAAAGAAAAAGTGGATTCACGCTATGAGTAAAAGAGCTCCGTGGAGATTGTCTTGTCAGTCTTGTCAAACACCAAGTTGATGCTTACTCAGTTACTTTTAAGACTTTTCTGCTCATCACAGTCCAGGCTAATAAAAAAAGGTAACTTGAACAGTTTCCACAGTATTCTTCTGACTCCTGTACTGAAGTCATGAAAGGTCACATTGACAACCACTGGACAGATTTCTTGTATTCAGAGATTTTTTCAGAAATTATTTTTCCTGGCACCTCTATGGGGTGAAGTGGCATAAAGAGGCTGTGGGGGTGGAATTTTTATCTTTAAACTTACTAATTTTGCAAAGTGCCTTCAGATTTCCACAGCTTGAAAATATCCTTAAGCAGTAGTAATTTGTAGGCTCTTATCCTTATTTCAGATGGATCTCTTTTCACAACTTATTCACATGATTCTGCTTAGAGTAATGAATTAAAAAGGAAGAAAGTATTAGCAATTAAAATCACGTGTGCCATCAAGCTTCTAGTAAAGCAACTAGGAGAAATAAATTAGACAACCTCTACCTTAATTTGATAATAGCTACACAAGCCAAGCCTTTTTTTCTGCCTAAAATTCAAAATCAGAATAATAAAAAGAGGAAGTATAGACAGATGCATTATGTTTTCTAAAAGATCCATAAATAAGAGTGAGATTTTGTTTTCAAAATCTAATGATGCACCAACTCCTACTTTGAGATTTTCAAAAGAGCGTGTCATCTAACGTGTTTGGAAACATGGCAACTTATCTCAATGCATAAATGAGGAAGAGCAGGCAAGGAGGGCCTTGTTTTCCCAGCTCCCTGAGAGTCCCACTCATTAGGCTACCTCCGCTGTCTTCAAATGACTATAGCTAGCGAGTACTGGCAATTCTAATTAATTTTTCTGACCTTCCCCACTCTCTGCTCCTGCAGTCTCCCCTTGGTAGCAACTGGAGATGCACAACATTTGGTATCCCAAGCCACATTCCCTTCGAGCAGTGAGTCTCATCGCCCTTATCCCTCCCAAACCCAGAGACTGAATTACCTTCTCAGCACTGGGTAGGAGAGAGCCAGACTTTCGAAATTACTCCCTGATCCATCAGTTTTGTTGTCACATCTGCTTCTCTGTATATCCCTGTCCTCTTTCCCTCACCGTTTCCCAGCTACCAAGTAGAGAGGCAATATTTCCCATTCCTCTCTCTCAGCTCAGCTCCAATTGCAGGGCCAATTACCTCTGCACAATTGTTATTTCAGCTTTCTACCGGTTACCTGGTCCAGCAATTTCTTGAGCCACATTAGTGATTCCTTTCGAGTTCAGGCTGCACTCTGTATATTGTGTTTTCTCATACTGAACTCAGTTGTTCTGTGTAGGAACTCATAACCCTGAGACACTCAAAAATACAGCAAGTGCCTAAGCAGTTGTCCCCTGCTCTGCGTGAGGACCCTGAGCGGAGTGTTACACTGGAAACCCTATTAGCCCAATTAGGACATCTGATTTTGGATGCTGTCTACAGATAACTTAGTGCCTACTTAAAGGCTGATGCAGTACATGGCATTCACTCCAGGGAGATGAAGCCCTGAATATTGAAATAACAATATATCCATGTTGTTATAGAGTTGGAAGAGCGTGTCTTTCCAAAAAAACTGGAGAGAGAGCCAGCACAAAAATATATGAGTAGAATTTCTTCTGGGAAAAGATAAGATGAAGACAATTCTATGGAACATATTTGCTCTCCTGTCTGCCAAAGCAAATTTTTCTCTTACTCTATGGCCAAATTTTCACAACATGCTGAGGCCCCAGCAGCCTCTTGTGGGACACTTGTCAGTAGATTTTCAAACAATTAACAACCTATTAAATAGAGAGTTTGCTATAGTCCCATTTGCCCTTCCCTCCATGTGCACCTACCTATGCATTCTGTTATTTAAGTACTTTTTCAAAAAAGACTGGTGTGAAGGTGGCTAAAAAGAATCTGCCTTCTACTCTGAACTTTTCTGGGTCAAGCTGTGCAGGGACCATATGATTCTGCTTCCCCTCTTTTACACAGGTGCTGAAGACTCTTCCAAATTTCACCGTTTCTCTCACTTAAAATCTTCAGACAACACGACAAATACAGAGGTCTGCCTCCTTCAGCAGATGAATGACAATATGCTTCCTTAAGAAGAACTAAAAAATGGACTGTAGCCACTCAAGGTAGCTGCATGCCCCTCACAGCACCCCCCTTCCATGCTTAATAATTACCATTTCTTTTTTCTGTTTTCAACGGGCCTTTGAAATAGAAGTGAAACTTCTGTAGCAGCAGGATGCCATCGGTTGCTGACAAACACTGTATAGAATCATAGAATCATAGAATTGTTCTGGTTGGAAGAGACCTCCGAGATCATCGGGTCCAACCATTCACCTATCACTACCAAGTCCCCCACTGAATCATATCCCTTAGGGCCTCATCTAAACGCCTTTTGAATACCCCCAGAGATGGGGACTCCACCACCTCCCTGGGCAGCCTGTTCCAGTGCCCAACAACCCTTTTGGTGAAGAAATTTTTACGAATGTCCAATCTAAACCTCCCCTGGCGCAACTTGAGGCCATTTCCTCTTGTTCTGTCGTCTGTTACTAGGGAGAAGAGACCGACACCCATCTCTCTACAACCTCCTTTCAGGGAGTTGTAGAGAGCAATAAGGTCTCCCCTCAGCCTCCTTTTCTCCAGACTAAACATCCCCAGTTCCCTCAGCCGCTCCTCATAGGACTTGTGTTCCAGACCCTTCACCAGCCTCGTTGCCCTTCTTTGGACACGCTCCAGCACCTCAATGTCTTTCTTGTAGTGAGGGGCCCAAAACTGAACACAGTACTCGAGGTGCGGCCTCACCAGGGCCGAGTACAGGGGGACGATCACCTCCCTACTCCTGCTGGCCACACTATTTCTGATACAGGCCAGGATGCTGTTGGCCTTCTTGGCCACCTGGGCACACTGCTGGCTCATATTCAGCCGGCCGTCAACCAACACCCCCAGGTCCTTTTCCGCCAGGCAGCTTTCCAGCCACTCCCCCCCAAGCCTGTAGCATTGCCTGGGGTTGTTGTGAGCCAAGTGCAGGACCCGGCACTTGGCCTTGTTGAACCTCATACAATTGGCCTCGGCCCATCGATCCAGCCTGTCCAGGTCCCGCTGTAGCACCTGCCTGCCCTCCAGCAGATCAACACTCCCTCCCAACTTGGTGTCATCTGCAAACTTACTGAGAGTGCACTCGATCCCCTCGTCCAGATGCAATATATATATGTTCTATATTATATACATTTTTTAATCTTTCAATTTGCTCTCTGCCAAGTCTCTTGACACCATGATATGCTAAGAAATAAGTTTAAAATGTTTAACTTCAGAAATAACCTTCCTTTCTGAAATCTCTTTTAGGAAAAAGCTACAGTGACACAATGGAAGAGCTTTATATATAGAAAGAGAGATTTGGCCCTTACAGAAAAAATTGCTCAGAAGGGTGCAGAAGAGAATCCCTACAATTTTAAGAATTTTTCACTTCTATATGTTGCATTGAAATAATGACAGTGCCATTGGATGCAATAAATTATTTGAAGCTAACATTTATATTAAAAAATAGAGATTGTAAAATGGAATTTAACTGACTTCACTTGCAAGAAACCCTATGCCATAAAAATGTCCTTTCTCTAATCAAAATATCACCTGAATGAAGTCATCATGTTTGGCCTGATTGCATTTTTTCTCCATATATGTGCAGCTGCATTTGCCTCTCCATAAATGTCATTTGATTATGAGAAAATAAACAGGGAAGGACTCACAGGGAGTCGGTACAGGGCCTGCTTGTTTACCTGCCGCAGCTTTCCGGGCTGAAGAGCAAATGTCATGCAAATGGTGCACCAGCAATGAGCTGCCAATCATCCCGCCTTGGCATTCATGGTGATTTGCTAAATCATTTAAAGAGACATGCTTTACTAAATGAAAAAATATCAGCGGCAAGGGCCTGTGTTTAAACATGGGGCTGAGTTATTATCCCAGTAGGCTGGAATGAAATGAAGACATCTTCCAATTAAAGCTTGCAGATGAACCCAGACAAACCCCCCTTTTTTCATAAAGACAGGCAGATTATGATTGGGAGAGAACAGCGACAGAGGCTTTCATTACAAGCTGATTATGGTGATATAATTCCCAGTGCTATGTGTCTGCGGGCCCAACTTCACATTTGAAGGTTTTTAATATAATTTCCTTAGGGTGAAATGCTGAAGATTTATTAAACTTTATGAAGGGCTTACAGATCCAATTTAAGAGGACGTATCATAGGGCAAAACTGACAGACGATGAAATACATTCCAAGAAGAAAGAAAGAAAGAATGAAAGAAAGAAAGAAAAGAAAGAAAAGAAAGAAAAAGAAAGAGAGAGAAAGAAAGAAAGAAAGAAAGAAGGGGGGGAGAAAGGAAGGAAGGAAGGAAGGAAGGCGCGAGTTTAAGTTTTCAAACCATCTAAAAAGGATTATTTGTTTATTTAAACTATCCATTTTTAAGCAACAGCTATAATTTCCTAAAGTTTATCAGAATTCAATTATTCTCAGGTTTGTTTCATGCTTAATAAAATCTAAGTGTTCAGACACTTAACATTTGGATACTTTAAAATTTTATTGGTTTGAGGAAAAATGGACTAAAAAGTAGTTGACTGAGATCACTGTTTTTTTTCAGGTACATATTGTAAAGACCACCTGTACTTCTGCATCTACATGCTCCTTGACACTACATCTCATTCAGATGTCACTATGTGATTGTATGCAGGTGCATATCCAATTACCCATACATCCATTTGGGTATAAGTAAGAGTAAGTGGGTAAGTGTAAGTAAATATACAGTAATAACTATAAACTTCTAAACAATTCTGAAAAGTCTCAACTACACACACATGTACACAAGCATGCCCATCCACATCACAGTTGGCAGTGAGATATTTCCTTACTGCGTGTGTAGCTGTATCCTTTGATATGTGAAAGAATATCAGAGTGTGGTTATAATGTATATTCTGGAAAAAATAAAAATAAGTTAACACATTGGGTTGTTAGAAAGCGGGGAGCAAGGGAGATAATAGCAAATTGCAATGTTCTTTTTATTTTTCTTTTTTTCCTATTTAAGTGCCAGGTTATTTGTTTATATTCTGAAAAAGGAAGAGGAAAGAAAAAGAATACAAATGGAGTGATGAATGACAGCAGCCCATCTCTCTGGATAAATTCAAAAAACTAGGTCCACCTGGCAAGCACAAAGGTGAGAGCTAGCAGGAAAAATTGTCTCTTTGGGAGTTTCAGTCAGTTTTTACATCTTCCAAAGATGAGTTTAGTATTCACAAAAGAGAGCAACTCCAATCACAGCTCCAACCTGAACTAGAGGTAGCAGAAGCAGCCAGCTGCTTTATATCATTCCCTTTGCTGTTTCATCTGCAGAAATTAAGACTTACCAGCAAAAAAATATGGTATTTCATGTCCAACCTCTTTTTTTTACAGGTGCACATCATGTATTCATTGGCTATGATGAAGAGGGATTGAGTCCTAGATGAGAATACCCTACTATATCTACACCTTTGATTAGGTAACTAAATTATACTTCCAACATCTGAAGGAGATTTAAGTCACAGAAAGTAATGTCTCCTGAAGAATCAGGACTTACAGAGGAAATCTTATACAGTGAATTTTCTTGCCTTAATCTCAAATGACCTCATTAGATCACGCTCTAAACTTTGCCGCCAAATCCACTTTTATTTTTGATCTAAGCCAATGTTTGATCTTAACTTTCCGGGGATAACCAACAAATATGCTAATTCCAGTTCTAATCTGGTACATAGCAAGCATATTTCACTTTTCCTTCAAAATATAAACTGTATTCTAAAAGATTACTATAAGAAACTGTAAAGAAAATGAATGCTAACAAACAGAGACATACTAGTTCAAAGACATTCATTTAAGCTCTTGGTTTGGCTCTTTCTCCTGGAAAGGCCACAGGAAGAAAATCAGGCTCTTTGTCACTCAGCCTTCTGCTGGCATCACCTCAAGATATATTTTGATTGACTGCATTTTAAGAGACATACGTACATCTTATTCTCATTGAAAATTATGTTCTCTCAAAAGATATTTATGTTTCTGTACACAGGAAAGGAGACGTTTGGTCTAGCTTCTTGGCTTGGGGAAGACATAGTGTACATACCAACGATTCTCAGTTTTGTTTTATAAGCATCTCTTTAAACCTCAGATCTGTAGGAGAGTAGACCTCTTACTCTGTGCCTGTATGGCACACAGTAAAATGGGCAAGCCTTTGCGAGCACAGTCTAAGGATACAACAGCAACAATACGATAAATGTATTAGACCTTCAGATAGTATGGTACTAGTTTGAGTTTGCCTTTTGTAAAGAATTAAACACAGTGACACACCTAGTACTACATAAGGAGTTAGAAATAGTAGTGGGGTTGCGTGAAACTGTGTTTCATTACTGTGAAACTGACATAATAAAATGGAACTAAATTCATGAGCTGCTTTGAGATCAATAAGCAAAGATCTAATAAAAGACCTAGGTAATTTCTTCTCGTTATTTCCATGAAACCTAGAAATAAGGATAGTCATTGCATGGTATTTAGTTACCATTTACTCATCAGACCAACATTTAACAAAAAATGGCTTTAAGTGGCATGGCATATTTGTGTGAGTAATGTTCCGTTATCATACTGCACACCTCCACGCTTGGATGAGTACGAACAGCACAGGCAGCACTTCACATCCCTGATTATCATGTTGAGGTGCTGACAACTCTGCAAGGATCCTACCAGTGAATTTGTCTGATGTCAGATAAGATTAACCCTGGGCCACACCACCTAAAGACAACTCACAAGCAATTTTAGTTAGTGGCCAAAGCATGCTCTTAGCAAAGCAGTATGGGGATTTATCTATAACATCACCTTAATATATTTATATTAAGTAACCCACAGATCAGCTTGAATTATGTCTCCTGAACCACAGCTGTCACAGCTTAGACCTGCAGCACCTGGCTAATTTAAGTAGTGGATATTTACTGGTTTTGTTCTTTAGATCACCTGTCGAGTGCAGGCCACATCCTGTGGCATTTCTGTGACTGTTTCACCACTGAAGAAGAACAAGGGACCGGGTGATTCTAGTTCTAGTCATTCAATCTTCCTTTGCCTCTCAGCCTGACCTGATTGAGAAGGTAACCTTATTGTGGTTTGTTGATTTCCTTCTGTCTGAATAAAAGCTCTAATTAGTTGTGGTGTCTACTGAAGCACAATAAAATTCTCCTGCTATGAACCAAAATCCTGTGCAAGACTTAGCTAATAAATGGTTCCTTGATTTCAAAACAAAATCACCACTTTTGTCACTTTGTGGCACAAAATCGTATACAACAGGAGGGAAGTTGAACTTCTGGTGGTCAAACAAGACATCATCATGTCCTGCAGACTCTGTTGCCAGACTGTGGGTAGGAATGTACTGACAAAGCAGGGTTCGGTCATTACCAGCCAAGCAAAAAAATCCAGGCTTGCTCTAGCCCCAGGTGTTTGAGCCGTATCAGTCCTATGCACAGCCAAAATCACATACTCCACATCTGCCTATATTCTTTCATGCTCCATCGGACATTTTACAAATGCTGTCCTACCTGCTAAGAGCCTTACATTAGCTGTTTCTATTCAAATATGGTTGTTTCACACCTATGCAGAGCAAAATGGCTTCAAAAAAGTAACCTCTTTCTTTGTATTTCTCCTTGACTTTAGCTATGTTTACATAGGACCTCCCACTGTTATGCAGAGTATCATCCACCTTAGTTCACATAGTGACAAGCTAAACAGGGGGTTAATTTTGAAATAGATTTTCTTAATTCATTTAGTTTTGATCCTGTGAACTTGCACTGACATAAAAACATATAAGGTACCCTGAGAAGACTTCTTAGTATGCAAGGGAAGGATTAAACAGGATTGATTTCTCCAGGATATGAATATACAAAGCTAAAGTTAGCTGTTCACCAAAGATTCAGGCTCTGGTGAATGATCATGATTGTAATCTTTCTACAGTTCCTCCACCAGGCATGTCAAGATAAAGAGCAAATCAGAAACAATACCCATAATCCTCAAGGAATTTGACATCAAACTGACTTACTTATTCTGTAATAGGATTTTTCACTTTTAAATCAAACGCATTATTGACCTGTAGAACTCATTCACTTGTTAATGCTTGCAAAGTGTTGAATTATTAATAATTATAATTATTAATTATTATTAATCTGAGGAGACTAAGTGAACACTTCAGGATATTTCTAAAAATGTTTAGAAGGTCACATGATGACAGTAATGTCTGTAGGTACATGTGGTAGGAAAAAAAGAACATTCTTCAGGCTTCGCAGCATAAACAGGTCACTACCTGGGATCAGGTGAAAAAGAGATGTCACTCAATTGAGAGATATGTCACTCAACTGAAGAAGTTGCACATTTTCAGCAATGGTTTTTATGCATTTCCCTAATGACTCCAGAATTGATTATGGTTAGAGATTTACACCAGAAGAGAATGAATTATCCATTCAGAGATCTCTCTGGCAGAGCAGCCCTTCAAGAGTGATCCTTTCTGATGAAACTGTGAGACTGACTCCTAGAGCACCATAGTAGGGACATACAGCCAAGCGCTATAGGTTGATTGCATAAAATGCATGACAGTAATTGCTATGTATTCAAGAATGACTGTCAAAAGACTACTTTGAAGTCATTTTCTTGCAGCATTAGGAAGACTGCAGCAGAGTGGCTGAAATCACAAAAACTATTCTCAGGCTTTCTCAGCTTTGTGAAGTACAGCAACTAAGTTGTATTTCCCCTAATCTTTGGAAAAGTTAGGAAATATAAACCTTAATAGTTTGACATTTAGCACAAAAAATATATATGATGTGCTTTTATAAGTACTGTCTGCTCCCAAAGTCATGAATTTAAAAGCTATAATACTAAGTTCAGACCATGAATAGCTTTGGTTTAAGGGTAAGCCTAGGATATGATGATTCTGAGTCATCTGTAAGACTAAATTATTAAGGACTTGCTTTGTGCTCTGGGCAAAGATATAAGAACTGAATAAAACATATGTGCTTCCACACTAAAAAGAATTGCAAGGCTCATGTTCTGTAGAAAGGTCTATTTGCCAGTCAAGAAACAGGAAGAAGGAGAACTGTGGGTGTCAGCAATAAATAAGTAAGACTGAGGACTTGTTTAATAATTCTACAGGTGAGTGAGAGGTGTTTTTTTCTGCCAAGTCCTGCTATCAGAAAGTGTTTCTCCTGCAGGAGTTGTGCTCACAACCCATAAGCACAGAATAAATCCCACCACATAAGAAGGACCATTACAGGATCCATGGCTGAGCTTATGCAGGACAGTGTCCCCAGATGCGGTACCTGATCCCTTCAATGTTAATGTCTGTGGTCACCTTCAGCAGGTTGCAGAGTATGATGTAAGCCACACTTGTTTGTTCAGAGTTTGCATGTTTTGCTTTTTTTCCTGGCCTATCAATATGAAGTCAACTGAAAGGTAGAAAACAAGTGCTTTGGCGTCAGCAGGATTCAAGCACACCTATATTTTGGAAGGAACAAGTTTTCACTGATAGCCACGTCCTGCAACATGCAAAGAATCCCTGCCATATTATTAAATAAAAATTAATTGGGGGAGAGGTTGGTTGTCAGAAATGGATCCCAAATTGATTTTTATTTTTGATCCAATCTGATTCCTATCTTCAAACATACTGTTCAAACTTCGAAATTTTCATTTTCATTTTTCTCTTTATAATACCTCCATAAGCACTTAATGAGTAAAAGCACAGTGAATACGTAACATACTTCAATCTGTTCCATTTCCATATGTCACTCCTTCGCGCAAAAAGAAACACTGCACTGATAGTTTAAAGAATTTACCACTTTTGAAACCTCTGACATAACATGACATAATTAATTACCGTAGATTGCTAGAAATGGGTAGTAAACACAGCCTTATGGCTGAGATCTACTTCGGTTAGGCAAACTGGGTAGAATCTGAACCCAAGGCAACATGGAATATATCATTAATATATGAAGCAAAAGACATTAACCCCATTCAGATGCCTATGATTTTCACCAGTGACTGATGTGAATCACACAGGTAGAAAGTAAAAATTGTCCCATGTCTGGTCAGAAAGAAGAGAGCAGAGAGCAGCTCAGCCTTCGTAGGAGCCGTGCTGTAGGAAAGCGTTACCTGGCTAGCCAACGGGCGAGGAAATCTAGCAGAAGCAGGAGTGGAAATAGTTACTGAATCATGGGACAATCCATGGAAATTCATGTTGATTACGCACAGGCTTGCCATTTGTCTCTCCAAATATCATCAAGAGAGGGAAAATCTATTGACATAGAAGTGATGAGGAAGCTATGGAAATCTGGTGATCTTTGGAGGTATTGAAAATACGGGTGACAAGCAGGAATATGCAATAGGAATCTCCTTGAACACTTTCACATCTCTAAGCTTGAAGGACCATATGCACTTGCAAAACCGCAAAGTCCTGCCTTGAATATCCACTGGCTTAATGAGGCCATAAACACTGCAAGAGTGGAAACTCATAGGTTTAGAAGTATGCTTAGTTTCATGTATGTTTTCCTGCAGACGAGTAAAACTCAGGTATAACACCTACAATAGCTGTGCCCACTGAATGTTCTATGTGAGAGATCCACTGAGAAAAGTGAAAAACTGTAACAGAAAAATAAATTAGAGAAATCATAATAATAAAAAACCTATTATAAAAATCTTTCTTTTTTTTTTTGTCTTCTTTTTTCCCCTTAAAAAGCATTACTCTGTAGTCAGGTACCAGCTATTTCAATACAAGGATATTTTGTTGCCGAAAATAACAAGAAACATGGCTTCTGAAAAATCAAGTCTTGTTCATTAATTTGACTCACGGGAAAATGTTCTAATGCCTTCACGAGCAAAGACTGATATGCCAGCAGAAAGGTGAAATTTCACCCTAAATTGACCTTCTTCCTTCTCCTAAATCTCAGTACAAGGGGATAAGAACAGAGAGGGACTGCCGTCGCCAAGTGAACCTGTTTCTTTGTTAAATTCCACTAGCCTTTCTACCCTAAACCAAATCAACTCCCACACCAGGGCTTAATCCAGTCAAGTAGCTCATCTCATAATAAATTTAATGATTAGTTGGTGGATTAGATTCCTATATGGCATTGTATCAAAAGCCTTTGCTAAAATCCAGGTAAAATACGTCCATAGCTTTTCCTCCAGCAAGCCTTTCAGATACTTACCCAAACAGTTCTGTCAGATATGTTCAGCATGACCACATTGTGTGAGTTTGAGCTGATTTATGTGTAATTAAGTCAAGTGTGTCATGGAGAGTCCCCTGTGTCGCCTTGCTCATTCTTTTTATTTTTCCTCCTCTTTTTTTCCGATGACTTACATCAAAGTTACTTAAGATTTCAAAGAATTAAAACGTAAAGCAAAATATCACAAAATGTCTTTGGAAAGGGTGATTTCTATTATGACTCAGAAAAATCATAGCTCATCAACTTTAGCAAATGTTATCGCATTTATTCTCTGGTATTGTAGGGTAACACTGTGCGTGTATTATCAATCCTTTCTAATCACACACTCCATTGAAAGGTGCATTTACAATGCTGCCTGCACAGGCGGAATGAAGCACATAGCTAAATGTCTTGCCTGGGCCCTCAACTGGATTAAATTAGCACTGGAGATGCTACAGAGAGTCACAGCAGCTGAGAAATTGGACCTCTGTTTTACCCATTGATAAAGCTATTGAGATAAAATTATGAGATACATGAAGGAGCTGTACATTTTGGGTTTGATTCTGGCTTTTATAGCTGTCAGCCCCAGCTTCTCTGTTGCAAAGAAAAGCAATAAGGAATATTTTAATCTTTTAAACTTTTAAATCATAAACTTTTTTTCTCTCTGTGTAGTCTTTCTTTGAAACGCGCACAGGGGAATTCAGGATGTGAGCAGGGGTTGTCTCCAGATCTAATGACAAACTTTAACAGCTTGTGGTTGTTTTGCAGAGATCCTGCCTCTGAGTCTACTATCACATATCCATGCATTACTCATAGCTATGGCAAGAATCAGATCTTTTTTATTAGCCAGATGCTGTTTTTCTCTCTCATGCATCCACAGATCATGGAATGAGTGAGGAGAGAAAGGTTTGGCCCTAATTCTTACCTTTCTTTTGAGTATAAAAGATCAAGTCATTTTAATGTCTGTAAAACTGCTTGATTCATATCCTTTACTCAGTATGACCTAGCTTATATCTGCAATCTCTCATTGTTAGGAGATCGTGCCTTTTACAACCCTTTCCAATTTCTTTTGCCATCTCATCTTGTTCCCTTTTCTGAACAAGTTATCTCTGTCTAACTAATTCCTTTATTATATTCAATTTCAGGCAATAATGATTATCCCCTTATGCTAGTTCTATTGTCCTGGAAATACTCCAGTTTTGGTAATTGCATTCTGTTGACATAAAATCCCTTCTGCAGCTTCAGTTGGATACCGTATTCTCCTTTACTTCCTGTCCTAAAGTGCCATGTCTCGTCGCTGTGCAGTTCTAAACAGCTGCTCTGTTCTGCTCCACTGCTTTCTGCATTTAAGCGATTTGTGCAGTCACATGCCCATATGCACGTACACAGGCACACTGATTTGGAAAAGAAAGTCAAGAACGCTTTAGCCGCAATTGCAATGCAGGTTGCTGTGTAAATAGAAGATTGTAGTTACTTGACATTTCCCTGTTTCTGTCCCTATGCAACTTTCCCTTATATATTTCAAATATTTATCTGCATTCTTTGAACATACTCTACTAGCAATAGTTATTTTCTTTATCACCTTTCTCAAATCCAAATGTAGACACCTTAGTCTTTTTCCTTACCTGACATCCCTACTTCTTACACAGTTCTTTACCTCTATTTCTTTTTCATTTAATATGATTTCTTTTTGCCTCTGTAAGGCAGACTTTGATTTCACTGCTTGGTAGTCTTTTTTTCCTCCCCCCCCGCCTCTGTTCAATTCCCTTCCCATGTTGTGCCTTTTGAAGTTCCTCTCTACTGACCTCATCACACACAGACCTCTCTGTATGTCTTTTACTACTTTTATGGAACTTTTTATCATTGCTTTAGAGTGACTTACTCTGCATGTGCCACCCATCTACTGGCTTCAGCGTTGCTTGCTTTCTTCTATTAACGCCCTTATACAAACAGTTTCTGTCTGGGCAGAACTTCACACACTCTCATGCATTTCAGGGAGACATCTAACGTACTTGACTGTGCCAAAAGCTTTCCTGCTTGTGCCGATTTTTTGCAGTTTTACAATCAGGTTTCTAATTTGCCATACTTTAATTGTGCTTCACTATGCTAGTTTGCATTCTCATTTCATGTCTGAGGTTGCATTTTCCTATGATTAAAACAGAAAAGGAAAAAGTGTTCTCACAATTTGATGTTCACACGGCCTCCTCCATCTGGCGTGGTCTGAATATCCACCTTCCTCAACCATTTTGGAGAAACGTGATGCAATAATTTCATTAGTGAAATATATTGAACGACTCCTTTCTTTAGTACGCATGTTTTACAACAACCCTTTTCTCACTAGATCCTGCCAGACTTCTTCCAGAATTGAGGTTATGAAGTTGAAAAGGCCCAAGTCTTCTGTAGTGTTCATGTGATTCATGTAAGACCTGATTTCTCAAAGTTATGAGCACTGACAGTTATACTGAGTTAAGAAACAGAGGTTTAGAGAATTAGTGCATATTTTTGGAACATCTAGCTGTAAATTTATATCTGTTACCCTTCTTGTGCTTAAATTTGAGACTAAAACTTCAGATGAGACAAATAAGCAAATAAGAAAAAAGGTAAAAGTAGAACTCTTCAATCTATTTGAGAAGCATTTTTGTGATTTTAGAAAAGCCCCAATTAATGAATAACTTGCAATCACACCCTTGTTTTGCCTGCTGTAATAGATATTTATATTTTTATATAGTTTGGATGAATAATTTCCAGTTTATTAAGTGATTCAGGAGAACACTCTAATATGACTAATTGTTATTTGTGATATTTTACCAATTGTCTAAAGCTTATCATATTTTTTGTACTCCCTCAATGGAGTAAACAGTAAAACAGTGAACAACAAATACTGAGCATTTTCTTTTATGCACACATATTTTCATATTCAGATGATTAACAGTCATTCCTAAAACATTTGCTAAAGGCATCTGCCTAACTTGAAGGAGACACTTTAAGTTTTCTGCCTTTTTTTTAGTTTGGACATATGTGTTTAGTCAATACAATAGTAGATACAGAAACTCACAAGGCAACACATACTGAAAGAAAAAAAAAATCCTGAGCCACTAAATATCAAGCAGCTCTAAATTGAATGTAGACACTTAGAAAAAGGTTTAAAAAACGTCAACAAACTTTCAGCCTGCATTGAGAAATGAGTAAAGAAAAAAATGGGTAAATATGATGATGTTATTACACAAACTTACAATATGGCCTTGCTTTTGAAACTGTGTTCTATCTGGCTGCCTTACCTCCAATAGGAGATAGCAGAAAGAGGAAAGATGCAGAGAAGTGCAACAAATACGACTAGAGCAAAAAGAAGAGATTTAGTAGATAAACGAATGGACCGTAGCATTGGGGCTACATTCAAGCCCCCAAATGGCTGCATTTTAGAGAAGTGACACAGTTCCTATGTAAAGTGTGTAAGCTGGAAGATTGTAGGCTAGGTGTAGGCTGCTATGTACATTATTAAAAAAGAATGTTTGATTCCCGTACTCAGCAGCTCTGCTGTTTTTCCAGAGGGAGCAAGCTAGGAACCGATTGCTCTTTTGTGACAGGGATGTTTCTTCAGATGTTATTTGTTTGGCTTGAAGGAAGGGGTGATTATTTGGATCATTTCTTACTTTACCTGAAGCGAACTCACCCGTATATAACACAGGGTAGAGCAGACATCAGGCTAACCTTCCTTCACAGTTCAGTAGATGAGTCTTGGACCTGATCTCTAATGTATCACTATTATTCCAACCTAGCACTCTGCTGAGTAGAGAGCTCTAATCATGTCGATTTTTGCCACATGGCACTGTAGTTTTTCAACGGGCTGGGAACAAGCCCGCTAGGAGCTAGATCACAGACATTTCTCAATGATATACACCTACTTTACTACTCAGGCCTTGCACTTCTAAATAAACAGAGAGCAGCACGGTGATATTATCACACAGCAGATTTCCCCAGTTGCAGCATCGATCCAGTTAGGGTTCTGCGCTTAGCTAATGTATGTACAGCTACGTCTTTTTTGTTAATTACTTTCCTCAGAGACAGCCAATTTTCAAAGATGCACTGTTAGCTCATTAGAGATCCAATCAGCATTCAAATCAAGTACTGAGTCAGCAGATTTTTAGGTTACTGTAATAATTATTTTAATCTTTTGGAAACAAGAAGCTGCTCACAGTTTGGGGGGGGGGGGTGATAGTGTTATTTTATATGAAGGGAACTATGCTCTGTTTCAAATATTGTTTAGCAATGCAGATGAGATTGTGAAACGATACATCTTTAGCAGGCTGTAGTTATGGATGCACTACAATGCTAGATAAAATGTTAATCCTTTTTGCCTTAAAAAAAGAAGTTGAAAAAAGGGATTTTTTTGAGGGGGGTTATCCTCAAGGAAAAAAGCAAGCATAGTTTGGTATTCAACAGATGACAGTAGAATTGTTTTCTCCCATGCACCATTTCTTATGAAAAAAAAATGACATAAAAATCAGGAGGTAATTGATGTAATGAGAAATTAAGCCAGGGAACGTTTGGGTAAAAAATAAATGCAATATCTTCTTGCATTTTGTATATTTTTTTCCATGCACACAAACATAGATACACATATGCTGCATACCTAGAACAGACACTTATAAAGCTTTGAGTTTTGGAAGGATAGCATATGGAAGCTTCTGTCCTAATACACAGAATCAACTTTTGAAACAAATCACACAACAAAAAAAATAGTGCAGTGTTTTCTCTGACTCTACTTTGAATGACACTCATACATCAAATGTTTTCAGAAGTACTGCAAAATCCTGAAGACTCTGAGGTTTGCCTGCTGCTAAAAAGGTGCTCAATGAGAATTTGTTCAGCCAAAAAGCAAAATCTTTGAATTAAACCGTGTCTAACAGAAATAGTCCTAAAACCCCTTCTACTCATTTCCATTCAGTTATCCATCAGTGGTATCATGTTATCTTCCTAGCTGGCTGTTTATCTAGATTAAAAGTTGACCAAAAAAAGAGGTTTCTTATGCATTTCATGTTCCTCTACTTTTTCCAGTTGCCACTGCATCCTTTTTTCTTTGGAGAAGGTGAAGGTTGCCCCAGTTGTGTGTCCTCCTGTTGTGCATTAGAAGGGGAGGTAAAGGACATAGAGGAGAACCATTGCACATTAGGCATCCTCACCTGACCCTTTCTTGTCCATTGCAGAACAGCAGGAACAAAGCTGGTGAGCTGTGATCTTCCGCAAAGAAAAGGGAACCAGCAGCAAATATTCTTCCTCCCTACCTATGACCTTGAGCTCCAGAAAAACAGAAAAAAAAAAGAGAAATGTGGAGTGATGGTGTGCTTTCAGCAGAGAAGTTACAGTTGAACAGGCCAGAGCTTTGCATTCTGTGAGATGGCTGACCTAACCACAGTTCAGAGACAATAAGCAAATAACACAGCTCAAGCAGCCTTGTTATGCTAGAGCTAGAATGCAATTCTTAGACTAACCAGTAAAAATAATGCAAATATCCAATCCCTTGTTTGAGGAAATGAAGATTAGTTTGCATGGCTGTACACAAGAGTTCTTTGATATAATGGAGCTAACAAAATATGTATTCAAAGCACCAATTGATTCTGCTTTAGCAGGCTGTACATAGAATCATAGAATAGTTTGGGTTGGAAAGGACCTTTAAAGGTCAGCTAGTCCCTGCAATGAGCAGGGACATCCTCAACTAGATCAGGTTGCCCAGAGCCCCATCCAGCCTGACCTTGAATGTTGCCAGGGATGGGGCTTCTACCACCTCTCTGGGCAACCTGTGCCAGTGCTTCACCACCCTCATTGTGAAAAACTTCTTCCTTATGTCTAGCCTATGTCTCCCCTCCTTTAGTTTAAAACCATTACCCCTTGTCCTATCTCTACAGGCACTACTAAAAAGTCTATCCCCACCTCCCTTATAGGCCCCCTTCAAGTACTGAAAGGCTGCAGTAAGGTCTCCCCAGAGCCTTCTCTTCTCCAGGCTGAACAACCCCAACTCTCTCAGCCTGTCTTCATAGGAGAGGTGCTCCATCCCTCTGATCATTTTTGTGGCCCTCCTCTGGACCCGCTTGAACAGGTCCATGTCTTTCCTGTACTGAATACTCCAGAGCTGGACGCAGGACTCCAGGTGGGGTCCTTGTACCAAAAGTACATTTGTATCGTAACACTATACTGTTTGAACTCATTGTGAAAGAAATGCGTTCTGAGCAAAAGAGGGTTTTGTTTATCAGTTCAATGTACGTCACCATTTTCCATTTAATTTCTTCATTTTTAATTTAGACCCTGATGGAAAGTGTCATCTTTTTGAGACTAAGACTCAAATGTAGCAATCTACAATAAAGCATGGGACAACTAGAGGAAGGATCCATGATTGCAGAAAAATAAGTGCTGACAATGTGGCTTTAAATGTTCTGACTCTATTGTGTTATGGTTTGACTGCATGGTACAAAGTAGTATCACTGTCTGTATTCACAGACTACTGATACAGCAGGACATTTTTGTTTCCTGACTAACAAGTATTAGTGCAGTAAAGCTTCCTGTAAAATAAGCCTTAAGTTTTAAGGAATGCAAAACAGTAATTTTTTCCTATATTAGCCAATGACATCACTTATATTAAGATTACACTGAGGTTTTTAAACTGCATTTTCCATTACTTGTGACCTACAGAAATATCCTCTAAGGACAGAGTTTAGGGCTTATTTGTTTTCTTTATGAAAAAATTTGTTTGACTAAATTGGTATGTCAGCTCTCCAAATACAAGCATAAATATTTTTCTCTTTTTAGGCAAGTTTTAATATACTCTTGTTCATGTAAATAAAGAATGGTATAAATTTATACTTTTAAGTTCTCATTTGCAATTGGCTGCTTGCGCTGATTGAAAGAAAGGACAAGTAAACAAGTAATAAGTCTTTTAAAACTGCTTCATGCAGGCATCAGAGCAGTATTGGCTAACGCTGTAAACCATTATGCGATTTGGTTGCTAATATTTGTAGACAAAGCTTTCCTTGTAGAAACAACCCAATGCCAGATACTTCATTTGATATCCTGTTGAGAGATTTCAAGAGGACTTTGCAAAATAGAACATAATTTAGAATACCAGAAACGAGTATAGAGGCTACTGTACAGGCAGAAATAAAGCATCCTTGGAATTAGTTCTTTTATACATTTGAATAATTTTACATACAAGATTTGTATGGTGAATTCAGAGCCCAGCAGTTACCTTAGGCATATCAACCTTATGGTAGGCAGCACACAATAATGATCATAAATATTTTAACTTTTTGGCATGTGTGTTTCTTCATTCTGGCTTCATTTGTCAATTTGAGTGCTAGGTAAGCCATTGAGTATTAAAAGAAGAAAAAAACATTGAGCTGCAATGTTGGTTAGAGTTCAGACTACCAAATTCTATCAATCTCTTCCCCAAGGTATGCCTGCACAGGGCGCGGACCTTTTGCTTGTGGCCAGAACCAGTGCCTTTTGTGACACTGTCTTCCACGTTAGTGGGAAGTGTATTTATTCCATATAATTCAGTGTCGTATTGCTGTTAATTGAATTGCAAAAGGCTATTTCAGACTTCCTTCTTCTCCCCTCTTCCTCAGGAATTGTACCCTACCTAACGGGACAGCTTGCATGCTCCGGGAAACCTTAGCACTGTAGTGGGGTAAAAGACTGATGACTTGAAATACTAGAAATGTCAGGGAAGTGCAAATGAAATTAAATTCTGCCTTCCTATCCGCTAAAAAACCTAAAGATAAATTAGATGAGGTTGTTAGTACTATTAAAACAGGGTCTCTTTTCCTAATTAAGGTATCTAAGACAGTATCTAGGATACAGCCAGGAGATTTTAGGCTCCTTCATTACATATGATACACTAGTAGATCAGTGGAAACCTTAATTGACCTGAAGCTTTGTTGTTTCCTATCTTTTCCTACATTTAGGCTATTAACATATCAAGGGAGATCTGGCTAGGGAGGGCTGATGGCTAAAGCCGATACAGAGCGGGCTTTTCCTCAGCTGCCAGAACATCAGACAGTTTTCAGGTGTTTGTTTTCTCTTTTAGGGGCTTATTTAATAAAACTGCATTGACAATGGGCTGTCTAGTGTCTTGCCCAATATGCTGCGTTTTGGTATGGTGTAAAGGGGAGAGATAATGAATGGAACTTATTTGCATTTCCTTTTGTGTCAGCCACAACAGGATTTTTCATGTGAGTAAAGTAATGGCATTTCTCCCCTTAGCAGCCTCTTCTCTACCCAAAAAACCCTCTTTATTCCAAGACATCTTCAGGTGTTGACTACATAAGTTAGCCTCTTCTCTGGTAAGAAGAGGCTAGTTCAGTTACAGGAGGCCTCAAACTAACAGGGAGTTATCCCGGGACTAGGAGACGTTATCAAATGGCTTCTGTTGAACCTCATACTCAGCCCCGACTTTGAGTGGTGTTGTGTGGCTCTAATACAATACAGACAAGGGTGTAAACCAAATAAGGTGGATCATTCAGGGCAAAAATATCTGAAAGGCAGAATTTCCATAAAGTTTATCTCAATGCTCTCTTACTGGGATAGGTTTTCAAGTAACTGTTGACAGCCACGGTGAGGTTAAAATAGCTCATCATTTTATCAGGATTATTGAGGGTATGACTGAAGACTTAATAGTCTGGTAGTGCTTTTTGTCACAATTTAATGGTATATTGATCTTGCGAGTGAACAAGCTTACAGATGCTTTTAAGGGGAAAAGGCTTAAGGAGGTTACTCCTGGGGAACTGGGTATGGTAAGCCATGACCCATCTGGATGGGTGCAAGGAGGCCATCCTAAACAGCATGGCAACTTGGGAAATGCTTACCTATGTAATGACACCTAGAAAGAGAGAGATTGCAAAAGATTCATGACCAGCCGTTACTATCACGGGCAATCAATAAAGCAATCATGAGTATCATTAGCAGAGAGCAGATTCGAGTCTTGGGCTGTTTAGCACCTATGTTTAGAGGGGTCTTTGCTCACAGCGCAGCAAGTGTCAAGGTGGGATTACTAACTCATCAGGCAAACCTATGGAGCCATGTTTCAGTGGTATCACGTAAAGAGAGCGATTTGGAGGGAAGTGATTGTGGTCCAGAAATACACCAAACCCTTTTAGGGGCTGATTTTATCTATGCACTCTCTCATTCTGTGATCGGTAGATTTCTTGTTTCTGGTTTTATTTCTTTTCCCCAGCTATTCTCAACACAAATTGAAAATAATGGTAGCCAGAATGACCAGATAAACCTTCAAAAGTTCAGAAACATCTTCCCAAATTCTGCCTTGGAAAATATTAGCCTTTTCCTTTGACAGGTTCAGTCCTTACATCCAGAGAGTAGGAGTGTGGATCTTGATATAATGGCAAAGATATAGGGAAAAAAAAAAAAAAATGCCAGATCACCTAACTACGGTAATTAATCTATATATATTTGGGGTGAAGAAAAGTGTATATCCAGAAAGGCACTCTGACTCTAGTTTCACATTTGTGAATTTTGCACATTATGGACGTGAAACCTATATTTTCTGTTGTCTGATAGTTTAATATGTCTTTGGCTGCAAAGAGTTTTCTGCCAAAGCAGAATACTCCACTCATTTTCTTCTTAGTAAAGTTTTGTAAATGCCTCTTATGTCATTCACTGCATTGCCTAACATTGCAGAATCAAGCATGCTGAGTGACAGGCCTACTGGAAAAGCACTCTCTTGTCTGTTTTGACAAAGGCACATGCTAGTAGGCATTTTGAGTCTGTCAAAAAAAGTTGAATATTTAATTATTGATATACTTAGACTCTACAATCTTACATCCTAGTTCTGATACAGTTGACGTGATTTTTACCATCAGCCTTGCCTTAAGTGAAAATTAGCTGAAATGAGCAAGGAGCTGTAATGACCTTTAAAATCCCCCTGTATACTTTATTGACTAAAATGCACAGAAAACAAGCCAGTGCACTAAACCATATTGAATGTGTTTTACAGGGGGGCGGGGGGAGAAGAAACAATTTGTCTCAAATCTAGTAAATAGCCAATAAAAATTCACCTTGCCTCTATATTGTCCTAGGAGAGGCAATCTCATTTACATTTATTAGAAGTAATGATGTAGTGTCCTGCAGATAATTAACACAATAAAATGCTGCTAATTTCACAGTGTCATTATAAAATTTGCCAGTTTAAATTAGAAAGTGATTAACCCTCTGAGTGAGGCAATGACATTTCCATTCCCAGTCTGTGAATTAAATTTGCAAGTTTTTTTTCACTTTGAAAGTTCATCTGTCTCTCTACTGATGTTGTCCTTTACTTTTCCACCCTCCCACTCTGTCCAGTGAGAAAATCTGTTGGTAAAACAATCTGAATCCATGACTATTTCACACTGCTAAGCCAAGCTCATACCACAAGCATGGACGTGTTAGTTACTAGAGGATAAAGTATCTCTTAAAAGAAAAAAGAACTAATAATCCCTGATAAGCAGAGGTTCACTGAGTAATGAACTTCTTGTTGGTGCATGTAAGAGAGGAAGGTTTTTCCATTAATGAGGTGTCTCCAGAAAGAGCTTCATTTCATATAATGACAGCAAATCCTTAACCTTTTGCCTGAACACTATTTTATCCATTTACTGTATCTATCTCTTCCACAACCTGCTTTAATTAATACCTTAAAACAGGAATAAACTCATTAAAAGAATAGATTTATTGCACAGTAATTTAAATATTCTAACTCAAGTGAAATCCTCTTAAAGAATGTTTAATGAGGGAACAAAACCAAAAATGAATGAAAATTCAGGTTAATGATGGAATTGTCCAACCCATTAAAACAACTGTTAATTGAACAAATTTAATGCATGAATTTACAATGCTGCTAAAAATATGCTTGGTTAGCCCCACTTCCTAAAAAAATTCAAGATACAAGAATGAATTAGCAATGTACAAAGTCTATACTTTAAAACAGAGGAAATATTTCCAAGGTACGTAAGTTTAATTGGCAAATCCTGTTAACTAATAATGAGATTTAGGCTCAAACACTGCTAAAATTTAATTAGAAATAAAGTCCTAAATAGTATCCTGTAGATTTACCATATGTTCCATATGTTCGGCGTTCTTCTTATTATAAGGAAATACCTCCACTGGAAAACTTGTTCCAGCAGACAAGGAAAGAAAAGATTAATACAGTACAATTATCCGTATCAACCTTGCCTTTCTGTTAGAGTACTCCCAAAATGACATCCATGCCTAGAGTGCAGCGACCACGCGTAGACTTTGACAAGGCCATTGATTGCTGTTGCACCAGTCGGTATCAAACGACATGGATGCTTTTACAGTATCTCACTGGATCCTGTGCCAGGTCAAGCCTGAGCCACCGTCAACACTCAGGGAGCAGAAACTCGGCTTGGGTCATCTAAATCAGCGTGGAGCAGCCCACTGGAGTACAGTGATAGCCACCTACACTCAACTGCAGAGTGTGGACCAGACTCGGATGCAGAGCGAGGCTTCATCCTTGCTTCTCCTGCAGAGAAAGGGGTGCTATGCAGCACATTCAAAGTAAAGATGATAATCATTTTCATTATCATCTACATTTGTCTCTTTAAAAGATTTTTTTTTTAAACAAAGCACTGATGATGCATTTACTTGATGTAACTATTTAAAAACATTATTGTACCAATACACAGTAAACACATAAACTTGGATTCTCAAATACATTTTATGTAAGTCAAATATAGACAGTTCCCATTTAACTTCATGAAATAACAGTGTCTCGCTGGTTTAAAGTACTGAAAGAAAATAGCAGCTATCTCCCTGCTGTATCTACAAATACCCAGTTCGTGCCTTGTGAAGTCCTGTGCTCCAACAAATTCACTCACGGAAGCAGCTGCAGCCGCAGTAGCTGCAATAGGACAGAAGTCCTGAAACCAGAGAGGACTTCAGCTTCAGCTAGTCCAGAGGAAGATTTGAACACCTCACACAAAGGGACTGAGCGATTAATTATGGTTTGCTATGAAAAAGATGCCAGTGCAAAGATCCCTTTTTAAGGAAGCATCTCGAACCACTCTGACCGTTTCAGCACAGCAACCTCTCTACAGAAGAAGTCTTCTGACCAGCTTGCATTTAGAGGACAGACACCTTCAGAGAAGGAACTAGGCCACTTGGCCCACCTGGCTGGTAACAGTCCTCAGCCTCTTTCGACTGTGGGTTTTGCATAGCTAACCTCTTTTCTTTCTACACCGAGCCATTTTTTCCTCCCCAAAGAACCACAGGTCTGACCTTCTTCTACACAAAGCCCCTTCCTCAGTTTGTGATTGTGCCTTTCTCACATATGCACAACATTTGCTTACAGACCAGGGACGGCTGCTCTCCTGGCCCCCACTGGCAGCTCGTTTCCTGGGAGAAGAGACTTAGTCCCATCTTAGGGGAAGGAATGCTCCTACAGTAATTCTTCAGCCCAGCCAGTTCACTGCTGCTCATGTGAAGACAGATTTATAGAAAAAGACACTTTATACTTCCCCAAATATCTTAGGCAGAAAAAAATCTGTTGTGTTTTTTAAAAAAAAAAAACCACAAAAAACAACCAACCAAACAAAAAACCCAAACAAACTTATGAAATCACCTGTTTTAATACTGCAAATTAAAAAAAAAAAAAAAAAGTTTGAATGCCACCACATACAAAAAAAGAAATGGGGCCGGAGGGGAGGAAGGGCAGTAAAAATAAACTTTCCACACAACTATCAAGTGTATGAAAGACAGATATTAAAGCAGCAAACAGACAGCAGCTGCTGACGTAAACTTGAATGGGTATTCAAGAGCACTACAAATCTGAGTAATACAGACATTTCCTTCACAAATATTATTGCCATTAATCTTTCTAAAAAAACTGCTGATACTCTTTTCTTCCTCATGTACCAATGTGTTTATATTATTATAGAAAGCTTATAGGTAGCACCTGCTACATTTAACATTGCAAAATAGTTTGTATTATACTTACTTGTCTTTGCATATTCATGACTTCCCGGAACATTCATTTTTGGGGCCTGCAATTTTTTACGGTTTTTATCTCTGTCTGAAAGTAAGTCCTTTTTAAAGCCCCCTGCAGCTATTTTTTAGTTGAATGTGGTTGAAAAATAATAATTCACATTCTCCTTTAAAACCATGACTGCTCTCTTTTTCAATATGGAGCAAAGATACACAGGTTTGATGCCTGAAGTTTGAAACCTGACGTTTGCCTAGAGTTTGTACATTCTCGTGCTATAACAAACAAAAATTGTGAAACATCTGACATGAGATCAGCTGTTATCGCTAAGAGAAGTGGATGAGCATTTGGGTTCAGAGTTCCTTCAATGGAGCGGAGAAGCAGCAGCTAAATCCCTAATGAAACACTCTAGCTCTGCACCAGTTCAGAGTGAGCTGAGGCTATCCCAAAATTTGCTCGGGCCATAGTTTGACAAATAAGGCAAGTCATCACTACTGCTGAAAGAAGTAGTCCAAAATACTCTCTTTTCTTGGCTGCTCATCCCTGTCTTGCTGGGTAGCGAGCCAGATCACTGGTTGAAAAATAATGATTTGTTTTTACTGGGTTAGCTTTCTGCTCACATTCAGGGCAAGCGTAAGTAGCCGAGGTGAGGAGGAAGAAGGGATTTCAGAGGCAGCATCAACTTAGCTTGATCAACGAATTCATGAAGTTACAACTTGATTTCAGTAGACCACTTATGCATGAAATGCAGATTGAAGAAACTGGGTTTGATATTTTTAAATTATTTAAAGCAGTCTGAACTTCATGATTTCAGCTAAGGCTATCCTGCATGCAGCTGTAACTTTGACTGACGCCTTTTAATTTGTATTCTTTCACCCATGCAATGGCTTTTAAACTTCTCTTTCTAACCAAAAATATTTTCCTTCCTGATTTTAGGAAGAACATTGGTCTGAGTTTTGCAATGAAGTCTCAAAAATGGCTAATTATGAGTAATCTTAAATTGTATGTCAGTTTAAAATGTCTAAAACCTCTGAGCAAGATTTTAAAACCTAGATACTAGATAGCAAGACTTCAAAACCTTAGTTTGGGCACCTTGGTAGTTGCTTTGATATTCAAAAGCACTACTCAGCAGCTCCTAGAGAAATCACCGGGAAAAAGGATGGTACAGAGCTATTTCTGGGTGCATATTATTTATTGGTTTTGTCATATGGAGGTTTTATGGATAGAATGTAATGTGTATGGAGATTTCATGAGGTATACCTTTACCCTTTTATAAAAGGATCTAAAGCCTGAGAAAATGAAATTTTATATTTTACAATGAAACTGTAAAATAGAAAAACTGTTTTTGATAGAAATGGTGTAAAACTCCAATTATTGGATGCAATATATAAAGAATTAGAATTTCAGTCTCACTTCAGTTCATGCACCTATAAAGTTTATTTATACAGTCAGGCTCTCTTTTTGTACTTTAAAGTTTCAGCTTCTGTCTACAGATGTTAAAATTAACTGAAATTGCTGGGATAACACCTCAAACACAATACCATGGATTTTCTGGGCAGAACTATCAGCAGATAATAGGGTGTGGCTGTTATAATTTAGAAATTCCCACGCCAGCTACCAAAATTAGACTGAATGTTGGTTATTCATTCTCGGGAAGAAGTGCACGTGAGCTAAGTGATATCCCTAGTGTTCAAATTAGAGTTCCTTAAGGCAAGACTTTGCATCTGGGTTTCATATGAGCAAGAGCCTGCTATGGGACTGGGGCTATCCCGTCACTTGCTGAAACACAAGCTTTGCGTGCACCTGCATCCTATTGCTCACTCACCTGCCCTGTGGGCATCTTGTGAACACACCAGTAAGCTGTATAAAAAGGTACAACCTCACCTCCTGTCAGCCTTGGCCTTAAAAATGTTGTCCAGGGAAATTTTCTTCTACTGTCAAGGGCAAAGCTGATGAGGCTTCACCTGTGGGGATGTTCTGCCCAGTATGTGTATGATGTGGTAAGGAGAATCACCATGGAAATAGCAGAATTGGTATCTGCCCTCCTTGTCCCCTGAGGCCCTGAAGGGAGGGATGGTCTTTGCTCCTCTCCTCCCATCGGCTTTATATGCTGTAGGTCACAACTGAAGCATAGCCCAGTCATGCCATCCTGTTGCTCTGGGATGAAGGACTGCATAGTCCTCCATGATAAGGACTGACCATTGAAGGATGTGAAACATGGACTGGCTGAGCCGGTCCGAGACCCTTCACCATGAGCCGCTCACCTTCTGCACCAGGATGTCACCTCCTTGCACTGCCCTGTTCGGGGTAGCTGACAAGGATCTGACTGTGTGCTTATCTTTCTCTGGAGCTCCTGCGGATGTGAGGGACCTCTGCTCTGGAGTGTCAGTATCCTGGTGACCTCACCAAACGCTCTGCCTAATCCTTTCAGAGGAGAGGTCATCCTCTGTCCTCCCACATGTATGTGTCTTTCTACAGTATTGTTTATGAGCATATAGTATTGGCAAGCAGTAGGCTGCCAGGACAGCCACTCAGTAGTATCACAAAACAGAATAAAAAGTGAAATTGTTTTCAGATTACCACCTTTTGGGGTAACTATGCTGCTGTCCAGCTACTGGCAGATAAATAAGTGGATATTATCTTAAGAACTATAAATAAAGCTCTTTTCACTACTTCTAAGTCAATTAAAAGTAAAACGTTATTCGAATTCACAAAAAAATGTCTTTGACGATTAAAGTTTTAGTCCTATCTTTGTTCTGAGACTTTTTAAACACTTGCAGTTTTGTATGTATTGTCATATGGAGCTGAAAGTGCAAGTGAACTTAGCCAGCTACATGACCCCATGATGTGGTAATTAAGAACTGTATTTCATGCAGCCATGCTTACATCCCTATGAGGAAAAAAGTACACTTATCCCCATTTTAGAAGTAAAAGACTTTAGTACAGAGAGATACGAGAGCTATAATCCAAAGTTGGATTTAATGTGTAAAATGTAATTTAGATAAAATTTAGGTATCCAAGAATCAATGCCTTAAAACTTCTCCCCTACCTTAAAATGTTAAAGTCTAGAGGTCTTAAGCCTTCCGCAGAGAAATTTCCAATTTCCTTCGGCGTGTGCTTAGGACTGCTTTTCTTATGGACTTGGGAAACTTTCTCCTTACCAAAGCTTTCTCAGGATTTCCGAACTGGGCATTCTTCAAAATGAATGTTCCAAAAAAGCCGTATTCAACAGGTAGTTTTTTTAGTATTCTTCTTTTGCTTCTAAAATAGTGGCTCCAGATATACTGCTGCAGCTACTGTCCTGTTAAGCAATACACACAGGTGAAAGAGGTGATATTATTCACCTATATAGAGCATACTTAGATTTAGGACCAGGATAAGTTCAGTCAGATGACCTGATTTCTCAAACACCTCCTCTTCTGGAAGGGATTCAAATATCTCTACTATTGTCAAGGCTGCCATGATGGTTATGATGCCCTTCACACACATACAGCTGTGGACATTATGGCATTTTGGGGAAACAGAGAAAAAGACTCTTGGAATTACGATATTTTCCTCTTAAAGAGAAGTCTGCATAAATATTTTGAAACTAGTGCAGGTATGTCTACACCTTATCATCGTATCATGAACTCAGCCCTTAATGGCTTAATTGTGATTTGTGTCTAGACAAGACATTAAACCATTAGATACAGCGTAATTTCTTCAAATCTGTTAAATGAACATAGGAAAAACACCTTCTTTTAACACAGATAGCTCTTTGCAGCAGTTTGTGAAGATCTCAACATTTCCTGCTTTGTTCATTGAAGTTGGTCTTACTGATCCTCGTTTTGTAACGAACATGATGACACTTGGCAAACATCCATAAAAAGTGTTAGGGGTAACTTTTCTAATATCCTATTCCTTAACGCTAATGAAAATATCATTCATCTGTGTTGTGAACAGTACTTTAAATTAGTGAAGAAGATCTTGGCAGTGCGTGTTGAAACGGGTGAACTCATAGCAAAAACCTTTGGCTTGTTAATTGCTTTGCCTTCTCCATTATGGGCAAGAAATTCAATGCTTATACTTACGTCAGTAAATACTGCATGCCAGTCCCTTCATTAGTGATTTCTGAAGGCTTTGTTCACTCTTTCATTCCTCTTTTCTTACATTTACTAACAAAGGTGTAAAATGTATATTCTCAAATGCCATAGCTATTATTTTGCTGCCATTGGCAATGAGATTTTCGTGTTAAAATGGTGGAGATTGATAACTGTGGATCTAATACTGGAAGAAAATTAGTCCAGTTAAGCAGCCAGGACAAACTGGGAGTGCTCAGCAATACTTACAAAGGTACACAGTACTTTCAGCATTTCGACATTAATGTCAGCTTTCATA
Source organism: Phoenicopterus ruber ruber (assembly GCA_009819775.1). Classification (NCBI taxonomy): domain Eukaryota; kingdom Metazoa; phylum Chordata; class Aves; order Phoenicopteriformes; family Phoenicopteridae; genus Phoenicopterus; species Phoenicopterus ruber. Next base: position 43,110,504 of record CM020246.1, on the reverse strand, counting down.
AAGACAACTAATTTAAATACTGTAAAATACTATTTTCATATCTTAGCAAATTCCATTCCTTCATTACCATGATGCCTCATTTTGTTGTGGCATATGTTGCTTCCCAGTCTGAGAAATTTAGGATCCAAATAAATCTCAGAGTTCATGTATGATTTCACACTTTATCATTCCATTCAGTTTCTGCTAATCTAACTAGGCACCACGCTTGTGAACAGAGAATGTGACAGTGAATAGCAGGTACTTTGATACTACCTCATGTACCAGCTGGCATGAGTTGCCAGCCCATGATGTCTCACCACTACTTTACTTTTTTGTCATCACTGGAATAAAAGGACTTCTTGTGTCTTGTTCTAAATTCATACCATGCATTCCATGTCTCAAACATCTAGGGTCATATTTTAATCACTCTAACATTAAAATTAAACTGTGCTTTAAGATCAGTTACAAGAGAACTAACGTTCATAACAATAGATTTCTTGCAGAGTATTTAAAACACTGCAGTTTGTTTAAAAATCAACAGGCTCGTGTAGGGGCTAAAATGAATTAGCTAAATAGGAAGTTATGTGTTAGGTATCACATTGACATTTACCAGCAGTTTAGTACTTCATTGAAACATTTATTATCATACTTGATTTATTGATTTTATATCAATATATTAGACACTTCATTTCTTCAGGAAGGTAAGAGTTTATTCCAAAGGACTTCTTATTGGAATAATAAAAATACTGGTGATACATGCAGCAAAGAAGTTGTGGCTGGCCTGCGAAGTCAAGTACCTACTTCTAGTTCACCTGTGCTTTTTAACTGTGGTTAATATTTATGCTTTTTGTTCTTCAGTGAGTGCACAAGGTGTGAGTGTATAAGGTGTTATTATTCTTATTGGCATTTTGAAAGAAAGACACTTAAAAGGAGGCTGGAAAGAGTTAACTGTTAAGGTACACAATCCTATAAAACTCTTAAGCAAGCACTTAAATTTAGACATCACCGTGTTTTAGTAAATAAGACCACTCACAGGTCTGTTTTCTGCGCTTTGCTCAGAGTTACAGCTTTAATTCTGTTAATTAGTGTTTGTGCATTGGGCTATTACAAAAAAATACAATGCATAAATTTGTATTCTTATGAAAATTTATCTTAGCCTCTTAAATGTATTCTAAGAACTAAAAATAAAGAACCATAGACTATTAAGTAGCAATATAATATAAAGCTGGAATGTAACTGAAGTGCTCAGCACAAATTAGAAGAAACACCAACATCTGAATATATAACATGTGCCAACCACAATGAATAACAGTGGAACAGGTATTAGCTTCACAGCCCACAAAGCTGAGAGGCTACAGCTTGTGGGCACCTGAATGCTACTCTTTCACTTTATATTGGCTCACCTGTTAATTCCAAGTTACTTAACCCCTTGGCAGAACCTGCCCAGCCACAGAATCATTACTAAAGACCTGATTTTGCTCAGGGGAAGTCAATATATTTTTGCTATTACTTCAATCTCTGCATGCTCAAGACGTAAAACAGTAGCAAATTTGAATATTCAGTTACTTGTGGGAGTATATTTATTAAAGAACAAGAAAGAATATTTTAAGGATTAACATTATTCAGGCACTGCATGCTGTGGGATTCATGAACTGTAAGCTAATTCTTGCACTGATGAGCTCCTAAGGACATCGACCTCTAAAGACAAGCAGGTGTGCAACATGGTCAGCAGGTCAAAAGAGAATATGGGAAAATCAAAGCACAGGTTACTGTCTCCCTTTCACATGTATTAGGGAAAAGAAATTCATTTTCTTTGAGAAGCCAATGGTGTAATAACAGCCAATATCTCTTGAGCACACGCAGAGCCAGAGAGATGGGCTGAGAAAAACACGTAGATAAAAAAGAAAGTCGTCGAAACCCACTCCACACTCACAAAAGAGAAACACCTCCACATGTGACCAATCACAGTTTAGCAGCTGAGTGTCCAAAAAAGTTATAATAAGAAAAAATAAAAGAAGCATGCACAACTAGAAAGGTCAACCCACAAATATGGCTATCATACAGTATTTTACAAGTAAGCTAGGAAAAAGAAGTGTTCACCTCCAGCTTCAGAAAAAAAAAAAGCAAGGGGTGATGGAACATATGAGGAGTTCATGGGCCTATGACAAGTCATGAGTTCCCATTTCGGCAGCTGGCTCGAGATCCAGAGAAAGATTAGTGTTTGCTATTCAGCAAGAGGAATGTGTGAACCTGTCCAATTGCAGATGGATGAGGTCATGAGGTTGGTGCTTTGCCTTCCTGAGTTAAATGTCATACTGTTCAAACTTTTTCAGGATGATACTAGCTTGTGTTGCTTAGCCCATTACCTGCAGTATGTTCTTCGGTTACCGTTTCAACAGCAGCAAAGGCTAGTGCCTTAAATCAAAAGCAACAGAGAAAGAAGAGTTTCATTAATTCCTTGAATGCTCCTTCTACACAAAAACGCATTTCCTTAATATATATTTCAAGAAATGGATTTGACAAGACAGAATTTGCTGCAAAGCTCAAATTGTCATGAAATTTACATTATAAAGGTTGACAATATGATCATTATATTTAAAACCTCTTGAACAAGATCCTTTTCGCACTGATGTCAATGACTTGAATTCAAGCAGTGTTATGGCCCATCCTGATGTTCTGTAGGGATATTTCCAAAGAAAATCAATCTATTCTGATGCAATTTATTCTCTTGTGGCACTCTCAAAATTCATATTGCAGGAGTTAAGAGTAGATCTTCTTTTTACTTTGCTGTGTTTTTACAAAGGTTTCCTTATAAACACTGAGAAAATTAAATCAATGCCAATGATAGCCAGAAGTATTTATTTGCAAATACATGATAGAGCTGGTATAAACTCTGCCATTTCTTCAGACACCAGTTTAGACCAGCCTGTGGGAATAAGTAAAGCATTTTGTCTGTCTATGATATTGGCAGCTGTGCAGAAATGAATGAACATAGAAATGATGATAGAGCATGGAAAACCCACTCATTTCATGTTTCCACAATTTTTCCAATTTTTGTGGGTTTAGTGTCTGTCTTGTAACATTTGGTGATCTTCTTAAGATTTCGGGTCTGGAATCATGAGTTTATGAAAGGCTCCAATAGCATTTTATTCTCTGTTAAAAAAGAGGAAAGGAAATGGGAGATACTAGCTCTCACAGCACATGGCTATTTTCAACTATATGAGATATCATTTCCTGAAGAGTCAAAACCCAAAATGAAATAATACCTCTGGGGTTTTTTTCAGGTAAAACATAAGGTGCTTCAGGATCTGTCCCATTATTTTTCCCATCAATTAATGCATAATTGCTTGTAGCACTGGGATTTCCACCCAACAAGAGACCTGTGGTATTCTGAGCTGAATAGATCGTTCCGTAACAAATAGCAAACTATGAAAGTGGCTGCAGGAGAGGTTTGCCCGAGTAAGAGCTGATGACTGTGATAACAGAAGGTGTATAGTTAACATAACATAACCAATCAGTTGCTTCAAGATAACTATAGTAACAAGAAACAACTGTTTTTCAAAGCATTAGAAACTTACTTAACATCTTCCATTAAATTCTAACAGAGAAAAAACATTCCTTAGCAAATCAGGAATGTCCAAAAAAGGTGAAAACTTTTATGCGCCTTCCAAAATGAAAAGATAATACATATTGAAACCATTGCAACCCTAAGTAAAGTCAATCAAGCTCCCTGAAATATAGATGAATATGACAAAATTATTAACACATACTAATATCTGGAAGTAATTAAAAGAGTGGTATTAAAGGAGAAAAAACCCATCCAAACCAAAATAACAAAACCCCACAGATCCTGACCTCCATTAACCATTGAATCAAATAAGCTCTTAATTACAAAAGGATGAACACCCCCGGAGATACCTGCATACACAGACGGTCAATAGGATGTGATAACATCCAATACAATCAAGAAACATTTGAGTTGAGCAGAGGATTATACATGAGGACTGGAGGATTATGAGACAAGACATTTCTGAATCTGGTAAACACAAAACACAGCATGCCAGCTGGGGAAAGTATGGTGTGAGAAATGCCGTTGTGATGAATTAATCCCTGTGAAAACAGTCAGATGAAAGTCCTACACTATCTTGGACTAATTTTTCAGCCCATCTTGAGGGAAAGGATGGTGTCTTGCTGTTTTTGAGATGTGCAATTCCAAAAGTCTGTTATCTACTTTTTCCTATAACAATTAATTTATTGCCACTGCAAGTACCCTTTACCTACACCAGGACATCAGAAGCTGCTATGCATATACACCTCACTTTTTTTGAAGTTGTGCCACAATTTTGCTAGTCTTAATCCAGTGATGCCAATTTTACTCTGATACAACAATTCTTACAAGGATTTTGCAAATAAGCACTTCTTTTATTTCTCATCATGGTATCCCTTGTGACAGGGATGTGTTACCATCATGGTCAGTCCACGTTTATCTGCATCCCTTTTCCTTTGTTTTCCAATAAATGTCTCTACAGCTTGCTTTTTGAGACTTCTCCAAAGTCATATCAACCTCTTACAGCCACATACCTCAGCAGAGCTGAGTGACTCACATGCTACTAATCAGCAGGTTCTCTGCAAGATTCCCAGTGCTTCAAGGTCCAGGGTAGGCTGTTGTTACTCCCTCTTCATTTTTTTTTTTTTTTTTTTTTTTTAATTAAAAGGAATTGTTCTGGTTTTTTTATCACTTCCAACTCTGGTAGTATGGCAGTATATAGACATACTTCAAATACTATTGAAATGGTAAAATTAAAATTTTCCAGCTTTCCTTAATCACTGTTACATGAAAACTTGAGGTGAATTTTCAGATTCAATGCTTAAGACTGTTTGGATCTGTCCAGTAGAATCCTTTCCTGCTGACAATCCGTTCTCTGTCTCTTTGAGAAAGCAGAAAGGAGTTTGAATTCCTTGTTATTCCAATTACCCAGGACCCAGAAATGAGGGATAGATGGACACCCATCATGATTAAGCTCATCAGTTTAATTCCCCAGATTCGAGTCTGCCATGATAGAAGATTTTTAACTGAGAGTAATTTGTTGTGCTTGTGATGGTTTGGAAATTGCATAATGAAATATAATCTGTTTCTTAGGAGCAAAACAAGAGGTTTGGTTGCTACAGAATTTCTCACACTGCCTCATCAATTCCTTATTTCCCAAAGAAAAAGACCCACCACAGTATTTATTGTGAATCTATTAATTTATGCCTTTGCTTTAATTCTTGTTTCACCCTGAAAATTCATGTGTGCTTACAGCAGGTATTCTGTCATTCTTTAGTATTCCACATTTTTCAGTGGTAGTCTGTCCTGCTGTCTAGTTGCCCTCTCCTAACAACTTTTATACCCTTCTGTCAAATATAATTGAAACTGGTCAACAGGATTGAGTCTCAAGGCACTTAAGTTCCTACAGGTGTCAGGAAAATTGGCATCTGGACAGAGAGAAAGATCCTATCATCTCCTGAGGGAAAGGAGGAAGCATAGGCAAAATTTTTCTCTTTCTATTTGGCCAGCCAGCCAGCGCACACACGTCCCAAGCAGCCGCAGTAGGTGCTGCCTTTGCCAAGTACAGGTTTTGGACTCATTGCAGAACCTTGGTAGGAATCTAACTTACCTTAGCTAAGATATCAGTAATCACCTCCTACCTCTCAGTTCCGCTGAATAGCATGGAGCTGGTTCACTCAAAGGCACAGATGCAAGATGTTGCCAATGAGCTGACAAAACGACTTTCTCCTCTCTGAAAATCAGAAAAGGTAGGCTCACGGGTTTTCCAGTGTGCAAATTACCAGTACCCCTCTCACCCCACCTAACAAAGAGGTGAGAATACAACTTGACCCCATGTGAGCAACTGCCCTGTTTAAACCTACTAAGAGCCATGGACTCCCTTCCATTTGCAAAGGCTAAAAACTGCTGATCATTTGTTCTGTGGTCTCTTGTCTTTGTTTCATGCATGGTCTCCAGCTCTTATCAGAAAAATACCTCTGCTTTTTTATCACACTTCAAACTTGGAAATCACTACTAACCACATTAAAATGAGTTAAGCCACACACAATTCTGCTTGCAGTTTGAATGCTGATTTACTAGAGCTTGACTTGCTGTGTTTATTTGAAAATTCTTGTAATGAACAGTCTGGATTTTGCTCCTGCCTCTCAATATAGTTAGAAAATGATAAGCTGATGGTTCACTAAACACCCGACTTGTTCCAACACTTCTTTCAGCACACTTCATTTTTAATATACTGTTGTTAAAAGTGTCTTTTTCTTACCCTGTTCTATACACAATGAGGTCAGGTCAATGAACAGCTGAAACCTCTTTTTTGTTTTCCCCCTGAGTCAGTAATACTGAATGTATTGTTTGTGAAAGGTTTAGAGCTGATAGCAAAAATAGAGGTAGCACTAATCTGGCCTTTTGCTGTCAGAGCAACTTGATTCTGAATTCATTGCGTGGGGGTGAGACCACCATCTCCTGGGTAATAAGTCAATTCTATCTTTCTGTTCATTGAGCCCATAGACTTCCTTTGCCACATTAATTCCACTTGAACTATAATAACCTCCTGGCTGGCAGCTGCTATTGATAAATCACAAGAGAAACTGGCAAATCGACATTGGAGGTGGACAAGCAAATGTGAACAATAGAAAAATTCATAATGAAGTGTGATCAATAACTAGCATTGTCAAGAAAAAAAAAAAAACAAAACATTGCTTTTTTTCTCGATTTTAGTCAGATAACGACATTCTAAAAGCAGTCAGGCTACTGGAGATGTTGAATAGCCGGTACTATTTTACCTCAGGCAGAATTTTTCAATCAACTGTTAGTTAATTAAATATGAAACAATCCAAATTACATTAACCAATCCCTGCTTTCACTCCAATTTACAGACATCATCATCATACTTTGTTCTTCTGTCTCTTTACCTATCTTTGTGGAGTTTTATGCTTCACTCGTGCAGCAGCGCTCAAGAACCTGCTCTGGAGGACACCTGCTCTCTTCAGTGAGTTCCTGAATGATAACAGTCAGACTGCCAGGAACAAAATCATTGATGGTTACTTATTTATCGGAGGAAAAATGAAACTTGCAACCTACTTGTCCAAAACCGGAGCTCATAACCATCTGTTGTCATTACACACCATCCTCACCTTCACCTCATTATAAGTTTCCCATTGCATTCTATACTCTGTGTCTTTTCCCCAGCGGTCCTGATCTTCAGAAACTCACAGCTCTGTATAACTTCATTTATGCAAGCAATCTAACTGAAATCAAAAGGACTATATGCAGCTAATGAAAATACACATGGTTTATAGGCCCTTGAGAGACAAAGGACTTAATGATCTGTTCAGGAGTGGATTTCATCTTGTGAAATGCTCGTGGCTCTCATAATTCCAGGATATCATGAACCTAGGTGAGGAACTTGTTCATAATTGGTAAAGCTGATCAAAATTTGGCAATTCCTTTTGTGAAATGTATCTTCTATGATCACTTTCCAATTTAAAAAGAAAAAAACAAAAACCTAAAAACTATGCCTAAAAAAGGCAATCACCTTGAGTTATTGTTAGAAGAGGAAAACAGATTAACTGGTTGATATTTTCAATTTACATTTAAGACTAAGGTTTCTCCTAGTAAAAAGGTACATACATTTCATTTGAAAGAAAATTATTTGAGTTCCTGTTTTCTTTTTTTCTCTTGTACACCTTGGAAAACAAGTATTTTTTAAATAAATTCATTTGATTTTGAAACTTCCCATGAAAAAAAAGAACATTTCCCACAGTCTATGCTGATCAACTTCCCCATTGCCATACGCAATTTTATTTATTAGTTGAAAATCTGCTGTGATAGTCAAGCGAAGTACACATTGCACTTTGAATGTGCTGTTGTCAATGCTCATTTTCACACCAGCATAATACCTTGCTGCAATTGTTCTGAAAGTTTTGTACTTTGTGCTTGCTAGCCATCTACATTTTTTCTTTTTCTTTTTTTTTTCCCCTTCCTTTCTTTTTCAATAAAGGGTATGGAAATTCTGATGACGAGGGTTTAGTGGATTCTTAGGTATAAAGGCCCATGCAATGATCATGGTACCGGTTTAAGACAGGGGATTATGGTTTCAAACCCTGCCCCATCTCAGTTTTTATGGGAGTGTTTGAACGAGTTCCCCTGCAGCTCTGTGCCTCAATTTGCCATGAGTAAAAGCAGGAAAATGTTTGCGGTTTACCTCACTGCATCTCATAGGCACCAATTTCATTCAGGAACGTGAGATGCTATCACAGAGGCCACCTACGTACCTTAAACGGTGTCTCAGAGTGCTGTCTCGCTTGTGATAAGAGGAAGAGTTTGTACCGGGGCAGAACTCCTCTGGAGACCGCTGGCCACACGGGACCAGTGGGACATGACATGCAGAATTTCACACTGCGTGACCCCTGGAGATTAGAAAGATAAAGCAGGGTATATTGAGAGATCAACAGTGCTGAACAAAGGCTGAAAAAAAGAAAAAGAGGAATACTTTCACTCCACTGGGAAGATGAGAACTACTTAATATGTTGGTGGGCATCCCTAGAATGGATTTTTAATCAACAACAGTTCTCATTTACTGGAAGAGTGAGCCTATGAATAGACTAATACTACTGAGTGACATTATGGGCCATTCGTCTGCTTAAGTTGTCTGAAAATTTCAGCCACCAGTGAAGGATTATTATTGATTTTCAGGCTGTCTTTGTTAAATACCTGATATACTGTACCACTCTCTTATTCCCCTCTCCCTCCATTGTCGCTGATATTAAAATGAAACCCACCTATTATCAAATCAATCATGCCTGATAAAACTGCTCAGAGTAAGGTGATGTGCATCATATTTACCCACTGAGACTGAAAGGTGGGATTTCAATCATTCAGAAAATATGCATTTTATTTATTTATTTATTGCTTTTGGTAAGATGGGAACTACTGCAGCAATTAATTACAGCTCTTTAACACATGCTATATGAGGCAGGAATGATTGTATTGCGGTTGAGATGCTGAAGTGAGGCTCAAGAGCTGTCATTTCTGTTTCTGGTTTTGGCAAAGGCTTCTCATGTAACCTTAGGAAAAGTGATTCATTTCTCTGGACTACAGTTCTGGCAATAAAAAATTATCTACAAATTTTCTGTAATTTAAAAACTAAAGACAAAACATCACTTTTCTTGGGTAGGTAGCTATGCAGACAGATAAGAAATGGTGAGGCTGGAAAAGCCACAGTTAGAGGTTTGTTATAGAAAATAAGAAGAAAAATATTCCTACAAATAGACTTTTTCTAAGTTATGGTGAAAGAATATAAACTATAATTCATACATTTACTCCTGTGAACACTGAAAATCATTACATGCTTTGTTTTTTCATGAAAAAAAGAGAGCATTTTTGCTAAAAAAAAGGAAATAAAAAAGCTAGAGATTTTTTTTCCTATTATACAGAATGAAAGCTCATCCTCTTGATCTCACATTCATCCAGCCTTCTCCAGGTAGCACCACTTGTCCAGTTCCTAGGTCTTGTTTCTCTTCGCCTGTTGAGAATAGAAAAGGGCAGGACTTCTTCCAGTTATCGCCAATCCTCCACAACACTGGATTACTCCAAATAGTCTAAGCTTCAGACTAAAATCTACAAAGAAACATCTCTCCTCTCCTCTCCTCTCCTCTCCTCTCCTCTCCTCTCCTCTCCTCTCCTCTCCTCTCCTCTCCTCTCCTCTCCTCTCCTCTCCTCTCCTCTCCTCTCCTCTCCTCCAGTTCACATCTCAGTTAGGGAAGCTCCTGAAGAATATATGTTTATTTTGGGTTTTTTGGGGGGGGGAGAAAAAAAAATCTTGCAGTCCTTTTTATGTACTTCATTTCTCTCCATCTGCTCAGGTGTATCCCAGTTGTTGCAGTCAGTAATCTGTCTTCATACTATTTTTCATCTGTCTGTGATTCAGGAAGTTTAATCTGAAGTGTATAACAGAAATAAAAACAACTCTACTGCCATGGTTTCAGAAGGTAAACTGTTACCAAAGTGATCTTTTCCACTTCATTATTTCACTTAAAATCAACTAGAATTGAATTTACATTCATATTGAACTGCTTTGGCATTCATCTCTACTGCTTCTGTGCTTATCCTGTGTGTTACAGCCTCCCAATTACAATGCCCACCCTTGATTGTCTTGACTTCATTAACCTTATAGGTCCACCTGCAGCATCCTAAGAACACCACAATTACACCATACACAGTGCATGGATCCTCTAAGCTTTATAGCCTACATTACCTATCAAATTACTTGCCATGGCCTACACTCTCACATGTTTACGCTACCTGTGCCACTTAAAAAACTTCAAAAACAGCATCTGCAGCTCTCTCAGTTACAGCATGGACACAACCAAGGTAGTCTATAGCTTCCAAGTCTGGTGGAAACTTAGAGATGATAAAAGTCCTCTACTTCAGAAATGGGCAACATGAGACAGTTGACTTGGGAAGAAGTAGATCAAGATGGGCAGAGAAAGGACCTCACAGGATGTAAAACAGTGGTGATGTCAGTGTTAGGAATGGTAATTAAGATCCGTAATATTTGGGGGGTTGTCTTTTTTTATCCTTTTTGTCAGTAAACAAGACATAAGAAACTTGCCTTTCGTCTTTACTAGTTTGAACCTAACTTGACTGGGTTGCAAGTAATGAACATTGGACTAAAGGTAAATATTTTCTCCTCTCTTCTATTGTTTGAATAGTCTGTCTAGTACTTTTGGGCATAGGGTGGCTTTCAGAACTTACTTGTTGCTACCAACCATTCTTTGCTGAGTCCAAGAAGGTTTGCTTGCACTTGATAATAGGAAATTATTTTTATGTTTTCCTGCCAGCGTTTATTTTCACACTATAGAATACATGCCTGTTCTCTGGGCTCAGTGCTTTGAGGGTGAAGAGGAGGGGAGAAGAGGAACTGATTCTGGAGTCAGACGTTCAGGAAGCAGGTGAGCTGTGGCCTCCAGGCAAGCCTCATGAAGGAGAAGGCACAGGAGACAGCTGTTCGCTTTGTCCTACGCTGGCTGCTGGCCAGGGCAGCTGGTTTCGTTGTCCCTTGGGACAAAAGCCATGGCTGCTGCATGACTGTTGGAATATACATGGCTGTATCTGTGTGCACTTGGTAAGGATTCAGAAGACAACGTAATCTTTCCAGTTCTTATATGGGCCAACCCTAGTTAAGAATATATCCAAGTATCATTTTTGGTCTTTGGGTGAATTTTATGAGCTGAAGCGATCCAAGGTAACCATCATGCAACCGTGAGCTTTTATCCTGTTTTAGCAGAGAGGAAAGCGTCCAGAAGAGAGGAAGTAGGACCCAACAGTCACCTAACCTCAGGAGGTTTCAAGAGAACGTATGCTTCAGAAGATACAATCCAGGGCCAGTATCTGCCTGTGTGCCCAGGGTTCACCAGCCAGGAACAATCCGCAGGAATGATCTAACCGAGCAGCTCAGGCACAGACAGTGAGACAGAGATTTCACATTGGGAGTCCAATGAGCAATAAAATTTCAGGTCATCAGTAATCTGTCATCGTGGACGTAGTAAAACCTCAGAAAAATCTCAAACACAAAGAAAGTTTAGGAGATTGAACAGATGCAAAAAGAAAGAAATTCTTCTTCCAGGGTTTTCCAATTGGCAAAGAACTAACCCTGACCAGGAAATAGCTTATAGGCAGGTGTAAGAAAGAGAAGGAAAAAATAGGTGTTTTATTGAAGACCTATATTGACTCTAACAGACTTGAATTTCTCAGTTTGTTTCTCATGTCTCAGTGTTAAAATCTTCAGAATTTTAATACTGTTTGGGTAATCCATGGACACATGTCCCAAGAGAAGGCTTTCTACACTGTCAATAATATGGAGGATCCAGCAGTAAACTCATGTCCCCTTTATACGCCATGTTACAAATAGGGCTAGCTGATGTAAGTAAAGCAGCTAATGATTGTTACTGATACCATAGGAAGATGTAATAATTTAATTTTTAAAAAAAATTCTGATTATGAGACTACTGTTGTAAGCAATGCAACTTTCTTTAGTAAACCTGTAAACTCCTTTTGGCAGAAAAGATGTCTGCAGTATTTCAGTTGTATCAGGATATCTTTATTCTCCTTAAGTGTAGGCTTTTCCCAAGCTATGTTACATTTGTCTTGAAATATTTCTATTAAACTAATCTTTTCAATAGCCTTTTCCATTGTCTACATTTGCTCTGACTCATCCTGAATTCTGTGATTAAAAATGGAAAATATTTTCTCAGCGACAGACCTTATATGCATTCTGCAATGAACCACTTCCCTCAGCTAGTTTTCTCCGTTAGCGAAGTTACTTGAAGTCTAACAGCATAAATAAGCAGTGTCTATATAAAAAGACATAACCGAGTATATTTTTATGGCCTTTGTTTCTCTTACCCTGCAATATTGTCTGACATGTAGAAGGAGATATCCTCTCATATTAAATTATCTTTTTCCACTTGGATTCACCTAATTTTTCTTCCTGTGTTTCTTACTGAAATGAAATACACATGAATTTGTCCTGGTCCCTCTCTCCAGTGCAGTGATTTGCCCATAGCTGTTTGGAAGAACATATTTCAGCCTTTTACTGAATGGGCCATTTGTGAGGTGTTATGGGCTCCTAAATAATAGTTCACTTCAGTTAGCCTGAGAGGAACGAAGGAGGTTGATACCATGACATAGGTAAGGTGTATGAAGTGAAGACAGGAGCTCCACCTGCCTCTGCTCTCCCTAGGCAAAACCATGGCAGGACCACCAGTGTGCCAGGGTGCTGGGAGGAAGAATTTGTGGCTGATATTGATTGTTATTCAAGGTATTTCGTAGCAGTCTGTGACCAAAAGGTTAGGTGGGAGGATTCAGTCTTTCTTGGATGACCTCTGAGACCAGAACCCAAGATACTTACAGAAATGAATATGCTGAGTCCAGGGAGTTTGTTATCCAAAGATACAGATTACCCAAGGCACGAACAGAGAACTACTGTTCTGAAGATTTTCAGTACCTAGTTGTTTATACCCTTCTTTTCCTGTAAACTTCAGATTTTTTGTTGTCCAAGTGAAGTAGCTTGTTTCTAGATTTTAACACCTGGTTTAAATCTGTGTCCAGACCACAACATGGCTGCATTTTAAGCAGACTACACCTGGAAGCATTGTAAGGCAAAGGGAGAAACTGGTGGTGCACATGTATTTAAGTAGCACTTATATGTTCACAGTGGATTTATGGATAGTTTCACTCAGTAAGGAGGGAGATAAGGTATGAATTCTTAATAGAGTTGGAATATATATATCTCAATAGGTTAAAGTCTTAAAATTATTCCCACTGTATATACTGTCTAGTCATGGCCTCCAAGAGTCAAAGAGCCATTTATTTCACATCTTTGCAAGAATCAGGCTGGTTGATAAAGACAAAAAAATCTCTCACAATTTGATGGCTAAATCCTCTCTTCTGCAAGAACACTGATAAAATATCCAGTAGTTGAGAGTTTACTGTGCTAAATTGCTAGGTGCTTAATAATACCTTTTCTTTTAGTACAGAAGTTCTGCACTATTATTATCAGAGTGTCTGTAACAGAGTTTCTTTTGGAACATGAGACATTGTCTCTAACAAAAGCAGTGAGAAAAACAACAACAATTCTATAATGCTCTACTCCAATTACCTTTGTATCAAAAAAAACATAACTAGAGAACCTAGGGATAGCATCATTCATTGCTAATAGGAGCAAATATTTCAGTTCTCGGTAAGCACTTTCCCCCCTTTTAAACTAGAAGCAATAAAAAATAAATGTAAGCAAGCATTTGTGCACTTTGTTTGTGGCTTTATATATTACCCCAGCGGCTTTTATTAGTAGAGGGACCCAGCGGCAGCATCAGAAGAGCAATGGCCACCAGGGAGTTGTTCTGTTGTAGCAGGACTGGATACAAACTGAGGAAGCAACGGAAAATGTGGGGGAAATGGGTGAAATTTCTACTTAAGTGAAAGCAGCCCCTTCCGTGTTTGTCAGAAGCCCTCTGCTGCTTTTCTTCTGGACAAGCATCTTGACTGATTTTTTCTGGAACAGGGAAAATCATGAGATCAAAGATATGCTCTTAATTTTTCTGGCTGCATGGTTCTGAATACATTTCTTAACCTTTCTTCGCTCCTGTTCCCTCATTTGTAATGTTCAGATTTGGAAAGTCTTTTCAATGTGTTAATAATACTGGTTTTCTGTATGAATCTTCATTTAACACTGATCAGAGGAACCTTAGAGGGGAAGAAGACAGATTCTCAGATGATGTAAATCAGTATATCTCCACTGTTGTTGTTGTACAACTGCTGAGACTCTGGTGCACAGAGCTCATAAAATACTACGGTTGTAAAAACAATGCCAAAACATGCATTTTGCTTCTGCAAAGGATTTAAATAGCCAGATAGAAATTGCCCCTCCAGCAAAACCAGAAGGAGCTGCAGCTAAACTAGCCCATCTTGCAAGGTAGCACTTCCATCTTCTTCACATGCAACAGCTGTTACTCCATAGGCCAGGTGTGCCTATGGGCCCCTTTGTGACGAGACCTTCCCATATGTAGCCTGGACATCTCCAACAGAAACCTTTGACTGATACGTGAATAAATAAATAAGCCTAATTTTGAGAGAATTTCCTCCCTGAATATTTCTGTCTACATATTACAAATGCATTGGGAAAACTAATAAGGGCATTAATTACATCAGTCCAGACAGCACTAGCCATACCAGTATTATCAAGCCATGATATATAAAACACAGCATCGCCCTTTCCATCTCCACGCTGAAAGTTGCTTTCCCCTGTAATGACAGGTTGAGAAGTACTCAGCTATTCTTTGAGTCAGTTGTAGAAACCAGCAGGATAAGACATTAACAAGCTTAAAAGGTATTACCTGTCTAGCCCTACCAGGAGGTTTATGCTGACTGTAGGGGTTTCACATATCTCTTATACTTTCATGAGGGAATTAGTTAAAATTGCCATAGTGGAAAGTATTTGATTTAGATTAATCTCGCTTTCTCAAGCAGTGGAGACTCATTACTCTGATTGGCTGTTCTACCCATACTGCCCTTAATGCTCTAACTATATACTCAGGAAAAAAGCCTTCAGTTCAAAGCTCTTGATGGATAAGAAAATGGATCATTATTATCTTTTCAAGAAACCTTTAAAAGACTTAGAAGAATAAACTGAAAAATATATATAAGTGAGAGATATACCCCCAGCATTGAGTCTGGGCATACATCAAATTTTTGCTTTCTCAGATGACAAAATTTCTCATCCTGAGAGCAAAAGAGTGTTAAATGTTAATCTTTTAACCTAAGAAATAACCCTGACAATCTTATGGTGCTGAAGGGATTCGTCTCTTGTTTCTAGCATGACTGCACTGCACAAGGTGGGATGTCCAAGGAATGCCTTGGGTAGTCTACCAAAACAGTGTATTTCCACGCTTTTAAACATTTTTAGCGTGACTCTTCAGTTCTGCCTGTGGATACAAACTGCAGATCTTCCCTGGAGATAGAAACTGCAGATCTTCCCAGGCATGAAACTGTCAGAGGCATTAATGGGGACGTACAGGAAAATGAGAACTTCAGTGCCAGAAGCCCTCTGCTGCTGTAAGGACAGGATACCCCCAATCATTTTGTTTGGAAGCAGGTGCCAATCAGCAAAGCTTCACGATGCTGACACAACGGTGAGTGCCCAGCTACGTTTTAACGTCTAACCTTTTAGCCACGAGAGCTGCTAAATCTGTGGCATGCAATAAAAACTTTATCTGTTTGGGTCCCTTGGACTGTGGTTCGGGCTCAGTTTTCAATTGTCTTAAAGGAACAAGCATACGAAGGGAATAGGCATTTCATGGTGCTAAAGACTTTCAAGTGATCTAAAACACTAGATGGTTATCCTTCTTCATGGCTTAGACACATTTATAAGTCATAAGACATCCATTGATCTTGCTGAGATGGTTTTTAACAACTATCAGGATTATTAACAGATCAGTGCAAGCTTGACATCACCAACCAATAATTCTTGCCACTGTATATTTATAAGATCCTCAATGCTAATTTCTTAATGCCAGAATTACCTCCAATACAGTGATTCAGAGGCAGATGATCTGACAGAGGAAGCTACATTTTAAAAAGTGCTATCAGAGATAATGTGTGGAGTCTTGACCTGATTCAATTAGAGCTTTGCCCTTATGTTACCCAAGGGCATATTATCCAGCATTTATAAAGACATTGGCTTGGATAAATGAAAGAGAAAAAAGCACTATTGTTTACTCAGCAGGAGATGGGCTGTGGAAATGGTTAGATTACCCTCTCGTACAGACACACAGTCTTATAAACACACGCATGCACACACACACACAGAGGCACAACACACACACACAGGCACGCACACGCATAAAACCCTTACAAAGTCTCCTCAAAGTCCTGCCCATTACCATAATTACATATTTTAAATACGAGAAACAAAGTTGGGCGATTTTGATTTTTTTCCTTTTTTTTTTTTGTGTGTGTGCAACAACCGGGCCCATTTTCGGTGGTTTATATACATGTAATTAGCAGTTTAATTTCCTCTGAGGCTAAATTAGCCCTATGATTTTATTTAATAACAAGGAAAATTTACTGCCAGGGCTGAGGTTGCGGTGCCAGCCTTAGCTCTGCACTGCCCTCTGCTGTCTCCCGAACACTCGCTCTGGCCAGCTCGACCCGGAGCACCACATCTGCAAACCACAGTCTGGATGCACGGAAATTGTCTGAGGCAAAGGGTGAGGGAACATTATCCAGCTTAAAACCACATTTAACGAGGATTCTCCCCTCCCTTTTTTATCCTCCAGCCACCAAAAATGCAAGAAATATATTCCTATGCTGGGTTTTTTTTTCAGCAAACTCCTAGATTATACTCATTACCATATTAGCCTTGTAACAAACCCTTTCACACGGTTTAGTTCAATTATAGATTACATTGTGTGCCTGTACACAGACCATGAAGCTCAAGAAAATAATGTCGCACAAAGCAGCATCCATCATGCCTGAAGCAATATGATTACTCACGGTGTGCCTCATTCTTGTAAAATCTAATTCAGGCATTATATCATATTTTACTTAAAAATATCTTTTAATAGGGGAAACAAATCCATCTGTTGCAAGGGAGGGACATCTTCTCTTGGGACACACTGTGCTGACCACCAGTTCTTGTCAGAGAAGTTAATTTGTCAGCTAAGAGACTGTGCTGCTCTCATCTAAAAGGCTCACTCTTCTACATGTCTTTCTTACACATCCGCCTCCAGAAGCACCTTTTGCATCTAATGACATTTATACAGCACCTTTCATCTAAGCAGTCCAAAAGGCAGGGCAGACCTTATAAACTGATTATACCTAAGTGATAAGAATCCTGGTTAACATCAATGGTAAAACTCAAAATTATTTAAAAAAAAACTGTATGTCCGTACAGAATTCAGAGATTACTGTATTCTGAGAGATTACTTTCTTTGTTGCTGAAATACAGCCGCTTCTGGTGTGGAAGATGACAGACAGAGCACAGCTATACAAAAACCAGTACAAGGGAGGGGAAAAAAAAAAAAGACAAATAATCTTATCCAGTATAATTGCAGAGGGAATTTTAAAAGAAGCAGAAGGTAATGAGCCTACTGGAATTTAGCCAGAAATAATAGCCCTTTGTTTCTGATGTACTTAAGGAACTACAGCTGGCATCACATTGGCTAATAAGCACAGAAGCCTGGCAGGAAATGAGATCAATTAATTTGAAGAATTGTATTCTGACTAGCTAGAGATTCAGGACCAGACTGCATCTTTAGATCTGCACAGAGAGAGACCCTATGGAAACAGAGTTTGCTCCTGGCAAACAAAATAGCCGGCTCAGTGATATCTAGCACACACGTTCCTGCAGTGTTTTCTTTGGGCTGGAGCCATGCATAGGGAAGGACAGACTCCATGAGAAATTGGGAATTGTGGCTCCCTTTTCAGCCTTGACCAGTTTCAGGCAGGTATCTGGGAAAAGGTAGACATGGAAGCTATTTCCTACATATGGAGAACCGAGAAAAAAAGGCACAAAGCCATTGCAGAAGAAAAAGTTCTTCATGAAGACAGCCCTCATCTTTTGACAGTACATTAAATATGAATCTGGCCAGTAGTGCAAACACAAATCCTGCCCTCTTGGTGGAAGACTTTACTCCAGAACGTACACCTCACATGCTTTCTCTCATTTCTTGGTTGTTGTGGGAAAATATGAAGCTGGCCTTCTTTAAGGCCAGCTATAAATCAAATAGCTCTTTACATGTCTTTCAAAATTGCAAACCAAAGAAGGTGACTTCTTCAAAGACTTGAAACAGCTGGTCCAGAAAATTCATCAACATGATGTCTCAAGAATTTCTTATTTTCAAGTGCTGTTACTCGATTCTGTCTCTCAGTGCTGTTCTTATGATCTCCCCTGCTTGAGTCTGAGAGCAGGAGGTAGATAAAGTCCCACATTCTGATGGCCATCATGCCTCTGGACCTTTTTCATCAATAAATGAGCTACAGAGACTTTTTTTTTTTTTTTTTTTTTTAAAGGAGATAGATTCTAGCTGCTATTTTCCTTGCTTAGCACAAAGAAATCAACCACAGTGCACTGCTATGCAGCTCCATTATTTCCTCTTCTTTTGTAGGAAATTGGCCCTTGGCACCTGAATTCTGGATCACTTAGATTTGAAAACAATGCAGGAGTTGAACATAGCAAGGCACAAAGATCTCAGTCATCCTTGCATGATTAATGAAACATCACAGAGTAATGGGGAGCAGCCGATAGGTTTCTGCCCACTTATGTCCTAAACATAGTTGGCTAAGTGTCTCGGGAAATGATGCATGCTGAGAGACAATGCGCTGTTTCTAGAAGCTCTGATTCAGTATTGTGAAAGCCAACAAGTGGTAACAGGCAATTTGGCAAGATCATCAAACAGGGATGGCTGGCTGGCATGTGGCAGGATCCTTGAAGTAAGAACATGGAAAATAAATGTCACCCACTTCCAACTGCTGTGCTGCCTTGGGAGCAGAATTAGATGATGAATCCATTATTGTAAAATGTGGGAGACACTGTTTTGTAAGACACTGTGGCTAGACAGAAAAGGAGGTCAAGGAAAGAAGTACAAAATTTTCTCAGAGATTATGCCCCAACGGCTAGTAGTACATCTCCGAGGAAACACAGCCAGAAGGGACTGCTCGATCTTCTCATCTGACTTCCTGTATATCACACACTTTAAAATGTCACCTAGTTATCTATGTATTCAGCCCATTAATTTACGTCTAACTGAAGCATAACTTGTGTTTTGGCAAAAGCATTAATCACCTTCACTATTAGAAATGTGTGATTTCTTTCTGGTTTGAAACTGCTTCGGGGTCTAGCCATCAGTTCTTGTTTTGCATTTCTCCAAGGCCAAGCAGGACATTGTCTCACAAACAAAAATGAAGGACCTTGGAGCTCTCTTTAAGTGTGGTTACCAAAATGCACAAGGGGCAATCACTGTCCTGGATGCAGACATATTCTTTAATGCACATCATCTAAACAGATTTCACCCCTTCCACTTAAATGGAAAACCAAAATACCACTACAATATAAAGGTGTTGCCAAGAGGTTTTCTGAAGTTGGTCAGGAAACTCTTCATCTGCCTGGCTTTTCTGTCAGAATAACTTAAGCCTGTACACTCAAATCATCCTCTAGCAGGACTACTTTAAAATATGCATATGCCAGTACCAGAGTTTTTGTTTGGCATTTATTGTTTAGTGTGGTGGCTTTTTAAGGCACACAATATTTTAGACAGGACACTAGTGCTTTGAAAATGTTTTCTCCTAGTGCTAATTTACTCTGACAGCTCTTAGAACAACGCATTGTCAAGGTAAGTTTCTGCCATGTCACTTTCTGCCATGTCACTCCTGTTGATTTTAGCTGGAACCACTCAGCAAAAACCTTGGTGGATTCACCTCAGTAACTGTAGATGTTTGCAAAGTGTGTGTGTACACCAGGCCTAGTTCTCTGGACTCCCTTTGCAGTCCCTGTAGAGAAGGTGGCACACGTAAGGAGCAATCCTTCTGACCTATTTTCACCTTCACTAAAATGAGATAGTCTCAAATAAATGCCTTTCCCTCCCCACTGACTACATAAGGATGACTCTCCGGGTTGTGGGCATCCACCCCATAGCTGCCTAAGGTTAGATGGCATGAATCCCACTGCTTCCATCGCACTTAGAATCACTTACGAATTACCCTAGCCTTACTAGTATCCGACCTTTTTAGGCCACCGTCGCAAGCAAAGCAGTCAGTGGTCAGTGACTGGTAGAAGCCTCTTTGTTTCATGAGGTGTCCTATGGCTGATACACTGATGTTGATTTCTGCTGTATCTCAAGTTTCACGATCACCTGCCCTTCCCCTGCAGCTCATCGGGATCAGGAGCAGCCCGCTATGGGGTCCAAGTGCCTGCAGCTGAGCAGGATGATCCAGTGCTACCAGA
The DNA here is from genome assembly GCA_009819775.1 of Phoenicopterus ruber ruber. NCBI lineage: Eukaryota > Metazoa > Chordata > Aves > Phoenicopteriformes > Phoenicopteridae > Phoenicopterus > Phoenicopterus ruber. Next base: position 43,089,979 of record CM020246.1, on the reverse strand, counting down.
GACCATCAGGGACCCTCATTTTAAAGCAGAGAGGAAGCTTGTGAACAATGTTTTACACAGCCAAAACGCACGCACTGCTGGTTGGGAAAAACTACTAGGAAGAGACCTCTGTTTTTCAGCGTATTTTCATTCTTGAGGAACAGGATTTGGAGGGAGACAAAAGATCACCGGTTCACGTAAACCTCTTTACAAAAATAACAGAGAGGAGTGAACCTCAGAGCTGGTGCAGGAAGCACTTCATATTATCAGGGCTGAAAACATGACAGCCAGATATACCCTTTCACTGTGTGTCATTCAAAGCTCTTTTGTGTTTCTAATCACACAGGAAACTAAAAAATCCTACTGGCAGGTAATAACCTTTAAACTGAAGCTAAATGAGGAAAGGACCTTATTTTTTTCATCCTATCCAATAACAACAAAAATCACCTGTTAGTTACTGCAGGTCAATAGCAGCACTGAATGCAAAAAATTATTTTGAGTGATTAGAGTAGCACATCACTTCAGCTTCTGACTCAATGTTCCTCTAAAGCAGTATTTTTTCTGATTCATCCACAGGGTTGTGTTGTATCATATCATACAAAACTGGGGTTGATCTGACCTGCCACAAAGCAAGCTACAATCCAACATAATCAATATCTAAAACAATGGATCATTATATGTACACAATACCATGCTAGGGGTCTGGACAGCAAAGTAGAATTACCCAAATTGTCATTTTGGAAATAAAAATACACTTTATCAGGTCTTCTTCATTGTTCCCACAGAATATGCGTAGCTTATTCTCCTTTCCTCAGGATAGATCCAGAAAGCAGGCAGACAAGCCCTGGGCATAACTCTACAGCAACCTCTTATTGTTAAATTGTATTCAGGGATCACCTGCCTCTGCTTCCCATGGTACCTCACAAGGCAGCAATGACTGTATTGCTCTGAAGGAGACCATTACCAACAATGGCTGCAACTCTGGTATGGGCGAGAAATGGAATTTCATTATAACTGCATTCAAAGGTATTTCAATCAGCACTGATTGCTGCCTCTTTTTAAAGAAAAAATAATTTACTGAGTAGATTCAGTGGTTGTGGGAATCACACCCCATGATTTCCCACTCCCTGGTCTTTTTTTTCCTTACAAAAACAGTGCATGCACTCTCCTGCTCATCTTTTGGCACTGTCAGTGTGCTGCCTGAAGCATTCAAAAGGCTAGATTTTATCATGTAATCTAAAATAGTTAATAACCACACATTTGGAGTTGGATTTTTTGTGGCTTTTTTTTGTTCAAATCAACATTAAAACAAGGTAAAGGAATTTAACTGTAGTGAGAGGTATCAGTCGGACAGGCTTGTCTTCTTATTGTCCATAAAATCGATTCATGGCATCTTCCCCAGTCCTGACCCACTGGTGCACCCTCTGAGGCACCACATCACAGAGTGACGTTCATCAGACTGCTGCTGCCTCTTGTTCTTTAGGCCCTTAGTCTGAAGTGCAAACTGTGACGGCTGTGCTTTGGAGGAAAGCGTTTCCTGTGCTAGCTGAAACTGGACTGAGACCACCAAAAAACCCTGCTGGAACAAGTGACAGGGGCTGCTGTTAGCCTGGCATAGGTTTAATCTAGAAGCGTATGAATTGAAAGAACCATACTACGTAGTTCATCAATAGCCTTCCTTGGAAGGCCGTACTTGGAGCAACAAATAATTTTACAGAGCCGGTATTCAGCATAGAAATGTCAGCAAAACATTTTCTGTAACAGTGTCCCAAGACACTGTGATAAATCCTTGGGTTTTCTGTTCTTTTCTGGGCAAACATTTCTTAAATAGTTCAAAAAATAAAGTAAAAGAAAAATACATATATGAAAATGTATACATACATGTGCATGCATGCATGTACATAAATACATAACTGGATTTTTTTTTCCAAATGTGTCTCTCTAATGGCAATATTACTACCTTAGAGGAATGCAAGTCCATAATTATTATCCTTCTACTACAGAAAGCTGAATTCTGTCCCCTCTTAAGGTCTGGAATTGAGAAAACATGAAGATAACTCCAACCATCTTCCCTCACAGGTATGTATTCTCCATGACTTTCTCCACCCAGACTGCTCAGTGCACCCCAGTCCCTTGGCCCCCTGGGTGCAGTTGCACGCTCCATCTATCTAAACATGAAAGTATCGCCTGCTTCCGGGCTGCTCTCCCCACTGGCACAATGTATATCCCCAAAAAGCCAGTTGTGGCCTTTTAGGACCCTTAAAAATCAAAATGCCAGAAATAGGCGGGAGACATATTCCCAGAATTTTCTGGAGCCAGGCAAGGACTGAGATCTACGCCCTGGACCGGCCACTGCGGAAGCAGCAACCCGGCCTGTAGAGATTTAAAAAGAAATTACCCAATTAAGATGTAATGGCCCTCCAGCCTTCCCAGGCTGTGAATGAGAGCAGACATATTTACAATCACAGGGTATCATAAAACTCTATCCAGCTATATCAAATCAGCGGGGCTAAATTAGCCAGCAACATCCTGATTAGGTGCTGTGCCTGTGTGTGTGTGTTGGATGATTTATGATAAGATCAGTTAGGACTGTCAAAAGAGATTTTAAAATGACCTTCCAGGGGGGAAGAGGGTGGAAGAGAGGGATATTGAGGCTTCAGGAAGACAATTGTACTGCCTTACTGTGAAGGATCACAGTGAATAGAGGTGAAGAAAGATTACATTTGTCAATGTGTTTGTGCGATGAATACTTATCCGCAGTCTCACACACACTCCCTCTCACACACACGCACGCATAAAGGAGGCAAAGTTCATTTTCCAATGAGGAGTTTTGTGATGGTAGGGTTCCTCGTCACCATTTAATTATCCTTACAGAGGGATTTACCTTTTTTAAAATGAATCTTATTTATGCTCGTAAGCACTGAAGGACCGCGCGAGTGCAGCAAAGTGGAGTCCTCTATTTATCCAAAGGTCAGAGATGATTGTAGGCAGGTGGTCCAATTACCCCAGAAAAAAAAATCTTTCTCCCCCTCATCCCTCTCCCCACCTCATTCTCTCCAGCTAGTCCAGGAAAAAAAAAATCAGAAATTTAACCCAGAGCTGCATAAAGGAGGCTGTCAGCCTTTTTGCTTCTGAAGAGAGCAGCAGTACAATTTGGTGTAAGTATAGTGTGTTCATGAATCCAAAACATAAATCACTGCCTTCATAATACTGCCGAGAAGGCAGGGAAGAAGCTTCTTTCAGCCAGGAGAGCAACGGCAACAACATCTCAAAGGTGAGAGAGATTAGGCCAGGTTTTTATTTGTCGCTGTGCCTCTGCTCTTTCTGCTTCTCCAACTGCTCACAGCATTTCTTTCCCTGATATGTGCCCTACCTCCCGAACTCCCGGCCACCCTGAAATTTCTCAGCTGACCGCCCGAGCCCACTAGGTGTGACGCGCTCCAGAAAGGGCTTTCCATGCTTGTTAGTTCCTCCTGCTGCCGTAATCCTGCAAAGGAAATATTTTTACAGGGCAGTAATGCGTGGCAGCTTTCACCTTCCCTAAAATATGGATGAGGAATGGTTTCAGTGATTGAGCACAAAATGAAAAAGCTCTTATACCAGCTCCCCCAAAGAGAGAAGATTATCCTCTAGGCCATCGTTACAGCACAGTAAAAAAAAAATATATAAATGACAGTACTTTACACCAAATACAGCTTCTGAGGATAGCAACGTGCACCATGAAGATGAACACCCCATCAACTGTTCACAAGGTGGACATTCTGCCATTGTTAGTTCTTAGGAAGCTATTATTGTTATTACTATTATTATTGTTAGTAGTAGTATTATTATTACTATTATTCCAGCTTTGCTAAGCAAATGGTAATCCCCATCTGCCATTCATCTGGGATCTCCTGGGCATGTGAGGCTCTGCTGAATGATCTGATAACAGGTGAGCGCAGAGCCAGGCAACAGGTTCAGAGCCCACGGTCACTATGCGGGCCTGGCTGCTAACCCCGCTCCGGTAACCCGTTTAACTTCACCAGGTGGAGTCTGCCGCTCCTGGTGCATGGTTTTCAGTGGAGGAAGAGAAAAGAGACAGCATGGCTTGTGAGGACAGAAGTAAGTTTTGCAAACTGAGTCTTTCTTTGAGCAGAGGTCTTTATCCTTGTCAAACACAACTGAGGTATGCCAAAACATACCGGGTATGATCCAGTTGTCAGGTATGAAAAGTGGTGGGAACATGTGACAAAGGAGGTCAGGCAGTTCAGAACGTGGAAAAAATTGCAAATTAACAAAGTTCAGCGATCCGACTCTGGTTTTACAGGTACTATACAAACAAGATTTACAAACTGTCTAGCGATATAGTGGGAAAACTCATGTCATTTAGGGAACCCTAAAAGGCAGTAACCGAAGGCAACCATTCCTGTCACCTTTCTACAGGAGCATTTTAGCCCAGTCATGTTGCAGCTGCTGGGTGACCAGGCAAGGACATCGCAAGCAGCAGCAGCAAGAAAGGCAGCGGTTGGAGAAACCGTTCAGGTCCAGGTCCTTGCCTCCCAAAGCATTCCGAGTATTGGTAAATTCCAGCTCAACTCAGACTAAGCAATTTATTTTCTCCCCACTGTGGGATTTGGTGCCTAAATTATGCTCTACCTGAGTATGAGTAGGTGACTTCACTAATTACACAATCCAAGGTGCAGAACTGCGAGGTTTTGAGTGAAAGACTGCCAGTAAAGTTCAAGGTCAGAGGCTTGCATCTTACTTTTCTGTAGGTACCTTAAATAAGAAATGATTGGTATCAGGTCTTGTATTCCTTTCCTTACTTGCTAGGACTTAGAATCGGCACTTTGAAACTTCTAAAAGAAACAATGGGAGCCCTTAAAATATATCTTTCAAGCAATTTCTCTGCCGGATTGAGCCTCAGATGAATACAATAAACCAGCTGAAAATAGATCTTCTCCATTTCCCACTATTTTAATGTCACAGGCAACTTTTACACACTCACTAAACATTCACCTTCTTCCCCTTCATCTTTTTCTGGATTGTAATTCTAAATGAAATATTACTTATCGAGAAGATATATTCTGTGTAAAAAATTCAATTACACACGCAGGGTTGAACAGGTTTTTTTTAAAGATATTGCTTATCTTACAGAAAAGAAATCTTCAACGCACAAAGTTTAGTCATTAAAATTTTAATTATGATATTCCATAGCTTGTGCTTAATTATAAAAAGTTACATTGCTAGTAATCTTCTTTGTGCCTTTAATCTTTTGTAAGATGGATGAATGACATATCATTCTCTTTAAGTAATAAACCTGTGGTAATATTGCATTTGTATCTTAGCGACTCATACAATAATTGTTTTTATAACCAAGAAAATTAGGTACTGGCCTAAGGTTACCGTAATGTTCAGAAATGTTCAAAATATTCCTGTGTACCCTTAATACTTATGTACTGACTCTTCACTTGGTTCTGCAGCTGTCCAGAAACGCAGTGTCAGTGTGAAAATGGTGGGATTTGGTCTTAAGGTGCACATGCGCTAAGAGATGAGCTAATCACCACCCACCTAGCGGTGCTGTATCTGGTTTTCTGGCTGTAAATACATGAGTCTTTCCAATACTTGTCAGCCACTTGCCCACACTTGCATGCTCTTGGCACAATATTTCTGTTCGTCTTTTTCTGCCCTGCTCAGTGAAAAGTTGGAAAGAGTGCAGCTGTATAAAGCAATGGCTAGCACATTTTTTATGAGTAAAATTTATGGAGTAATGTATCTACTTTTAGCATGACTATTGTTAAACCTGGAGATCAAGCAAAGTGACACTGAGTATATTGCTTTATCAATTGGATTCGTTCAAGTGAAAAATGCTGATCATGCCATGTCTATCCCTTGGGTGCAGAAACACTACTTCACTACTTGAGCGGTCGATACATAAAAGTCAAATTCATTATAATTTGTAGCTTTTTTTTCCTGAAGAAGAACGCAGTTCTCAGTACATCAATATCAACTCTTAAATCCACATCGGATGGAGAGGGTACAGCACAGTAATTCAATCTCTTTACACTTAATATGGTCAGGAAGGGAGAATGAAAACAGCCTCTTGTAAAATGATGGAAAAAACAGGATGCAATCATTCTGATGGAGCTGTGCAAAGGAGTCATTTTACACCATTCGTTACCAGGGCAACAAAATATAGTGAGCCCCATACATCTAACAGGTGACATTTTAGCTAAGAAATTGCTTCTTTGGTATTTTTTCTGTCTATGAAAAACAATGTTACTAGCGTTTTCACTTGTCATGTACTATAGGGCAACATATTCCTGCTGACAGGCCCATAATGGAAAAATAGAGCAGTTAAATAGTATTACAGTCTAACTTTTAGGATACATGCTAATCTGCTCTTTAAAGAGACTTCAGACATTTTCAAACACCCTGGAGACTTGAGTGACTGGAAATTTCTGCATGAGTGTATATAGACGAGCAGACAGCTGTGTTTAGTGGAAACAAAAAACCCCTCTTTTCCAATCTTTTCTGATTTAGCTAAAACCTGGAAGGGTTTTTTGTAGATAAATACACTGCAGTGTTTGTAAATGGCCACCCACAAACACACCAGTGCAAGAGACATCAAATGGGTTGGTTTCCTTGTGTTTCTACTAGTGAATGTATCAATTATTTCTGGCCCATGTGCATGAAGGTCACATTTCAGATTCCTGTACAACTGCTACTGAATTCACGAGGGGGAAGAGGCTCAATTTCCTTGCTGTACTTCTACATCCAGAGGGGACTGAAGACCTGACATGGGATTTAGTGGGTTTGTGAATGAACCTGTGCATCTTGTAAGAGCTAGATTTTAGATATGAATAAACTTTATCAATAACCCCCTTTTGTTAATTGCAGATGCTCCAAAAGTAGCGTAGCCCCCTGGAGCTAACGCAATTCCATGAGCTGGTGCCGACTGAGACCAGCTGAGAATTGACGTTTAAACATCTGTCTCTGGTCGGCGAAGTTTCTGAAGTAAGGGATCAGCACTAGGACAGAGTGGTGACACCCACCAACAGGTCACAAAGGTGATGGCACAGGATGAAGATTAAGGAAAGACTAATGAAAAGCATGGAGAAAATTAATGTAATATTCCAAGAAACCTTTGTCTGAGTGCATGAAGGCAGCACATGCTAGTGTCTAAGAGGAGAAGTCTAGATGTATAGGGGAGGACAGACATGTGAGAGAATATTTGGTTATATTGCTAGATACAAGAAAGGCAATATACTTGATATAAAGGCTGACAAGCCTCAGGCATTGTAGAAAATGATCGACATCAGCTATGGAACATGATGTGACCAGTAGGGCCCAGGTCACAATGTGGGGGATTGTAAAAAGAACAGCACAATATACAAGAAACAGAGGGAGTCATTCACTTCAGTAACAAAACAGAAGCAGAAATACGCAGGATCAAGAGAAGAAGCAGTCCCAAATTTAAATGTATGCAGAGGAGACAGGGGGATGAAGAGTGACACCAGGTAGGAAGTGAGTCACACTTTCATAATATAGGAAATTAAAGTAGCAGATCTTCACAAGCCTTGAAACCACTAAGTATGAAGAGATTAGGGTAACTAGAGGTTTGATAATGGACTGCATTTGAAACTGCTTCCCTTTCCTGTACAGAATCAGAGCTTAAACGTTTAACAGGGTGAGATTAGCCCACACTGGCTACAGAGGTGGGCTGACACACATAGCTACACATGCCTATGAAGACATCATAGAATCATCTGTGAGACTGTCCTTGAAATGTGATGTTATGGTCAGGAGTTTTAGAGGAAACACTTGTTTCTATTTCCTGGGTCAGGTACAGTGCCTAACTATAGGTATTGTACGAATTGACTTCTTACTGGTTGTTAATTTCTAACTCTTGAATTTAGGTGAAGATAATTTGTCCCTTGCTTCAGTCCTTAGACCTTACTGCTCCCCATGGTGCAGTGATGTGTGTATGGCAAGGCTACAAAAGAATACTTTTTCCTGTAAATGTAAAATGCATTGTTCGTGAAAGCTGCCCAGCTTCCTAAATCATTGCCGATCCATCCTCCCTGAGTGGGTAATGGGATTCCCAACAGGTCGCAAGTGGGTAGGGAGGTGTGTGTGAGACAGAGATAGATTTCTGTGATTCCCACCCAACAAAGGACAGCACAGCACATGTTAGTGCATTGCAGGTCACAGAACGTGTCTGCTGTCAAAGGTGTCTCCTTTGCTTTGTTCCCTGGATCTGAAATCGGACTGCAGCGTTAGTGGTCTTGCTTGCTACTCACAGCGCATGGCTGCTCCGAGCTGGACTGTGCTTGGGCTGTGGCCAAAGGCCTCTCTGACCTTGGGCGGTGATGATGGAAAGCTTGACTTTGAAAGATGTGGTTTTGGGACACTTATTCCTCTGTCAGTGTGACAGGGCTAATCTGTGCCCTACGAACCTTATCCTCCTGGTAGTGTTATTTCACCTGTTTCCCTCTCTTTTATCTCTCTTTGTTTCTGTACAAAGCATTTAACCCTCCAGTCCAGAACTCTCACATTTTTCAACGTGCATGCACTCCCTGCCTGAGGCCAAGGTAGCCCTAACACCTGGCTGAGAGAGGGCTGCACAGTAATTATAGACTGGTTTATTGTCACTTATGTGCTGGGTCTTCTGTGCTTGTCCAAGTGCTCTGAAACACTGTAGTCACCTTTGTATACAGATATATGCTTCTAGGCACATCTTTTTAGGCATACCTGCACCTCCAACCCTTGAACAATTTGTGCAGTTCGTTAGTTTCACAGGCATATAGCCTACATCAGATTAAAACATTAACCAATATGGTGTTGGAAGCTGTGGTACTGGGCAAAGCAAAGTATTCAGGTAAGCGCAGTGCAGATGTAAAAACAGACTTTCATGTTCTCTCAGATGTACAGATGCAGCTTCTGGTGACCCAAACCATACAATTGTGTAATTAGGAACTAGCACAGCCTATCAAGCATATGCATGAAGGTGCAGAATTAGGCCCTTAATATGAGGAATTGGGCATGTAACTCACCTTGATGCCTCTTAAAATCTCCCTGTAACAATAAACTGATGAAGATGCTGATGGAAGACTACCCTACAGTTTCATGTTCTGAGCTTATGGTTTCTTCGAAAAATAGAATGGGATTTAATAAAGAAGAGTTTCAATAACTGTCTAACATTTGCATGTTATGAATTTTCTCGAGTTCTGAATTTAACAAGGTTTGAATAAATAGTCAGTATTTATGAAGCTCCACTACTGAGAATAATACTTCGTTTTCTGTATACTGGGTGACCCGTACTTTAATCATCAAGTACAGGAGTGCAACAAAGGCAGCGTATCTCCCAGTACTGTTAATTACTATCTTTGCACAGTCCTTTAAAGTTGTAAAGCCACAAGCACTAAGTAGATTATAAATGAATATAAAAAAAATCATACTTCTGTTCTTCAAAAATAGTATACTGTTTAAAAGACATATTAACGTATTTTCACTTGAAAATTTCACACTGAAAACCTCTACTTTACATCACAGTTATTCAAAGCAGCAGAATGTCTTCAGATTTTTCCTTTTTCTTTCTTTGCAAATTGTTTCTGGGATATTATGTAATTGTTTTAAAATAATGTTCTAAGATGTGTATAATCTTTAAATATTTGAAAGCATCATTCAAAATAAAATCACACTTTCACATAGATGTTATAGGTTTCTACTTATTCAAAATTCCTTCTCTCAGATTAAAGAAGATACCAACAAAATGCACACAAGAATTCAATTTATATCTATTTTATAGTATAAACATTGCTTGCTGATATGCCTATTGCAAAAATAATTCCTATCTAAGTATTAAGAAAAGAGCAAAGAAAGGAAAGATTCAGAGTCATTTTAGAGTAGACAGTGTCACTTAGGAAGCTCAGTCTCAGAAGACTGTCTACTGTGCCCTAGGTCATTTAAGAGAATGACACACTGTGAATACATGGTAAATAATATCCCAAAAGTGAGAGCCCCACATAATCTTGCTCTCACAGTGTCAAGTGTGTGTTATGTTTACACTATGAAGGTAAGATTTACTAAGAAGTTTTTCTAACATCAGCCTTTTATTTGTTTCTGCATTACAGATCTATTCCCTAAAAGGACGAGTGTTAAATTAGTTGCTTATTCATTTCAGTAAAATAGCTTCGTCATTATCACCAAACTAGAAGGTGAATCCGAACACCCTAAGAATACAGCAGCAGCTGAACTCTTCCTTCTAGCTTGTGGTTTGTTGGTATTTTTTTTTTTAAAGTTGCATGAATAAATGTTCATTCTTTTGTACTAAAATAAGATAAATATTGTAAGTTCAGAACCTTAGTTTCAATTCAGCATGTGAAATTTAGGGTCCACCTCGCTATCTTCCCTTTCCCTTATTAGCATCTTCAGAGCATAGGTAGTCAAGTTATCCCTGTGACTGTTCTACAGGGAAACAACCCAGAAGCAGGCACCTGCTTTTTATTTTTCTTTCTTCATCACCCAGCTTTCACTGCTCCCTGGCATCTCTCTGTCCTCTCCGTATGGTGCTTCAGTGCCAAGACAGCCTCTTTTCCATTCAGCTGCCACTCTTCTAACCACTGCCGAGATCTATTCCCCTAATGCTTTTGAAATGAAGACAATGTAATGTAGTGCATGCAAACGAGGCTGAATCTGTGCCCTGTGCAATGCCATCTGGCATCGACAACAAAGGAGAAGACTGGCACCCGGTTGTGGGTTCACTCAGGGATTATCAGTGGGATTGTAGAGGTCTATAGGCTGTGGTAGGACCAGAAGGACAGGATAGAAGTTCCCTCTGTACCAAACACCACACGCTGTTTTGAGTGGGTAGTCTCTCTTTCACCTGAAAATCTGGTGTCTCATCCTATTTACTCCCATCATCTCGGCTATCAATGCTATTTAAAAAATCTATAGTCCTGAAAGTTGGGAAGGTGCAAGGTGGCCAATTTGCTGTTAAGAGAGATTTCTCTGCAGGAGGCAAGTGCAGGCAGAGACAATCTATGCATGAAGTTACATGTGAGAAGAACGGACAATTAAAGATACTTGATGTTGGTTGCACCAGTACAGTGAAGACTTCGAGATGATTAATTGCAGAAAGCCTGATGTGGCCATCAGAGTTGACAACCAATCTAGGCAGCCAGAGAGTCAGGAATGAGGACAGGACAATGTCCAGTAAATTGGATTTTTTTCTATATAGCTTAACCAATAGTACAAGCCATAGAGAAAACGGATTTGGTTTGGGGAACCATAAATACTTCAAATGAGGGATAATCTTCTTTTGATATGTTCAACAATATGTTTCAGTGTGGAAACTGATAAGTGAGAGTGGGGAGGAAATAGGACATCAGGAAAACACGGGAAACTAGTTGAGGAGAAAGTTAAGTGGGAGAAAAATCACGTGAAAGATTATTCTTGCTGACATCTTTAGCACTGGATATATAGAGAGGAAAGTGCCGGTTAAGGACAAAGTTGTCAGACTTGAATGTCTGAAGTGAAGTATCTAAATCAATATTTAGGCAACCCAGTGAGTGACCTGGATTTCAGAGATACTAAGTCACTTCAGCTCACGCTGATGTAGTATTCAACACCTGAGAGTGTCAGACATATTTTTAGATGCCTGAATGTGAATTATAAATATATATGCATATAGACAGATGCCTGAGGTTTGCCTAAGTGTTAACAGAGGCTCATCATCACATTAAAAAACAAAACCCAAACAAATAGAGGGATACTTGTGTATATGACATTTTCACAGGTTATTGTCTTTATTAAAGTGTTGTTATAGGATAAATCTTCCTTTTACATTGTTCTATCTGTTTGTGGTCTTTGAGATGCCAAATGAAGGATGACTCTTCACTGGCAGCTGTTAAAGATTGCTATAAATACTAGCACATGGAGTACTGTAGCCTGGGTAAGGCCTGGGTATATTTCCCCTTGAACAGATGCAATGTATGCGTTGATAAAAAACGTAGAGGTATACAGCCAAACCTCTGTTCCTCCATCTCTCTTCTCTCTGTACCAACTCTTGGCATTGAAAAGGGACGAGATTGTGCAACAAGCTGGTAGGCACAGGAGAAGAAAACACCTCTTCGACAAAAACTCTAGATAGAACTGCCTAATGTGTAAACTCAGGCTTGAAAAGATTTCAAAATGAGTGTGAAAGAAGGTAAATCTTCAAAACTAATGGAATTTGGGTATAAAGAATCATCTTAAACTTGATATGATAGGGTGTGATGATAGGGTGTTTCCAATGCCTGCTTGTTTACAGGAAAACTCCAAGCATTTCTGGTGGAAAAGACCTCTAAAATCTCTGAACATTGACCTCACAGAGAAAAACATTATATTAGTCCTTCAGGGCAATCTCGTTTGAAAGTCTTGACTTTGTTCTTTAAACTGAGGTAGCAAAGTATACATTAAATCTAATTATGTTGGGGAGTTTTCATTATTGATTTCAGTATGCTTATATTTCCTTCTAGAGGTGATGTGCAAGTATCTGATGGAAACTATGCTAAGATGAGGTAAGGGGAGGCTCTTTTTCCATGATCATTAATGCTGCACCTGCGGGCTACCAATCACTCTGCATTAGATGTAAACACATGCTCATATTTATGTGGCTCTAGCAAAAGCACACACATGGTGTTTATTCCAGTTTTATACACTAGCTAAGGGAAGATAGATCATACTGAAGTTATCCTGAAGTCTATCAGGAGAAAATTACCCCTTCAAAAGTATTTCAAATGAGTTTGAAGGAACAGAGGGAGTTTGCACTGACTCAGCACTACATGTCAAGTGGTTCTGCATTTTTGGCTTTGTACGGAAAATGCTAAAATGGGATGTAACCCCTGTCTGCACTGTAGCCAGTGTGTTCTTTTAGCACACAGAAATATCTAAGAAGCCAAGGCAAAGAGCTTCATCTGCAATTAAATTCCTCAGGTTTTTTGTGGCTTAGGTCACATATTGGTTACATACTAAATACCTGGGCAAAAAACAAACCCATACCGTTAAGTGACTGGCATTTGACAATTTTGGTCAATGATAAGTCAAGCCAACCTACAATTTTTCTCAGACATGGAGAGCCTTCAGAGCTCACTGTGTACCAACAGAATAGGCAAATGCTGCATGGTGAATACCTGAGGCTTCTGTTTGTACTGTTTTATTGCCAGAAGGATGCAGGGTGTTAGGAAAATGACCAGGGCTCTACCTCATACGCAAGCTGAATTTATGCATCATTTTGAGCATGCACAGGAGGAAACCCCAAATACTGTCTACTCACACTCATTTTATTAAATGAGTTCCATTGTTCCAGGTTCCATATTCTTATGGATAATTATCCTTATACCAGTTACCTACGTGCCCATGGAACTATTATTTCTAACTCAGTGTGTTTTAAAGTGCTTTAAAGATACAATACCAAGCATATAAAAAGTGTAAGATAACCCAAATTCTTATCCATAATTGAAGAATTCTTACAATAAAGCACCTTTCTTAGAAGTCACCTTCTTATCTAAAGATGTGCAGAGGCAAATACTGCAATAAAATAAGTTCTGATTCTTTCTAACTAAACTTGACCCTATTTGTGATTTTTTGCCAATATAATGTTTCAGATGTATACTGGTTTTACAAGTGAGAGGTATTTTCTCAGGGGCATTTTTAATTACCTATGAGCTGATGAGAGATATTCAAATACATACTACTTTAACTCCACTAAGGTCAGTGAAAGCAGTAAATAAATTAACATACCTTAGGGAATCACTGGTCTCTGAGGAGTGGGACACTGTTAGTGGGAAGCATTGATTTTGTTTGACTTTTGCATGGCACAAAATGAGATTGACCCCAGAAAGCTGTTCTGGAATAGTTCATGGCCACTGACCACTGAGAATGCAAAATTTCCCAGTTCTGCCTTAGAAGTGAGTTAAATCCATTCCACTGATTGATTGGCTTGTCCAAGCAAATAATCACTATTAGTCCCAGCCAAGCTTACTGGCTTTGTGTTCTCAAAGGCTGTGAGAGGCAACCTCACTGATGCCATATTGCTTATGTAAAAGCTAATATAAATGATATATAATTTTATTTTAATCATTTACCTTGAGCAAGGTGTTACCTCTTACTGAATTCAGCTCAGCTATACAAGCCCACACCAACTCTGAATCTAACCCCTTTTCCTCAGACACTAACTTATCTTTTGGGTTCCTGGGTTGTATGCTGCCTGAAGCATACACTGATGAAGGGGGAATCATCACACGGCTGCCTTCTCAAACTTTGCTGAACAGTGTTTGTATCCTGAAGAAATTTGTGTCAGATTATCTCTTACTAGATCTTTGTCTTCAAGGAGACTTACAAAAGGCAATGTGGATTTGAATTATCACTAGGAAACTGAGGTTTTTGCATTTCAGTAGGGTGGACATTATAAAGAAATGACAGAGTCCATGGTCTGGGTATAGAAAATACCAAAACTTTTCAATTAACCTTGGAAAGAGGAACACGGTATAACAGCGACGCACAAGTGGGAAAATGGATTGATTCTGCCAGCTAGACTAATGTCCTGTCTTACTTACATGTGCACTGTCAGCTTTGTCAGTTTAGGTAATTATTTGCTTTTTTACTTCTAAGCAGTTGCCCATGTGTGTGAATTGTTAATAAGAAACAGAAATGCTTCTGTTGGGAGAGTGTTAGTTGAGAAGGACGGTCTAGTGAACGTGTGTGTTAGCAGCAGAGATGATCAGGAACATTTATGTACAGTATTTTTTGTCCATGTTGTTGCTTTAGCAAGACCAAAACTTTTCAGAAAAACTTGTATTTTTTTCTGCTTTCTCTAGTGCATGCTTCAGAAATGCCAGAGGAACGGCTGTTAAGTGAACCAAGGCAGTTTCTCCCTCAAGAGATTGAACTCCCTTTCTCAGTAGATCTCCCAACCCTGGAGGCCCAGAGAGTGAGAGACCATATGGTCCTATATTTGCTTAGTGTCTTTTTCACAAAGTATGAAACGAGTGCCCTGTTCCACTTAGGTTTTCATCTTAAAAGCTTTCTGGCAGCCATGGCTTAGGCAACGCTCTGCATTCATTGCACCTGTACTCCTCCCCAGAGTGCCGAAATCTTACTTTTATTCACTCCCTAGGCTGAGCAACCTGATAGCAGCTCCTCAGCAGTCTGCCAAGGAGCATCCTATACTCCTTGGCAGATCAAAGAGGACAAGTCCTTTCCATCCACATTCAGGTCTTGAATTCCTCCCCGAAACCACCAAGGAGGTAGCAATGACTGTGACGGCAATGTTTGGATGGTGGCAGCCAGGCTGGGGCCACCTCACCGTTTCATAACCCCATGTAGCAGCCACTAAGGCATAATAATTTTCTGCCACCACACCCTTGGTCACGTATTCAGCCACCAGCCTAAGGCTGAAAGGCTCCATGATATTGTTACTAAGCCTCTGTTCCATCTGGTTCTTTAAAGCCAAACTATTAACACTTACTTCAGGCTGAAACCCAGCCCCACAATATGTGCACAACATTTCTACTAACAAGATTTCCGCCACCGCCACTACCCCCCACAACCAAGTGAGCATTCAGAAAATGTTGAGGAAAAATTACAAATAAAACAAACAGACAAACAAAAAATAAATCCTGAAACAGGGTTGGAAGGGCTGAGCTGACATGGATTGCAGACTAGAGGAAAAAAGGACAATGTGATTTATTATATAAGTTACGGGCAGGGGAGGGGATCAGCACTGGCACTAGGTATACTTTGTGTTCAAAAATACTTGGGCAATGTTAACAGGCAAGTTCAGATGTTGTTCCCATCATCTTTTAGCTGTTGCTACCAAATGTACAATGTGCTTCTGTGTACTGTCATAAGTCAGCTAAAACATGTGTAAACATATGCCACGTCAGTCATTAAGGAGAAGGGTATAATTACACTTTTAAATGTGGCAAAGCATTTTGAAAGTAGTGTATAATTTTCCAGAGTGGGAACCTTTATGAAACATATCTTTCCCTGAGTGTTTATACAGCCTGACATCTTCGGGTTTGTTCAGATCAAGAGCCCCACTGTGAACAAGCAGGCTTCAGACAAAGGAGGCAATTTGTTCTTTAGGTGCTATTTCGACGAAAGGGAGAGGCAGTGAAGGGGGGCTGGGGGGGAAAGAGCAAGAAGAGAGAGAAGAAGGGCACACCATGTTACTGCACGCAGTTCAGAAATATGCAGGATCTGGCATAATTTTCCCGGAAGGACTGGTGAGAGGTGCCTAGTGTCAGGGTGCTGCTTTCACTGTTGGAAAATGATGATGCTGTCATTTTATCCTTGATAGAGTCGAAGAAAGGTACGGAGTTTATACTTTTAATTAAATTAAATAGGCTCACTGCTCACTTGGGGGCAATGGGATCATGTAGTCTTACTGGGAAAGAGGCAGAGCAGGAACGTGTCAAGGGGGCATCCTACAAAATGCTCATTTCCTCCTTTTGATACGAGCCCTACATGAGACAGACTTGCAAAGCCAGCCGAGAAATCTGAACACCCTCTCTCCATTAATTTTTTAAAATTTTTTAGGTAATTTTCAAAAATATGAGCTTAAATGTTTTTAGGTTCTGAGAATAAACAAAGGCTGTGCAGTATTCTACCTACCAAGCTCAGCTGAGCCATCAGGCTATTTTGGCCTAGCAAGTTGCCACTCATCAGCTGAGCCACGATAATCATCACTTCACTTCTGTAATACCTTCAATGACTGCAACACAATGAAATCTCAACCCACAGAAATAGAAGAAGAGCAAAGTAACATTTCCTAGCATTTGCAATAGGCCAAACCCGCATATGAACTGCTTCATTCAGCTGACACACATCTTTTTGCATGTTTATCTGACTCTGATACTTTTTTTTCCTAGACATGAAGTATTTCTTGTCCTGTGAAATATTTCAGTTTGTCTGGCAAAAAAAGATGCTGATGCTTGTTAAATAACATAAAATTTATGGTTTACGTCCTTTGCATCTTTATAGCAGTGTCCTGGAATTCCTTATTCAAACCATGGGGAAAATTTAATGGTAACTATTCAATAACTGGTAAACATTTGAAAGAGATGAGAAGATTATAAAATTACTATCAGTGAACACTGATAGGAACAATGTTAGGATGGTTCCCAACCCTCCTTCTCTTCCTGACAAATTATATTTGCCCCAACAGTTTATTTCTAATACATAGAAGGAATAAAATAACTGTCCAATCTATGTTATTGTCATGTCTTGAAAGCAGCAACCCACATCTCTTTCTCACTGTCCATGTTGATCACTAAAGTGCTACTGCAAGTTAGTTCACGTCTGCCTGCACAAGCAATGAAAGCCATATAGAATACCTATAGAAATAAATAGAGAATAAAAATATAGAAAGTAACCATGGAGTTATAGTGAAAAAGAATCCATGGAAGATAAAACTATGACTATTAATTTATTGCATTTTGACAATTAAGAAGAGAAGTACCTCAAAGTATTAGATACGTGTGCTTTAAAACAAAGTGAGGACAGTTCCCTGAACTTGGGTCCGCATACGTGGGGAAATTTGAAGCTTTCTTACTGCTGGAGTAGTCATTCACCAAGCTGAAAATGGAAATGGATATTGCTGCGCTCCTGTGAAGCTCTCCAGCGTGCCCAGTTCTGTTCCTGACAATTTCATCTGTATGGGAAGTTGAGGCTGTGCAATCTGACAGTCCATGACATAGTGATCTCATTTTGCATTCTCATTTTTATTGGTTTCCCCAAATTCTTGCAAATATTCTGACTTTCTGAGAATGTTTTTCTGTAGTGCTAGAAGAATTTACCCCGAATTCACAAGACTGTAGACTGAGTCAAAGTTTAGAACATCAAGCTCACAATTAAATTGTTTTGAATGTCACGTAACGGTAATTGTCAGGAGAGTTTTGATCTGCCACACTTGTGTTTTAACTGTTTTAACTGTAGTATAACTTTAGTTTATTTCTCCATCATACTTGTTTGAATTTATGTCATACTCTCTTTATAGTCATTTTTAGTTTTAGTTTTGGTCTTACCATATGCCGAAGCCTCGTTTGGTACGGCTGAATACGTGACATACATGCATAGTCAAATGTGTTGAAGTTTGTGTTGCATTAAATAGGCCAGTTGACAACATGATTTGGATCACAGAGCACAGCAACAAGACTATGTGGAAACAATCATGCAATTTTTTTTTTTTCAGGAGAGAAATGAATATTTTCATATTTTAAATACCTCTAGTCCACACCATCTCTTTTGTTACTCAGTATGCAGGCCCGAGTCCAATAAGAACGCTGCACATGTGCTTCAATTCAATCCTAATGAGTTATCCCACGGAATTTAGCTGCACTATTCCTACAGTGTCTGGAAGATTAGGACTTTCTGTCACAGCAGCAGCCAAAGGTCCCACCCAAGACAGGACTGGTCAGTAGACAATCAGTCACTTGCGTGATTTTACTGATCATTTATCTGAAAAAAAATGCTGTCGATAGCAAGGAAAGTCCTAGAGACCTTCATGCTGGCAGTGAGAATGAAAACCAGAGGGATATAATCTGATACATAATTTCTTAAAATCAGGTGTGGACAATAGCCTTGTAGGAGTACTGGAGTTGTTCTTCATATCACTGTGCTGCATCAGATTCTTCTTAAATTGGTGGTTTATCTGTCCTTACCAAACTACGCCTGACGTTCTTTAACAGCAATGTTGATCCTGCCATAGACAAAGCCAAAATGTTGTAGCCCCTGAGAAGAACAAATTAATAGAAAGTTATATGCCTGAATAGAGATTTCTTTTCTCCAGTTATCACCGTCAATGCAAATTCAGCACTTTATTTCCACTGTCTTGAAATTAAGAAGTTGTGTGTAATATAGATTCTAAGCTTGTCAGCCTGTACTTTTTCAGCGTAACTAAAACCAGTTTGACTACCACAAGAAAAAATATTTTAAGTTGTTTTTAGTAGCAGAAAGTAATTTTAAATTTAAAATCTTGGGAGTTGGACTTGATGATCTTTATGGGTCCCTTCCAACTTGAGATATTCTATGATTCTATGATCTTAGTTTTTGAATTGCCTTCATTTCAATAGGGATCAATTAATTGATTTAAAAAATTCAAAAGATTTGCAACCACTTTTATTTTTGTAAGTATTTCTGTTTGTAACAAAGAATGATGGGCACAGCGTTGAGCTCTTACACAATGATGGCCTCTGAATTGACTGTTAGCACTCAGTGTCATTCTGGGTAATTCTCTGAAAATGTCAATTCAGAGCTCTGCAGCAACCAAATAAGCAAATAAAATGTTGGGAACCTTAGGAGATGAACAGAAAAAGGAACATGTGTTTATAAATCCTTGGCAAGGTCACATGTTGACTGTAGAGTGGTTCTCCTTTAAACCAGATAGTAGAACAGGAAATGACACAAAACGCAGTAAAGGTGATCAGAGATCTGAGATGTCTCCCTGTGAGATAAAATAAGTAAATTAGGCCATTTTAGAAATGATGCAGCAGACAGGATATTGTTATAAAGGTTGTTAAAATTAATGCATGGAGAATGTAACAAAAGAATGATTATGCACCACTTCTCATTACAGAAGAACCAGGAAATCCCTGTGCAATTTTGAAATAACATGTTGTAAACAAGCAAAAGTAACTACCTTTTCACAACACACAATTTACCTGTGGAATTCTGCCACCAGACATTGCCTGAAGAGATGCCTAAAATACAATTACGGTCAAAAAGTGATTAAAGAAATTAATGGAAAAAAATCAAAACACTATTATAAACAAATATGCAGATATTACCTTTTGATTAGGAAGTCTGCAAGCTGCGGTTTTCTAGAATCTGGGAGAATGTACTGAATAAAATGTCACTGTTTGCTCACTCAGTTTTAACACTCTTCCTCAAAGCACCAATTATCAGTCACTCTTGAACACAGGATACAGGGCAGGGAGGACCCCGGCTTTGGTCTAAAAGGGGCTTCTTTCTCTCCTTACTAATGAAACTGAGGTTGGAGGTTTAAAGGAGCTGTTTATTTATACCATAGAAATTACAACATTTTAAGTTTTCAGAAATAGCATAGCTGCATAATTCGTTGCATTGCATATTTTACCCTGTAGCAGGCTGTAGGCATTTTTAAGACACAATATTACTAATAACCATTACTATTGCATTACAATAACTCCACCATAGTTAAAATATTTTTCTGTTCTTTCATTCCTAAAGCTTTAATAGCAGTCTCTCTTCCCCAGTTTTGATCACATATGCTGGTATATCTCATCTGTCTAGCAGATCTCTCCGATAGTTGCAGTGACTATATGTGAATGCTTGTTTGAGAGGTTTTTTGTTTTCATGAAAAGTCAAATGCTCCAAGCCAACATGATTCTTGATAATTCCCTCATCCTTGAAAGGTAGGTATAGTAATAACAAGTAACATAGTAATAAGGTTAAGTAGCACTGTCTAAACATTTAACCTAAACTGTTACTATTTGTTTAAATCCTGGTTGTTTTGCCATGCAGCTAAACCAGGCTTTTACTAAATCAGCATTCATTTGCCATTGAAATAATTTGCCTACAGCACTGGGAGAGATTCTGCCAGAAGGAGCCAAAGGCTGAAATTAATCTCCGGGTCTGCTGTGTGCAAAAGTCACTTTACGTGTTTATTATTCTACTTGGCAACAGGCAATTGTGTAACAAGAGACCCACTGTCATTATTTAAGTGTTGGTATACATGATGGAAGCAGCCATAAAGGTGACCTGTAATAAAAAAGGCCTCCACATGAAACTCACACTTTATGCAATTATATTTTCATCAATTTAACTATAATATGTAGAAGGAATTTATTTACCCTGATGGGCCTTATGGCCTTTTTATCCAGAGTTTTAAAAAGGCTATTAGGCCACAAAATATGTGTTTCCCAAAGTGTTTTGAGCCATTTTCAAAAAAGCAGCCTGTGCTTAACAGGGCAAAACAGCGTTGGTAACTGCGTCAAACTGATGAAGCAAATGCACTTATTCGAAAGAGGCCTAAGTAGAGAAGACATTTCTGAAGAACGGCCATGCAACGAAACTGCAACTGAAGAGTAACTGCAAATTGTTCAATTTTTCCTTACCTCAGTTCCTCAGTTGTAACTAGTTTTAGAGGATCACTTTCTTTAAATAATTCCAGTTTGAGTGAAGTGTTAACAATGTAAGACCATAGTTATGACCACTCTTAATGATCTCTGCATTGCATTTTTGTATCTTCTACATACAACTTGTCCAGGAAAACATGCAGAGACAGAATTTAGTATAACTGAGAATCAGGCCTTGAACACTGAGAATCCACTTTGGCATGTACTCTAAATGCATACAGCCAGTGCAATGGTCTGCTTTACCCGACAAAGGAGAAAACAGCATATCTTCTGAAGTTATCCAATTACACTTTCTTTTGAGTCTTACTTGAAGCTACAGTAGATGCACCATTTGTCAATTTGTAGCATATCTTCCCTTACGCTGCGGAGTAATAGTAGGCTATACATTAAAGAAAAAAGAAGCTGTACATCTTGTAAAGCCCACATTAAGTAGCACAAATTGTTCCGATTATGTCACAAGGATTCTGGCAAATCTTCATTTTCTTCCATCTGAAGCCTGCTTGTATAAGAGGATATTGTTTCAGTGAAAGGACAGAAAACAAGGAAAGCAGAAAAAAATTAGGGGTATGATAGAGCTTTCAAAGAGCACTGCTGAAAAAGGTCTTGAGGATGAAAAAGCCCGACAGAAAGAAGTTGAGGGAAAAGGAAACATTTCCATATAGACACCTATGTCATCTAGTAAAAAGATTAAGTATAATCTTGTACATGCACCCAACTTGATGTTGCTTTCTGTAAATTTTTATTGTTTCATATACAAAAAGAATAATATAACTTACTTTGCTCAGACTGCGTTTCACATATCTGTTCCCATGGTGTTTTGTCTCTAGGCTTGATAGATCTTTGTAGAAAGTCTGTCTGGCAAACAGCTAAATGGAAAATGGGAGACAGGTTAAAGACCTCCCAGGACATTGAGGTTCTGGCATTTAGCCTCACAACTAGATGGGAGGATAAAATATAACTTAAATGTACTGAACCTTTTGAGGTTACTAGAGAGGTTCTTATGGCACCTTCAGCACTGCAGTAGTTCATTCTCATTTTCATCTCCTTCTTTAAAAGGAAAACGGTATATGCATTATCTTGTAATGTATGTCTTGCAAAGTTTGGCTTTATTAACGCTTAAAATCTTGTGCTACTAAAGTTTAAACATTAAGAGGCAGAAGTCGGACTCTTATCTCCTCTCCCACCAACATTTTGGAGGGCGACTCCTCTTCACCCCCCACCCCTTCCCACCTCAGACTGGGCTGTACAGGACCTGGAGGTCTGTAGCTGTACAACAGTAAAAGTAATGGTCAAGGAGCAGGGATTTACATTGCAGCTAATGCTTTTCAGTGTCCAAACATCACTCTATGCTACATGTTACAGTTTGTCACTGAAGCATCTCAGGTCCAGCTCACTAGGCTGCTGGTGCTTTCCTGGGAAGGAAGGGGAGAGAGAGGTGGCAGTGGCTCTCAAAGGCACAGCTGGGGTTTGTACTCCTCCAATGAAGGACTGGTGACATGCTGTCCTCTGCGAGAGGCACCTGCTCTCCAGACTCAGAGACAAGGTGTGAACAGAGTGCCCACAAGAAGCTAAAAGGAAACGTCTTTGTAGGCATATTCTAATTTCTGAATCTTCCCCTTGCCACATTAGCAGAGCCAAAAGCAGAGTATACTCTTTTCTGCCTCTATCGTGTGTTATTTTGAGACTTGCCACTTCTCTTCGTTGGAAAGTTGTTGATCCAGGCCACTTGAACATATTAAATCATAACACAAATAGTATCACTGTAACCCAATCGTGTTTGCTTTGTAAAAGCAAAGAAAAAATGCTCTGTTAAAATGTTAGTTTTAAACCAGCATGGATTATAGAGGAAATGTTAGCCAGGATTCACAAACGTTGCCTGAATTACCATAGTTTTCTCCTTTCTTTGCTTTCCATTCTTCATAACACACCCTATATAATTTAAAAGAGAACTAAAAAAAGATTGCCAGAGACCTAGAAGCTGTTATTAGCAATGTTCAAAGAGGCAGGTGTTATTTTTTTCTAGCCAGGAAGTACAAACCGTGACGAAACCCCCTGACGGGGAGCTTGCTGTCTCTTGCGTGTGGGAGATCCCAGAATATGTTAAGATGCTGTAGGTCATTCCTGTGTCTCCAGCAGGTAGTGGGAGGAGGTGGAGCACACCGTTTTCTCCCGCATTGTGCCCAAATGTCATGTGGACTCTTAGAGACAGTTGGCAGTATCTTCCCAAGCTCCTGTAATCTGCTCTGGAGCCCTGGCTAGAGAGCTAAAAGGGATCCCTGGCTTAGTAGTTTATTCTACATCCAGTACTGAAAACATAGACACAGGAGAGTAGAAAAGCCTTTTCAGAATATCCATTCTGGATTCTGCTATCATGGGCAACTGCACCAACTAATCTCTCTCAGAAAAGATAAAAGTCTATTTTAGAGCTTCTAAGGGTCCTTGCCTGCACTGCTGTGACTGGAAAACTCCAGACTACCTTCAGCATGTAAAGAGGTAGTTAAAATAGCAACAAGTTAAAAAATAGCTACCAAATAAACCAGAAAATATTTAGCTAAAACATCTGGGAAAATGACTTTTCATTTTCTCTGCTGAAAAGCCTATTCTTTTACCTTTTCATGAATGAGGTTTTGCACTCCCCTGCCCATTGCCGTAGCCTTCCTCTGTAGCTATTCCAGCTCAATTTGGTTTTATAGGCATGGGTGACCACATCAAGAAGGAAAATGCAAGCAAGTTCTCTCCGCTGCCTTGTATGAAGTCACTAACATCCTTCTCCCTGTAATGGAAGTATCTCATCTTCTATATTTGCTTTGTATCACAAATCATGACAGTGCTGTGTCACAGTCATCTGCTGAGTCGCCACTATTCTCTTCACTGATGGTGTGTCCCATTTTCACAATTGTCCTTGAGACCTCCCTGGTTGCAGTATACTGTTTAACATGCCTGTTAATTCCAAATAGCGGAAGCTCGATTTTCGAAGGTGCCAGTTTCAAATAAAAATTTCTGTCTGTAATTAAAAGCTTATTGGAGGCACCCATGTTATTATTTAATTGGTAGCTCTGCTGCTGGATCATATATTTATGTATAGAGACTGATTTTTAAAATCCATGCTATTTACCATACATGAATGTCATCAACATGCATTTCATTTAACCCCAAGGAGTCATTTAAACGTCTTGGGTAAATTTACTTTTATGAATGTTTTCTACGAAATGTGTATTATTTGTCCACTGCATCATGAGACCTCTGAAGGAGCCAGAAAAATATAAATATGTGTGTAAGGGCATGAAAAACAGCTTCATAAAAAGTCTGATTCTGTAACATCAATACTGTTAGTATAGCATCCTACTCCGGGAATAAAGGAATTAAAAAATAAAAAATAAATAAATTGAACTAAGCAAGGCATGGATGATGAGGAGAATGTCAAAAAGGGAACAGGAAAAACTTTATTGCTTAATGCAGAAGCTGCATATTGTAAGTTAACACAGAAAACCAGGGGAGAGGCAGAGAAGAAAGGACCACCTAACAGTTGTAACATCCTATTTCAACCGTGGCTTCTGGATCCTGGAAATCACCCACTGCCTGCATCCTTGTTGCTTTCTGTGAATTATCTCAGTTCCTACATACGTCTTGAGGTAGCTACTCACTCTAAAAGATTTTGACCCTTCTCCATCCCAAATCACCACTTCACAAAAGTTACCATTTACACGCTTGCATCCCCCATCATCAGCTCAACAGTTCAAAATAAAACCTAGAAATAGCCATTGTTCTCAGCTTGTAGCTTAGCACAAACCTTCAGAATCCCCTCTCAG